>CM029013.1:3415174-3787965 GCA_016801055.1 Panax notoginseng | reverse complement strand
GGATAACTCCGCAAATTTTGCCTCTTACTGCGACACGGTCATATTATTCTGCTCCAATTTGATGAACTCCACCTCCTTCATGTGACGAATACTCTCGGGAAAGTATTTTGTCGTTAAACAGATCTTGAAACTTCTCCCAAGACATCTTCAGTGCGGCAGGTTGAGTACGCTTTATCGATTCCCACCAGTAATCTGCCTCTCTTCGCAACATAAAGGCGGCAAAGGGAACCTTTTGCTCCTCGAGCAACCCAAGACATCAAATATCTTGTGATCTGCTTTATCCATGTTTCAGCTACAAGTGGTTTGGGTTCTCCCTTAAACTCCGGTGGTCCCAGCTCCTTAAACTGTTTAGCGGTGACCGCCTGCGAGTTTCCAGTATTTCTACCTACGTGTGGACATGAGCCGCTTTCACCTGTTGTTGCATGAATTGCATAAAGCCTCTGAACATTTGATCATTCATCATTTGGTCAGTGTTGTTGTTTGCATGAGATTGACACCTTCCTGATGCACATTATCCTGATTATTGATATGTGGTGAATCAACAGTCGTCTGTGCTCCATTGCTATTCTCAACATTCTCAGATGCCATTTTCAGATACTGTCACAAAATAAAAATTAATTGATATGTCATATATTATCCTTATATTATGACCGACCAATTAAATATCATGCAAATAAACTTAGGTATGCCATACTAGTGAAGGAATTCCCCGTCTCTCCCCTCCTAGTTCTATTCTCACATCTTAGCCAGGGATCATATCCCTAAGCTCTGATACCAACTGTGACGCCCCAAAAATTAGGTATACATCACCCATCTTGGGTCGTCAGATACATAGTACAGAATACAAATACAACTGATTAATACATCTGTCGTGTACAATACGACAAACCATAAACTGTGAGTTTGAATACAAATATTATCTTCTAGAGAGTATTCATACTCAAAAGGAGTCCTCATTACATTTATTAACACACCATTACATAGAATAGTGAGGACTACTAACTAATACTATCATTCGGACCATCACTCCGTACCCCGACTTGTCCCAGCTACGTTCTCATTTCCTGAAGAGAACAGTGAAAGAAAGGGTGAGCTCAACTAGCCCAGTAAGAAATATTATGACTAAGATAATGCAGAATAAATTATCATTAGCCTTCAACAATGTTAAACTGATAAAAAATTAGACATCAAGTTTAACTGTAGCGGAACAAGCAATCCATTAAAAGAGTCAAGTAGAAAATAAACTCTACTATCTTTTATGATTTAAAAAGTTTTTCAACACTGTGATCGCTGAGACTCAGCTTAATAAAATAATCCACATCATCGAATCACCCCTGCACTACGGCCAAGGATATTCGTGTATTCATTAATGGTCATGATCATGCCAACAACTGTCCATCAATGCACTACGGCCAATGAGGACTTTTACCACATCATTTGTAACATTACGGTCATGATTATACCGAATAATCCCTGGTCATAATCATACCAAGTCCATCTATGCACTACAGGCCACAGATGACTTTCAACATTTTATAAACATGAGGATGATGACAATGATATAAGAATTCAATAAAACAAGTTCAAGAATTAATTTATCCAGAATTAACAACGTCCAAATTGTCAACATGATACTGCATTGTGGAGTAAAATTCAAGAATGCTTAGAAGAATATTTTCTTGAAAAGATACTGGATGAAACGCAACTATCAAGGATATTCCACAAATTTCATGGAGTATAGAAGTCAAAACTTAACCAACTGAGTATAATAAAGAATGGAATAACAAAAGAAATCACCATGCATGCGATAGACCGCACAGACAGGTTATTCCAACAGAATAATAAATAATGAAACCAGGTCCGGTGTAAACGCACAGACAGGATATTCCGACAGAATAATAAATAATGGAACCAGGTCCGGTGTAAAACACACAGACAGGATGTTCCAACAGAATAATAATAAAAACGGAACCAGGTCCGATGTAAAACACACAGACAGGATGTTCCACAGAATAATAAACGGAACCAGGTCCGGTGTAAAACACACAGACAGGATGTTCCAACAGAATAATAGAAGAATGTCACCAAGTATAGGGTAGACCGCGTATACTGGTTATTCCAACAGAATAATAACGAATGGAATAACAGAAGTTCTCTTCATGAATATAAAAGAAATAATATTCCCTACCTTAAAAGAACTGGATATTAGAAAAGTGATGTAGCAGAATACTTTTAGTCTCTCTCTCTCTCTTATTCTCTCTATACTTTCTCTCTCTATAGCTTGAATGAATTCGTGAAAAATAATGAAGCCCTAGGCCTCTATTTATAGAAAAACTGAGGGTGGCTCTTGGTCTTAACGAATGGTCAAATGACTCTTGGTCTTAACGAAGGGTCAAATGACTCTTGGTAATATTGAAGGGACAACTACTATTGACGAAAGTAATTACTATTGACCAAGGTAAATACTATTGACGAAGGTAATTACTATTGACCAAGGTAAATACTATTGACCAAGGTAAATACTATTGACGAAGGTAATTACTATTGACCAGGTAAATACTATTGACGAAGGTAATTACTATTGACCAAGGTAAATACTATTGACGAAGGTAATTACTATTGACCAAGGTAAATACTATTGACGACGGTAATTACTATTGACGAAGAGACTCTTAGATGATGACATATGGCCCCCCATAAAATAACCAAACTTACCACAACGTCTCAATAATATAACATATTATACAGATGATACTATGACAATAATTTAAGAGATATGATGCAGCAATTACTGTAGCAATAATTGAGTATAGCTGAGTGACTTCTCACGTAAGCATCAATAATCAATACCGTGTGCTACTATGCAACCACGCGTATTACTGTACTTTTACTACCAAGTAGTTCAACAGTTTTAACGATTTTAACGTAATACCTCAGCTATTATTTTTATAGAAAGATAATTTTGTCGTTTTCTCAATCCGACAATAATTTCGTTGTGGGGTCCACCAATGATTGTGCCGTCGTACGAATATTCCCCGACAAAAAGAATATTCTCCGACCAAACGAATATTTTATAACAACTTGCTTACTTTGCAAAATTTATAAATATTACCCACAACTATAACATTATATCAAATTAACTTCATAATATTCAAAAATGATATTTATAGAAAATTCATCTTTATTTATAAAAGTTGGGGTCTTAAATGGCAACCAGGCCGTTCCCAGGAAAGAGGGGGCTTTCCAATAAGGATCTCTCCTTACTGGCGCGCAATTAGATGACCAAACCTCTCCTTAGACAGAACTTTCTAGACATTGCCAATAATATTATCTAATAATATTATTCAGATAATATGAATTATTGTTCCGATAATAGAAAATACTGTGTAGTGACAATTATTAAAATAACAGTAATATAAAATATCAACGCAGCAATTATTGAATCAATAAAATATAATATTGAACAGTAATTACTGTAACAATTATTGAGTAGTGCCTTCTTACGTAAGAATCAATAATTGGTGCAATATCGTGTGCTACTGTGCAACAACGCGTATTACTGTGCTTTAACCACCGGGTATTCCAACATTATTAACGGTAACAACTACGCCGTTATTTATAAATAACTTATTTTTGTCGTTTTTTTCATCCAATCGCTTTCTGTTATGGGACCCACAAAAGACTGCGCCGTCGTACGAATATTCTCCGACAGTAAGAATATTCCACGACCAAGCGAATATTTCCCGACAACAATGAATATTTTATAACCACTTGCTTATTTAAAATATTTGCGCATTTTACCCATAACTAACCACATTAATCAAATCAACCCTTACTATTTCAAAATAATAAATAGAAGAAATTAAATTTCATTTATTAATAATTTGGGGTCTTACAGATAATATGAATTATTGCTCCGATAATAGAAAATACTGTGTAGTGACAATTATTAAAACAACAGTAATATAAAATATCAACGCAACAATTATTGAATAAAATAAAATACTGAACAGTAATTACTGTAACAATTATTGAGTAGTGCCTTCTTACGTAAGAATAAATAATTGGTGCAATACCGTGTGCTACTGTGCAACAACGCGTATTACTGTGTTTTAACCACCGGGTATTTCAACAGTATTAACGGTAACAACTACGCTGTTATTATAAACAACTTATTTTTTGTCGTTTTCTTCATCCAATCGCTTTCCGTTATGGGGCCCACACAAAGCTGCGTCGTCGTACGAATATTCCCCGACAGCAAGAATATTTCACGACTAAACGAATATTCTCCAACAACAATGAATATTTTATAACCACCTGCTTATTTGAAATATTTGCGCATTTTACCCATAACTAACCTCATTAATCAATTTAACCCCTACTATTTCAAAATAATAAATAAAGGAAATTAAATTTCATTTATTAATAATTTGGGGTCTTACAACCTCCCCTCCTTATGAAATTTCGTCCTCGAAATTGACGTACGTACCTGGTGTTTCGAAAAGATGTGGATACCTCGCTTTCATTTTCGTTTCCAACTCCCAGGTCATTTCTTCAATAGCATGGTTTCTCCACAAAACTTTAACTTGTGGTATGACCTTCGTGCATAGGATATGCTCCTTCCTATCTAAGATCCTAACAGGTACCTCTTCGTACGTTAAGTCTTCAGCTATCTCATCCGGTTCTAACTCAATAATGTGGTTTGGGTCTTTCACATATTTTTGTAACTTCGATACGTGAAAAACGTTATGAATACTCGATCAGCATTTCAAATGGACTAATAAATCGAAGGTTTAAGCTTTCCTCACATCGCTAATTCTCGCTTTTGGAATAACAACTTCTTGCATCTTCTTCTTCATATTCATTAACTCCGGTGTGTAGCTTGAGCGATTTTAACTTTATCGATAAAAGTCGATTCTACTCGTATATCATCACATGGGTACCTATAGTCTTCAACTCTATCTCTATCATTTGTAAGTTATACAAAAATGGGTCTTTGACAATATCGCACTTGTACTCGTATACGATATTTTACTCAACACGTCAGCTACCACGTTCGCTTTTCCAGGATGGTATGGTAAGAACATGTACCAAATTGTGTTTCCTCTTGAGTTCTTCGAAGCTCTTCCCACATTCCATGCTCCATTCGAATTTTTTGTCTCTATGAGTCAACTGAGTTAATGGAGTAGCAATTTGAGAAAATCTTTCCACAAAATCTTTGATAATAACTAGCTAAGCATAGAAAGCTACGTATTTCGATTACTGACTTAGGTTTGTTCTCAACTGTGACTCATATCCCAATCTTGGATAGCACGTCACAATGACACCTATCAGTTTACTACCGCACGAATTTGGCGTCCCCTACGGAGTGCCTGGCTTCGGTGCATTCCACAAAGGAAGTCACCAGATAAAGGCTCGGGTACAAACTTCTACCGTTAGGTTTTTAACTCCTGAAGTTCAATAGGAGCCATTCGATATGAGATTTTAGAAATAGGTTTTGTACCGGGTTCAAAGTCGATACAAAATTCAATATCACGCTCTGGGAGTAAGCCAAGAAATTCTTCAGGAAATACGTCAAAATTTTTACTAACAATAGAAATATCATTCAAATCTGACGTATTTTTGTTCAAGTCCATGACATGGCTAAGAAAGCTTGACATCCGTTTTTCAATAAACGAATGACTTTACGGCTTGATATGAAAGAGTTTGACTTCAATGGTGTGGTTGGTTGAATTCGAATAACAGGTTGCTTAGGAATATGAAAACTAACAACCTTACGAAAATAATCAATTTTGGCATGATGAGTAGTTAACCAATCAATTCCTAAAATCACATGAAAAGCAAGTATCTTTAAAGAGATAAGGTCAACGGGTAATGTGATGGTGCCAACATGGATCAAACAAGATTTATAAACAGTGGATGTAACAAAAGTTTCTCCTAACGGAGTTTCAACAGATAAGTCAAAGTCTAATTTTCTCCGGAGTCAAGTTTAAACGTTGAGTATAAGCAGAAGAGATAAATGAATGGGTAGAACCGGTATCTAATAAGGTATAGACTTCGTAAAAATTTATAATTAACTAACCCGTGCTAACTTCGTTCGGGTTCCTCGCATTCTGACCAGTCACGAAAAACGCTCTTCCAGGAACCGTTGACTTTGACTTTTCTGGGACAACTTTTTGAGTCACCACCCCCGTTGGACTTGGTTTCGCTACAGTGCAATCTCGAGCGATATGTCCTTCATTTCCACAGTTATAACATACCTTAAACTGTTGTGGGCAGTTTGGGCCGATATATCCTTCTTTTCCGCACTTATGGCCTATGACCGGTGGTCGTTCTCCTCCCTTGGAACCAGTTGTTGCTGATGCTGACGTCTTCGTATTATCATTGTTGAATCTCCTCTTTTTAAAATCTCCTCCCGACTCGCTTCTTCTATTTTCATAGCCACGATTACCATCAGAGTGGTTGCCGTTTTTGTCTGTATTTTTCTTTCTCCGCTGGTTATCATTGTTCTGATGACTGCTGTCACCGGTATGATCCTGGTTGTGGTCCCTCGATTGACCGTACTCGTTATCTCGCTCTAATAATTGAGCCTTGTTGACAACATCTGAATAGAGAGAAAATTTATGAGAAATGAGATATTGACGTATGCCGGGTTTCAAACCTCTCAGAAACATCCGCGTCATACGTTCCTCATTCTCCACCAAATGAGGTGCAAACCTAGACAACTCTGCAAACTTCGCCTCGTACTGGGACACCGTCATGTTATTCTTCTCCAGTCTAATAAACTCTACCTCCTTCATATGGCGAATACTTTCAGGAAAGTATTTTTCGTTGAAAAGTTTCTGAAACGTATCTCAAGACATGCTGAGTGCGGCAGGCTGGGTCCGTTTCACAGACTCCCACCAGTAGTCTGCCTCGCCACGAAACATAAAGGTGGCGAATGGAACCTTCTGTTCCTCCGTGCATCCTAAAATATCGAATATCTTGGTAATTTACTTGACCCACGTTTCTGCCATGATCGGATCCGGCTTTCCCTTAAATTCTGGTGGTCCCAACTCTTTGAACTGCTTAGCCGTGACAAACCGTGAATTGCTATCATTTCCTCCTGTATTTTGAACACGAGTCTCCTTCGTCTGATTTTGCATGAACTGCAAAAAGCTTCTAAACATCCCATCGTTCATCATCTGCTCATTGGTGTTGTTCACAGGAGGAACATTGCCAGCCTGTTGCACGTTCTCCTCGTTGGTGAGTACAGGCGTCTCCACGGTTTCATTTACTCCACTGTTGTGACGCCCCCAAAATAGGTATACAACACCCATTCTGTGTCGCCAAATACATGGTACAGAAAGTAAACTACAACTTCAATAATACAATTATCGTGCAAAATACGACAACACATACTGTGAGTTTAAATACAAATATTGTCTTCTGGACAATATCCACACTCAAATAAATTCTCATTACAATTATTCAAACACTATTTTACAGAAATAGTGAGGACTGCTAAAACAACTTTCTAGAACCATCACTCCATACCCCGACTAGATCCTGCTATGTTCTCACCTCCTGAGAAGAAAAATGGAACAAAAAGGAAAAGGGTGAGCTCAACTAGCCCAGTAAAAAATATTATGACTATGATAATATACAACAAATTATCGTTAGTCTTCAACAGGGAAAAATCTGATAGAATATAATCGACCACAAGTTTTAGATCAACAACTGCAGCGGAAACAGCAAACCATTAGAAGAGTCAAGTAGAGAAAGAATTCTTCTATCTTCTAAGATTTAAAAGTCCATCATCAATATTTTATCCCTGTAACATCAATTAATAATCATCTTTATCCAAATATTCGTCTTTGCACTACAGGCCAAAGATATTCATTTGTATTGCCTGTCAGTCATGTTCATCTCAACACCTGTTCATCTTTGCACTGCAGGCCAAAGATATTCATCAAGTAATCATACATCTTTGCACTACAGGCCAAAGATATTCAGTAATATCATCATTTAGAACTGAGGATGATGAAAAATATCTTAAAGAGAACGAATCCAGTGAGACAGAAGGACAAATATTAGGGATTCGTATAACAGTTTATCCAAGATCAATAATACTTCATAATAATCAATTGTGAAGCAGAATTCAAAAATAAAGATCAAAACATGGATACAATCAAAGATAGTAACCATAATAGACATCTTGGACAAAAAGAGAAAATTTTATTTTTCGGTGAATAGTGTCGTATTCGTGAATAGTACCGTATACGTGAATAGTGTCGTATACGTGAATAGTAACTCCGACACAAAAAGTTCTAAATTTGATAAAAACTCATATCAATATTTCAGCATAATGATATTGAAGAAAATAATATCATTTAAGAAGAAAATAATATCCCTTACAATCCCTTACCTCAAAAGTGCAGTATTTCTGACTGGAATGCAAAGCCGAAGGAAACTTGCACTGAATAGCAACTCTCAAAGTATCTAAATACTCACAAAATATGCTTCATAATATAGAGAGAGAAAGAGAGAAAGCTTATGTTTCTGGTGTGATTTTCAATTCTAACTTAGCCCTCTATTTATAGGAAAATTTTAGTAGGCTTGATCTGCAACCTGATGGCTTTACCTGCTACTATTCCCACCCACCACATTTGAAATATAATTCAGCATATTTCTTCACCAACCACAAGTGGGGCCCACCAATTCTAAAATTTTCCACCAAAATGATAAACTCTGAAAATTCAACAATTTCCGAACCAGTCATCTCGTAAAATTCATAATAAATCGTACGTTCATTTTTAACGGTTCAAAATTTGTGGACATATACTCAACTTATATATGTATAACATATCCAAAAATTACCACGATCCAACGATCGGATTAAAAATTATAACCCTCGCAAAATATCTCAAAAACCCTAATTTGATTTTCAATACCTCCGTTCCGACAAAAATACAGATAAAACACCTCAACATTAACTCCTTCATTTTTAACCACAAAAATATATCCCTCATTTATATCCACATAAAATAAATATTTCCTTATCATATGAATCACAAATAATATTACAGAATCACATTTATGACAACCAGGCCGTTCCCAGGAAAGAGGGGGGCTTTCCAATAAGAATTTCTCCTTACTGGCGCGCAATTAAATGACCAAACCTCTCCTTAGACAGAACTTTCTAGACATTGTCAATAATGCTATCTAATAATATTATTTAAATAATATGAATTATTGATCTGATAATAGAAAATAATGTGCAGCAACAATTATTGAAATAACAATAATATAAAATATCAATGCAGCAATTATTGAATCAATAATAAAATATTGAACAGTAATTACTGTAACAATTATTGAGTAGTGCCTTCTTACGTAAGAATCAATAATTTCAAAAATACTGTGCAATACCGTGTGCTACTGTGCAATAACGCGTATTACTGTATTTTAACCACCGGGTATTCCAACAGTGTTAATGGTAACAACTACGCCGTTATTTGTAAAAACTCAAATTTGTCGTTTTCTTCATCCGACAGTTATTCTGTTATGGGGCCCACAAATGTCTGCGTCGTCGTACGAATATTCCCCGACAGAAAGAATATTCTACGACCAAACGAATATTCCCCGACAACAATGAATATTTTATAACCACTTGCGTATTTTGAAAAATTTTCACATTTCACCCATAACTTTAACTTTTTATCAATTTAACCATTTACTGAATTGTAATTATAAGAAAAATTGAATACTTTTATTTCATAAAATTCGGGGTCTTACAATCCCCCCTCCTTATGAAATTTCGTCCCCGAAATTTACGTACCTGGTATTTCAAAGAGTTGAGAATACCTTGCTTTTATTTCAGATTCCATCTTTCCTGTCATCATGATTTCTCCATTGCTCATCACCTGTATTTCAGATATCATTCTAGAATACAACTTCAAAAATAAAGGTTAATTTAACAAATTAACATATCACATAATATCCCGATATTATGACTGACCAACAAATAAGCTTAGGTAGGACACACTAGCGAAGGATTTACTCATATCTCCCCTCCTAGTTTTATTCCCCGATCTCCGCCAGAGATCATATCCCTAAGCTCTGATACCAAATGTGACGCCCCCAAAATAGGTCCATTCCATCCAACCAATTCTGAGTCGCCAAATACATGGTACAGAAAATAACTACAACTTTATTACAACAATTGTCGTATAAAATACAACAACACTTATGCTGTGAGTTTGGATACAAATATATACCAAATGTGACACATGTCCCAACCATGGACAGCACCTCACAGTGGCACCTTACATAAAGGTATAGTCAAAAACTATTTTAGAAATGAGAATCTTTGGGAAGTGCTCAAGGAAACCTTCGTACATGGAAGGCCATGCATCTAGGTTGTGATAGATATCATATGGCCACAGAATTATCCTTGGTTGACCCAATAGACCCCAAAGAAAAACGAGAAGTTTACTATCATATTCTTCCCAATGGTGAGTCTTCTCTTAACATATCATTATCTCCACTGTCTCTAATTGAAAATTATACTTCAAACAAACACCAAGATTATATAGGTAGTGTTCGTAAAGATACTCAGCAAGTGGATGAGCACATCCCTGTCTTATAATGACACGAGATTGTATATCATTAGATATCTTGTATGATAGTGGCAAAACACCCTTCCAACGTTGGGTTTACCTCACCCTATTTTCTTCACCAAATATAACTACTAAATGATGACCATCGTTCTATTCCCTTGTTACCCCCGCTCGACCCAGCTACACTCTTATTACCTGAAAGGAATTGTGAAGCAAAAGGGTGAGCACAACTAGCTCAGTAAAGAATATCATGACTAAGGATAATTAAATTATCAATAGCCTTCATCAATAATAAATCAGGGATTTAGAACATATGGTAAATGATAAAAATTTTAACCATAGTTGCAGCGGAACGAGCAATCCATTAGAAGAGTCAAATAGACCTTAAAGTCTATTATCTTCTCCATATTAAAAATCCACAAACAATATTTTATCCCTGTAACATCAATCAACAGTTCTGATCCACAAACATATGAATAACTCATAATCATAATTGTGATTCTAAATTCCTCTTCGCACCCAGAACGAAGATAATTTTCATCACCTGTCTTTACCTGAAACATCAAATATCATGGTTATACCAAATCACAGTTCTTGATCATAATCATACTAATAAATCCATCTTTGCACTACGTCCAAAGATATTCAACAACAGTTCATCTTTGCACTACAGGCCAAAGATATTCAGTAATATCATCATTTAGAACTGAGGATGATGAAAAATATCTTAAAGAGAACGAATCCAGTGAGACAGAAGGACAAATATTAGGGATTCGTATAACAGTTTATCCAAGATCAATAATACTTCATAATAATCAATTGTGAAGCAGAATTCAAAAATAAAGATCAAAACATGGATACAATCAAAGATAGTAACCATAATAGACATCTTGGACAAAAAGAGAAAATTTTATTTTTCGGTGAATAGTGTCGTATTCGTGAATAGTACCGTATACGTGAATAGTGTCGTATACGTGAATAGTAACTCCGACACAAAAAGTTCTAAATTTGATAAAAACTCATATCAATATTTCAGCATAATGATATTGAAGAAAATAATATCATTTAAGAAGAAAATAATATCCCTTACAATCCCTTACCTCAAAAGTGCAGTATTTCTGACTGGAATGCAAAGCCGAAGGAAACTTGCACTGAATAGCAACTCTCAAAGTATCTAAATACTCACAAAATATGCTTCATAATATAGAGAGAGAAAGAGAGAAAGCTTATGTTTCTGGTGTGATTTTCAATTCTAACTTAGCCCTCTATTTATAGGAAAATTTTAGTAGGCTTGATCTGCAACCTGATGGCTTTACCTGCTACTATTCCCACCCACCACATTTGAAATATAATTCAGCATATTTCTTCACCAACCACAAGTGGGGCCCACCAATTCTAAAATTTTCCACCAAAATGATAAACTCTGAAAATTCAACAATTTCCGAACCAGTCATCTCGTAAAATTCATAATAAATCGTACGTTCATTTTTAACGGTTCAAAATTTGTGGACATATACTCAACTTATATATGTATAACATATCCAAAAATTACCACGATCCAACGATCGGATTAAAAATTATAACCCTCGCAAAATATCTCAAAAATCCTAATTTGATTTTCAATACCTCCGTTCCGACAAAAATACAGATAAAACACCTCAACATTAACTCCTTCATTTTTAACCACAAAAATATATCCCTCATTTATATCCACATAAAATAAATATTTCCTTATCATATGAATCACAAATAATATTACAGAATCACATTTATGACAACCAGGCCGTTCCTAGGAAAGAGGGGGCTTTTCAATAAGAATTTCTCCTTACTGGCGCGCAATTAAATGACCAAACCTCTCCTTAGACAGAACTTTCTAGACATTGTCAATAATGCTATCTAATAATATTATTTAAATAATATGAATTATTGATCTGATAATAGAAAATACTGTGCAACAACAATTATTGAAATAACAATAATATAAAATATCAATGCAGCAATTATTGAATCAATAATAAAATATTGAACAGTAATTACTGTAACAATTATTGAGTAGTGCCTTCTTACGTAAGAATTAATAATTTCAAAAATACTGTGCAATACCGTGTGCTACTGTGTAATAACGCGTATTACTGTATTTTAACCACCGGGTATTCCAACAGTGTTAACGGTAACAACTACGCCGTTATTTGTAAAAACTCAAATTTGTTATTTTCTTCATCCGACAGTTATTCTGTTATGGGGCCCACAAATGTCTGCGCTGTCGTACGAATATTCCCCGACAGAAAGAATATTCTACGACCAAACGAATATTCCCCGACAACAATGAATATTTTATAACCACTTGCGTATTTTGAAAAAATTTTACATTTCACCCATAACTTTAACTTTTTATCAATTTAACCATTTACTGAATTGTAATTATAAGAAAAATTGAATACTTTTATTTCATAAAATTCGGGGTCTTACAACTGTTAACATTCTCAGTCGACATTCTCAAATACTGACATAAAATAAGGGTTAATTTAACAAATTAACAAATCACATGATTTCCCTATATTATGACCGACCAACAGATAAGCTTAGGTAGGACACACTAGCGAAGGATTTACTCGTCTCTCCCCTCTTAGTTCTATTCCCCGATCTCCGCCAGAGATCATATCCCTAAGCTCTGATACCAACTGTGACGCCCCCAAAATAGGTACAATCCATCCAACTCATTCTGAGTCGCCAAATACATGGTACAGAAAATAACTACAACTTTATTATTACAATTGTCGTGCAAAATACGACAACACATATACTGTGAGTTTAAATACAAATATTATCATCTAGACAGTATTCATACTCAATTAAGTCCTCATTATACTTATTGATACACTATTTTACAAAATAGTGAGGACTACTAAAACAACTGTCTTGAACCATCATTCCACACCCCGACTAGTACTCGCTACATTCTCGCCTCCTGAGAAGAAAAATGGAACAACAAGGAAAAGGGTAAGCTCAACTAGCCCAGTAAAGAACATTATGACTAAGATAATACATAACAAATTATCGTTAGTCTTCAGCAGGGAAAAATCTAATAGAATACAATAGACAACAAGTTTTAAATCAATATTCGCAGCGGAAAATAATAATTCATAGAAGAGTTACGTGGAGAATGAAATCTACGATTATCTATGAATTTAAAAGTTCATCATCAACATTTTATCCCTGTAACATCAATCAATAAATATCTTGAATCAAATAGTCATCTTTACACTACAGGCCAAAGATATTCATCAGTTGGTCATGTTCATCTCAACACTTGTTCATCTTTGCACTACGGGCCAAAGATGTTCATCAGAAATCATCCATCTTTGCACTACAGGCCAAAGATATTCAGTTATATCATCATTTAAGACTGAGGATGATGAAAAATATTTTTAAAAAAACGAATCCAGTGAAACAAAAGAGTAAATATTAAGGATTCGTATTTCAGCTATTCTATGTCCAAAAATACCTCATAACTAATCATGATGGAGTAAAATTCAAGAATGATCAAAATATAGATACAATCAAAGCTAGTATCCAGAATAGATATTTTGGACAAAAAGAAAAAAAAATTATTTTTCGGTGAATAGTACCGTATTCGTGAATAGTGTCGTATACGTGAATAGTGCCGTATACGTGAATAGTAACTCCGACGCCAAAAGATAGAAATTTCACAAAAATATCATTATGCTTCGTGAATAGTACTCGTGAATAGTAATTCCGACATGAAAAGTTCTAAATTTGATAAAAAATTTCAACCAATATAACGATATTGAAGAAATAATATCATTTTCGAATAAAATAACATCCCTTACCTCGTAAAGACAGTACTTCTAGTTGAAAAATCGGATATAGGCTATGACTTGAACTTGCACCGTATAGCAACACTCAAAGTATTAAAATACTCACAAGAATACGCTCAATATATTGAGAGAGAAAGAGAGAGAAATCTGTAGTTTCTGGTGTGATTTTTAATTCTAACCTAGCACCCTATTTATATGAAAATGCTTAGAACACCAAAGTAGAAAATTTAATTTAATAATATTATTATTATTTCTATAACTTCCTACGTACCAAGAATCTGAATTCAGCTATCAAAACACATGCAAGACCCACACTCAAATCACCAAAAATGTTTTTCATATTAAAAATATTTTAAACTTCAAAAAATCAATTATTTCGGAGCTTCGGAACTTCAATAATTCATAATAAATAGTCCTTTTTTCAGAAAATTCAAATCTCGCGCGTTTTATAGAAAATTCAATTCTCTACAACTTTGCAGAAGAAAGTTTTTCCAAATTCTAAACAAAAATTGACCGAAATCCACAAACGGGCGATTTTACAGTCTATAATAAATTTCAGTCAAGAAATGGGTTCCACCGACACACAAAACATGTGTTAATCATTTAATGCAACAAAATACTTTTCCTTCTCATATACTCATATATCCCGCATTCATTGTAAAATAATATATTTAATTGAATTATTTTATCAGAAAAAGATAAAATATTAATTTACAACAATTGTCACAT
The DNA here is from genome assembly GCA_016801055.1 of Panax notoginseng. Lineage (NCBI taxonomy): Eukaryota > Viridiplantae > Streptophyta > Magnoliopsida > Apiales > Araliaceae > Panax > Panax notoginseng. The sequence continues at coordinate 3,772,796 of CM029013.1, read as the reverse complement.
TAAAAAATTTTCTCCATCTATATCCACATAAAATGAATATTTTTCTCATCATATAAATCAATAATTAATTATTCACAAATAATATTACAGAATCACAGTACTGGCAACCAGGCCGTTCCCAGGAAAGAGGGGACTTTCCAATAAGGATCTCTCCTTACTGGCGCGCAATTAGATGACCAAACCTCTCCTTAGACAGAACTTTCTAGACATTGCCAATAATGTTATCTAATAATATTATTCAGATAATATGAATTATTGCTCCGACAAATAGAAAATACTGTGTAGTGACAATTATTAAAACAACAGTAATATAAAATATTAACGCAACAATTATTGAATAAAATAAAATATTGAACAGTAATTACTGTAACAATTATTGAGTAGTGCCTTCTTACGTAAGAATCAATAATTGGTGCAATACCGTGTGCTACTGTGCAACAACGCGCATTACTGTGTTTTAACTACCGGGTATTCCAACAGTATTAACGGTAACAACTACGCCATTATTATAAACAACTTATTTTTTGTCGTTTTCTTCATCCAATCGCTTTCCGTTATGGGGCCCACACAAAGCTGCGTCGTCGTACAAATATTCCCCGACAGCAAGAATATTCCACGACTAAACGAATATTCTCCGACAACAATGAATATTTTATAGCCACATGCTTATTTGAAATATTTGCGCATTTTACCTATAACTAACCTCATTAATCAATTTAACCCTTACTATTTCAAAATAATAAATAGAGAAAATTAAATTTCATTTATTAATAATTTGGGGTCTTACAAATACAATTTTGAAAATCAAAAATTTTAAATTGATGAGTTTTACGATATGGTGAATCCATATTTCTTATCCTATAGTGGGACATTAATTGAATAATTTTAAAGAATTAATATTTTCACAAGTAAAAGTGAATTTTATAGAGTCCTACTGGTTGTAATAGTAAAAAAATATTATAGAAAAGATTTGTGGAAATATCAATTATTTAAGGTAATTAAATCGAATCTTGTGTAATTAATGCAAAATTAATTTATCCATCACGGCACTCCCCTTGTATATATGCTACTCAAGATTACACTTTGTGTTTTATATTGTAATCCAATATTAATATTAATATTAATATTGGTGCTTTACTTGATGATTGATGGCTATTAAACATTTGCATGGATCATCATGGTTGATTTATAAATTCAATAGTAGAAGGAAGAATTAGGCATAAAGGAGGAGAAAGTGATGAAGAAAAAAGTGTTGAATTGGAGGAAGAAGATGAGAATGAGAATGTTGATTTATGATTCTAGACCTTGTGGGCCGTAAGGAAGAGGAAGATGTAGAAAATGATGACGTTGTTGTTGGTTAGTATAAGTTTTCCTCTAATGATGACGTTGTTGTTGGTTAGTATAAGTTTTCCTCTTCCGATCCAAAACCCAATTCAGGATTCCATAAGTTTTTCATTATTTCCTTCATCGGATTCATGAGAATGTTGAATTTGCAAACCAAACCAAACCAAACCAACAATGAATTAATAAATACGACAACTTGTTTTTACATTCGAATATTCATCTCAAAAACCAACTTGTTCCTCTGGATCGATGTTGTTTCTACTGTTTTAACAATTCACGTATCCCCCAAATTACCATACACATTCTATTCATTAGTTTTTGCTCTTATTTGGGAACATTGACATGATCATCTGAATCTTCCATTTTTCCTGATATAAAACCCTTGAATCTTCATCAATTAATTTAATAATAACAGTCAGTCATCTACATAGATTAAACCTCCATTGACAAAAGACCGAGTCATGGAAATGAGGAAGAACAACTCGTTGTTGTGATATAGGAAGATTGGGATGGGGAGCCAAAAAGTAACAAAATTTTATTTTCTCCGATTCTGTCTCTATCCAGATTCCGCCGTCGCTATCGGACTTGTCCGGGATAGTCTTGTGAGTTTATCCCCTATTTGGGTAAAATTACTCTGTTAATATCAATTGCATGATTAAATAGATATTTAAATAAAATGCCAATATTAATGTTGATTATAATAAATAAAAACAAACTATTACTATAATTTTATTTTTATACCATCTTGTTTTAAATAAGGTAGCCCCTTATTCTTGTGATTTATTAATCATCAGCAATATTCGAGTAGTGACTAAGAAAGGCCCGGCCCGGACCACGTAATCCGACAGGCGGGATAAAAATAATAATACTCCATAGAAGAACAGATAGAGGAGAGAGAGAAAGAAAAAGAAAAAAAGAGAGAGATTCGTTTTCATCCCCTTTTCCTGTGCTTTCCTTTGTCGGAATTTTCTCCCCGATTCCTCCGAACACATATCTGTATCTATCCTTATATATCTTAAAAAAAAAATTGGCTTCAAAATCCATATATTATCTCAAAGGTTTATCCGGGTAATAATTGCATGTGGTGGGTTTTGACTGATTGTTAAAAATTAATGTATGATGGTGGGGTCTGTAGATGCTATAGATGATGCCAATGTCGAAAAGTCGTCGTCTTCATCGATTTCTTGCTCGATTTGCCTCGATTTGGTGGCCGATAATGGGGAAAGATCCATAGCAAAGCTCCAATGCGGCCATGAGTTCCATCTCGGTGATTTTCCTCTTTTAGAATTACTTTTTATTTTGTGCATCTGAAATGATTATTTGGTTGACCTTTTAAATCCGATTGACACCTTTTTCTTTTTTTTTGAGTTGATCATGTATGCTTGACAGGATTGTATGAAGACGCTTGAAATGAACGAGGTTGCTCTTAATTATATTAAATTTTTGGAGTAGTAAATGCTTTTCTATATGATTGGGCTTTTAAAATCAGTGTGTATGTTTCATGTTTGAAATCTGTTCCATCTGGAATTCCACCTTTGATGATTGAACTTGTCAGAGGAATGCTGCTGAGATACTGGATTAGTGGTCATCTGGCGCAATTGGGGAGTTTTATTAGGGAATTATGTTTATTTAGTTTGATAGAGTAATATTTGATCAAATACTTTGGTGTGTGCATTTATTTCTGGGCAATTTGAGGATAAGACAAAAAAAAGGTCAATTGAATGCTTTAATTGTGCAGAATGGATGTGAATAACTGTTCTCATACGGAATGCATTCTGTATATTTTAGGGTAACAAGTACAGAAAAATGTTGTTTTGGTAGTTAGAAGCCTCAAATGATAAAACTGTTGTATGAGCTCTTGGCGTAAGGTTAGGTTGAGCTAATAGACAACAGACATAAAGCTAATTCAGATGAGCTCCATATAGCTAATGTTGACATGACAGATGTCTAAAATTCTTTATTTAGCTCAGTTCCTTACTTTATTATTGATAACGAATATACAAAGCAGTTTAAGTAATCAAAAAAAAATTTCATTAGGGCCAGCTTTCAATTGTCAAATTTTAAATGGACGTTCTGGTGACATCATTTTATGTTGAGCAACCATCGTCTCTTACATTCTTTTCTGATTCCTATCAGAGGATGTATGCAAACAGAAGCTTCTTCCTCATTTTTTGTTTAGCTAGTGCTATCATAGAAAACTCATTTGATTAGCTTGTGCCATCGTAGAAGTTGTTGTTGCACGTAGGGATTCTTTTTTTAAGTTAGTTTTTTACTTAAAAGTTTGTTGATTTCTTGAATGCAATTTATAGATGGCATTTAATTAATTTTGATCTTGTTGCATCCCTGGTAATGTCCACTTAAGGAATAGATTTCATGTTTTCATTTAATGTGAAAAATAAATATCGCTAATAATTCTTGGGTAATCATGTCTTCATATTCATATATTTCGGCTGGTCTGCATATAGATTGCATTGGTTCAGCATTCAATATGAAGGGAGCAATGCAATGCCCTAATTGCCGAAAGATTGAGGGAGGCAGATGGCTGTTTGCAAATGGCTCTTCTTGTTCATTGTCTGACTTTGGCATGGATGATTGGACTTTTAGCGAGGACCCATATGAGTTCAGTTATTCTGAAATGGTAGGCACTTTTACTTCCTCTTGGATTTACTTGTGTTTCTAAGACCTCAATAAGGGTTTTCCATTTGGATTCCCATAGCTCAATAAATCAGTTTTGATGGGATAGACTACTGTAATTGTTTCAATAATAAATTATGAAAATTAAAATGATAATAGTAACACTTGAGAACTGAGGATTTCTTGATTTGACAAAGTTCAAGGCATTACATGCCCTCCAAGATTTTTTCCCCCTTTTTTGATAAGTGCATTTCCTTCAGGAGTTTTTTCTTTTTGTTATGTACGTGCCCCTTAGGAATTTTTCTCCTTGAAATTATTTAGACATGATTTATTTCTATATTTTTTATTATTGAGGTTACTAAAAAAAAAGCGGTATTGAAATTCTAATTTCACTACTTAACTTAAATCTATCTAACAAAATACAAATGATTTCGATTTCCCGCTCATCTTAATAAATCATCTGAGCCGTCCAAAGTTTGGATAAATCCTACCGTCCATAGTGATAGAGGCACGGGACTGTTGCTAGTAGATTGATATTTTCTTTATTTTAAAACCCTTGGAGGTTTCATTAATCTTTTTATTCACTTTCTTTGTTTTTTCTGGACTGCAGTTGTCTGTATTGTATTAAGAAATTGTGGTCGAGTTAAACATTTCGATGCAAATGTACTCTTGAGACGTGATAGATTTTTCTACTGCAATCTGTTAAAATTTTGTTTTTTTTGAGCTTCTTTTTAGCCATTTGGAGTTCACTGGTGCCCATTCAGTGGATTGACAGGAGTTCATTCATCATTTGAGTAAGCACGTTTTTTCCCTTTAAAGTTTATCAGTCTATTATTTTGTACGGTCTTGTGCTTTTTTGGTATTCAGTTTTCAGTGATTGTGCATTTGTTTCTAATAAAAAAAAGTTTTTCCATTGATTCACTTCAGTTACACATGTCTGTATTGGGTAACCTGTATAGATGTGTTAATTTGCATTTTAATGTTTCCACGCTAAAGTATGTTTTTAACCAATGGTGGGCATTTTTTTAGGTTTATTTCTCTCTTTTCCCCCCTTTTTTTAAAGTTTATTCTTCTTTTTCACATGGTCAAGATTTCAGAAGTCCCATTCATCTGTAATATCAGCTGTAACAAAAAAGTATAATGTGCGAGAGACGGTGAAAGAAAACAAAATCATAGGTCCCACAAGGCTCAAACTTATGGAGGTCATAGTTCTTGCCTTTACTGGAGACTTATTAATTGCTCACTATGGGTTGGGTAAGATACTTGTGCTGATGACATCTAATGGTATCCTCAAAGTTTAACGTGTTCTACATAACTAGCACGTCAATTTGCATTTTCCTATCTTCCTATACTTATAGGGAGTAGCTTTTGATTTTAGATGGATGGGTCCTGTTGAACACTGGTCTTCTGGTGTTTTAACATTATATGGTTATATTTCATGTTTTTGGGCGAGGCCTGAGGTGGGTTACTAAGGTTTCGAGGGGGGCTTTTGGAGTTGGGTTGTGGAAGGATATAATGAGGGCTGTGAGGATTTTGTGAGGCACTTCCCTTTTGTGGTGGGTGGTGGGTGGTGGGTGGTGGGTGGTGGGAGGTGGGAGGGGTTTCCTTTTAGGAGAGATATTTGGGTTCAGGAGTTCCTTTGGGGGATATTTTCCGTAACATGTTTCCATTTGACGTTGATAGAGAGGTGGAGGTTACTAATTACGAATGGGATTGTTTTGTGGCAATCTATTTTTCGCTAGCATTTTAGGATTTGGAATTGGAGGAGGTGGATGCATTGTTGAACTAATGAACTCATTGGCTGAAGTTAATTTGAACGAAGGGACAATTTCGTGATACGGAGATCCCATAATAGTGGCAGCTTTATGCACGCTCTTATTATCAATGTATGAGGTGCACTGGTGCTAAGGTATTCTTGTGGATGAGCATTTGGAAGGTAATGATTCCAAAGAAGGCGGGATTTTGTCATGGACAGCAGCTTTTGGGGCGAGTTTGACTTGGGATAACATTTGAAGAAGGGAGATTTATTTTGAATAGGTGTTTCAAGTGCAGAAATATGGGGATGTTTTTCCATTGTAGGAATCCTGAGGAAGGTGGCTTTATATACTTTTCTTGGATAACGGCTTTGGGGATGGCATATTTCTTTTTCTTATATTGTGAGTTCATTAGGGAGATTCGGCGTGGTATTTTCAATTGTTTGGTATGTTGTGGGTGATGCCTAAGTCGTTGTGGAGTTCTTCAGGATTGGAATGGGTTGACTCATCGGAGGGCTCAGGTGATCTGGGATATGATTACTTACTTTTTATGGTGGACAATATGACGGGTAAGGAATAAACGTTACTTCGAGGCTGTAGAGAAGTCTTCTCTCTATGTTAGATCTCTGTGTTTTTTTTTTCCTTTATCAAAACAAAGTCTATTTGGATTCTGTTGTATCCTTTATAGACTTTTGTGCGAGACTTTTTTAGGAAGAGGGGTGGGGGATCTTGTCCAAGTGTTTTTCATTGTTGCTCTCACAGACCAATCTTTGTTCCTTCTTTTGGGTGGATCCGCCTGCTTTTTATATACTCCTTGCTAACTGGGATGTCTCTCCCTTTTGGCGTCTTTGTGAATAATATTTGCTTGTAAAAAGTTCATGATAGAACTGAAGGTTGAAGTAGGGGCTTGAACCGAGTTATCAGTCAACCTTAACTGACATTTGATATTTGTTTATAATACCAATATAACCATGGGAAACTTGGTCAATGAATTCGAATTGATTTTCCTCTCCTGAAGTCATCTAACTGTGAAGTGTTAGAATTGCTCAGGAAGCTCTCTAACAATTTGATGTTTGAAATTTTACAGGGAAGTGGAATCTCCATCAACCACCCGTAAGTTAATTTTCTCTTGATTTTTTTCAAAATTTCATTATAGAAGTGGTCTAAAAAGTAAATTCTCCACTCAGATCACGAGTTACAAGGAAACCATGCCATATTTGCTGAACATATAGCTGCATCTTCTTTGGCCCGCTCCCATGTTGCATATGTTCGACCTGTTCCGCGTGCTACCTCTAATTCCAGCGACAATGTAGATGATCCCAACTTCAGTCATCGAAGAAATGGGCAATCTGGGCAGAACGATATCTATAATCTGCAGGCCTTTGCTGCACTGAATGTTCAGCATCAAAGTTGGGGTCGCCATTCCCCTCCTTTCTCTGCAAATAGAAGCCATATCAATGGTGGGGAACAGGCTTCAGTTCCTCCTACAACACTGAGATCCACTAGAGTTGAAATTGATGCTATGGCAAGATCTGTACCTTTTGTGCATCCCTTCCTATATGGTCATGGGTAAGCTCTCTTTTAATGCTTAGAAAACTCATTTTCCATTCTTTTGGAAAGCTGCAAGAAAAACAAATTCTATATATATATATTCAAGAGTAATGACATCATACAACTACGACTACATTCTTCTTTTGTTCCATCTTTAAATTCTAGTACTAAATATGCTGCCTCAAATTTTCTATCACAGGTCAGTTCCCAGAGGTGGGAGTTCATTTGTCTCCTCAATTGTTCATCCTGGCAGTAATACTCGGTCTCGTGAAAGGATCCAGGTTTCCCATGCCAGCCATCAACCGCAACAACCAGGCAATCCTACGGGCATGCTGTCGTCCATCATTCCTGGTGTCAGGAGGTTCAATGGTCCAAGGGGCTTGCCTCTAATAATGCCAACTCTTCCTCAGTCTGATCGTCACGGAGGTTTCTTCATCTTTCCTCCTTCGGGCTCCTCAGGCCAAAACCCACATGATGCGGAAAATCCTTTGCAATGGGAAAGGGAGCATCCATCTCGTTTCCCAGTTATCTCATTTGACAGGGACTCGGGTTGGGGTTCGTCTCAGCATGCTTCTGGTGGTTCGGATTCCAGCAACAGGTCTGGCAACTTTTGGCGGCACTGGTCATAGAATGCTTAGCACTTGGTTGCAAGGTTTTATCAGCCAAATTCATAATGCTTGGAAATTTGCTTATAAACCATCAAAATTTTATCCAAGTATACGTCTCTCTCTATATATTCCCAATCTGTACACTTTGATGCACCACATGGCTCGGGAAACTGGAAAACATTATCTTGCCTATCATGTGGGCTTCCTATGAAATTGGCACCTATTTGAAACAGTGGCACCTATCCTATATAAAACATTGCCGTTCCCGTTTGGGATGAAAAGCAGGATATTAATTATTGGAAAAAACAAATTTTCTGCTTGGTATAAGATTTTTCATAGTTCATTTGGGTTGTATCAACCTGAATTGTCAATTAAGAATTTGTTCTTGGCAAATGCTCACGGTTTGAGTATAAATATCATTAATTATTCAGATATGTCGGTAACCTCAACTTCAATAATCTTCTTATTCTCTACACTTGAGCCTCCAAAACTTCCTTATCGTTCAAATCTACATAGTACAGGCCGTAGGCTGAATCATAACCGTCCATTAGCTCAATCAAATCCAAGAATGACCATCCCTTTTGCATTTGCTCCATCCATTTCTTTGAGATAAGAATATATACCAGGAGGAATAAGTCTTGGCCATGAGATAGAGAATCTCTATAGGCGAGGCCGGCCTCCACCAAGCCAGTACTGTCGGCCATCAGTTGCACATGCATCTTCTTGTGACAAGAATTAATATTTACTCTACTTCTTTTTAGCAAACGTTTTTGAGCAACTGTGTATAATTTGGTACTCATAATTTTTTCTAATAGCAAATTGAAAACAAAAAACATTGGAAAATTTGACACATAAATATGTAACTATAGGCAATAAATGGTTAATATATTTAAAGAAATACATATATAAAACTAAAATGGTCTTCAATTTTCACAGGGTATTATAATTACAACTGAAATTAACTAGACTATTTTTTCAATTCCATTCCCATTTAATTATGTTTTAACTATGGTGCACCATACATATCCAACTCTTTTTAGCATGGTATTTTACACCCTAGCTTTAAATATAACTCTTGTGAATTGTGATATTTTGTCCATATATATATATATATATATATATATATATATATATATATATTGATAGGGTATTGTACGTTTGTGAGCAATACTTGTACATTTGACGGTCGTTTTGCTGATTGTCCTGCGTCCAATATCTATAAATAGTGCTCGTAGTATAAATATTTAGATTTTCCATGTCAATTAAAGAAAATGATATAATATTACAAATGTTTATCTTTTTAATTGCTAATTAGGTGAATAAGTATATGTAATAATTGGGATCTTCTTATAATTACATACATTCATAAATTTTACAATTATAATTGAACATAAATCTATTTTAAATATATAAGAGGACTCTTCAATTAATGAGACTCTATAAATAATTCGTCCAGTAAATGAATTGTAGAACAAAATACAATGTTATACAAATTTTGTCTTTCAGGACTGCAGCTTGAGCTTGACTAGCAATATTTAATTTGTATGTTGGCGCATATTTATTTATTAAAATTTTATTATTTTATTTAATTTTCCTTGATATGCATTGTTGTATGTGGTACCAAGCAAGAGTCGAAAGGGACATTTTTGTGTTGTGGTTTTGTTTTATTTACGTTGTGTAGCCAGTCGGTTGGTTGGCATTCGTTTTGGATCATTATATAATTACCAATATTATATTTTAGTTGGTGTTTGCATGTATGTGTACGCTTCTACACGATTGAGCTGCTTCCCAACTTCATTTATTGTTTTAATAATATAACTTTTGTTCTAACAATATTAAAAAACTTTAACCGTATATATATTACAAATGTTTAGGTTGATTTTTTTAATTGTCAGTTTTATAAATAAGTAACAATGATAAATTTTTTAGAGAGATGTGTAATAACTGAGGTGTTCTTATAATTCCTTATGCATTGTAATTCCGGATAAGTTTATGGTAATAACTCAAACTTTAATATATGCAAATAAATAACTCCTCGAGTATGAAATCTCATGTTTGGATGATGTAGTTGTTGTACAGGTCAGGGAACCTATGGAGATAACTGATCGAGATTGTGATGCGTAAGATATATACTACGTTACCCCAAGGCCCAATTTATCCTGAGAAGCCAAATTCCATATTTGAGTTTAAAACCACTGCAACATGCATGAAGGAAGATGAATGTTTTGTGCTGGCATGGCATTCATATATATATATATATATACTTATTTCTCCCACAGACAATCAGCTCTACAAGCCGATAAACTAACAGTAAAATCCTACTACGTACATCAACCCCAAGCTGCCTCACGCGCACACGCATACACAGATTAATCATGTTAAACTCAAAACCTATGCAACCTCCTCCATCTCTTGTTACTCTCCTCTCTCCCATCAAGCATAGTTTTAGTTCAAGCATAACTAAAAGATTGACCAACATATTAGTATGCCAATTATTCCCAAATCTATAATATTTGATACATTGAAATACTGGATGAAATTCGTTAGCTACTTAGCTGTAGAATATCCGAGTATCACATCTCCCGGCACGTACTAATGGATAGCGTAATGATACGTTTAGATTGGGAGAATGAAATAAAATTAGTGTATTTAATTATCATTTTGGAAGATAAATCATTCTAATGGAATAAACTTCATCCCATCACTTTGTTTTTTTATTCCAAGGTGGAATAAAATCAATTCCAATGAATTGGGTATATATGATAATTTTGACCACACCCACCACCAACTAAACATACACTTAAAATCATCTCATTCCGTACTCCATTTTATTCTTTCAATCCAAACGCAACATAGGTGAATTATGAGTATTAATTTAGACCTCACCCAAATAATACAGACCTGCATGGCTAAATTTAGGCGTAAATATTACCTGATCTCTCCAACCTCTAAGTTGCATTTTGAGATTCAACATTACATCGACAATTCTCGCACAAATCCAAAATGCCAAAACACTTATTGCTATAAAAATTATAAATCTCAATTCAATCAATACAAAGACATAATAATCTTAGAACATCAATAAAACAAAGCAGCGCAGCTTCATATGCAGAATTTCAAATACCTAAGAGAAGCAAGTTAAGTGTATAGAGGCCAGTCCGTCCAAGCTCCAGAAACATGCCCATTCTCACAAACATAAGCACGAACAACAGGTTCCCCATCATCATGGTACCCGAAAACCCGTCTCAAACAGAAAGCCGAATACAGGTCCCAGGTCTGCTCACAAGAACAAAATGCACAGTTCAAATCAATCTTGCTCCGATCACCATCATTAATCGTCCTCCAGACCCCCGACCTCTTAAAATTCTTGAAAATCCCCCTAAATAGCATATAATTTCGCTTCTCCTCAATGTGAACACAACCAGGCCAATCACAAATGTACAAACAATCCCCTCTAAATCTACTAGCCAACAGCTTATTACCCTGTTCACGGCTCAAATTCCAAACCCCAGAAGCCAAATGAGATCTCAATGACATGCAAATCTTTCTCTTTTTACAAAAAGCAAAATCACACGCAGCCTTAACAACAAGGACACCCTCTTCAGGAGGCTCCTCTGTAATTTCAGGTTGTATATTACTAATAATATCCAAAGTCTCAGAAGCATTATATATAGTATCATAATAAAGATCATCATATAAAGACCAAGCACAATCAGACCCAGAAAATGGATCATTTGAATTATTACTACTATTACCATCAATCTTGGTAATAGCAGAAGAAGAAGGAATTGTTTGTGTCTGACCCAATTGAAACAAGTTTGGATCTTTATAATTCTCGTCGGGACCCAGTTCACGTTCAAGCCCAAAATCGGAGTTTTCGAGAAGAACGCCGGCGTGGAGAAGCCCAGGGCAGCAGACGGCAAGCTTGTGGAGGGCGGCCCAGCCGCCGGGAGGAGCGGTGGAGGTGGTGGTGGAGAGAAGATCGGAGACAAGGGAAGGGATTGTTTGGGAGCATTTTGTTTTCCAACAAATGTTGTGCATTAAATAACAGAACTTTGTGCAAACGCAAGCGAGTCGAGCCCAGTATCTTGGATCGTCCTCGAGATTGAAGAATATTTTGAGAACAACATCATCTGTCAGCTTTGAGAATACATTTTCTGACATTGTTTGGCAGAAGTTTTTGATTTGCTTCCTGGGTTTATTTGATTATGGGTTTTTGAGGCAAATTAATATATATGTATATATATATATATATATATATCAAACCTCCATTAAACCAATTTTTTTTTTGTTTTGAGTTGGAATCAATTAGGTGGGTTTAGCTATCGGCATTTGGGAGAGAGATTTTGTGAGATAAGTATTGAGAGAATGTATGGAGGTAACAGGGGAGGGGAGGGGAGGGGAGCAACGGGAAGAGAGAGAAAATAGGAGCGATGGGACTTTTTTACTCGCTCTATCTGTCAAATCTTCATAAATGGGGGAAGTTTAACCACTTGTATTTGAATACTACAATAAAATGTGGGGTTAGAGGTGAGGTAATTTGGCTTTTACTTAAATTATGATAATAAAAAAAAAAGTTTTAATTTTTCATTGTGTTTTTCTCAGTTTTTGAAAAATAATTATAATAACTTTATAATTTAATTATCATTTTATTTATTCATTAATCTAATTATGTTTGCAAATATAAGGATGATATAATATATGACTATAGAAGTTTAAATTAGATTATTATTATTCCAAATTTGTTACGTCTTGCTTAAGAAATGCTGAGGCAAAATAAATGGAGTAAAGTGGGATTTAATAGGAGTTGAAGCTTAAAGAAGCTAATTAGCGAAGCTTGAATCCAATTATCAACTTATTATATAATATACACTTTACGCAGCAACTTTCGTAGCAGGGCCTTGGACTGGACTCCACTGGCTGACAGTAACAGTAGTGGGGCAAAAACGAGGACGATTTCCTTCCACACAATTGTAGATCCATAAATGGAAACCATGTCCACACGTTGAATTTCCAAATATTACCAAGTACCGGATGGAGTACATCAAATATATCAATAGATATAGATATAGATATAGATAATACTACTACTGCTACTAATAAATAAATAACAGAAAAAACCGTGTTCACATACACAGAAGAAAATGACGACTTGACTTTGGGGATGGATGTAATGCTAATTGCTATGCTCTTCTGTTCTCATCAATTACTACTACTACTACCCACTTTACTTTAAAGCTTTTCATCACACCATCTACGATTCTATGCTCACTTTCACATCTCCAATTCTCTCCCCTCCTCCTTTAATCCACATGAAAATCTTCCTTATTAAAAGTAAAAAATTTATATCAACTCAAAAATACTTAAATAAGGTTCATTAGTTATAGAAAAGAAATAAATTCATTATTAATGCTGTATAAAATAGAAACTTCAGTCCCTCCCTCCCTCCCTCCCTCTACTTTTATATTTTTAAAATTTATGTTAAAAATATCTTAATAAACAAAGTTATACTTTAAAAAAACTAAATCCAAATATATTTTTAATTTTAATAATTACTATTATCCCTTCATAAAAGCCTAGCCACCACATATATCCAAAAATCATTCCGGATTTTGATTACAAAACTAATGGCAATTATTATTATTATAAGTCATCAAGAGAATGAAATGCTTCTTAACATGTCCCGTCCCGGAAGACATTACTCGTCTACTATTCCACACAAAATTATCCTTGCTTGCTCCAAGCTCAAATCTATGTTTTAACACCCAATAATTGCCATTAATATTAGGTTTAAAAACAGTAGATATATTCCAACCAACCAACGTAACGTAAACATTATATGTGTAATTATGTATTTGAATCCTAATGAAGGTATTCCTATATGAATCCCCTAGTAAAGTAGACCTACCCTACCCTACCCTACCCTACCCTACCCTACCTAGTATTAGGTTTAAGATCCAGAACTTATATATAAAACAGTACCACGCCCCCCCCCCCTATTTCTAATGACGTAACATTATCTCGCATATTAGAAAACCAGTATGAGATACCGGCCTAGCAAACAAATTAACATATATTGCATGGATTCAGAGGACACACAAATAAAGCTCAAAAATCCAGACAATCAACAGCAATCTTTATAAAACCATAGGCAGAGTTTCCAGTGATCACAAGTCACGGTATTCAATGTAGTAGTTCAAATCTAACATAAAAACCAAAATACAATTATTTGAAATCCACTATCACCAGTTTGAAAATTTGATTGCAATATATGATCCACTGCTAATCACCAGGATTAACCTCATCATCAAATTGATGCCAAACTCATTCTCAGTATTAAACCGCCCTCAGGAGATCAAACACAGTCAGATCTCACCTGCGAAACACAGTGGACCAAACAGATTCAGATCAACAGACAACCAGAAGTAAAGTTCAACCAACAAAAGCATTAAAGCACACTATAATATAGTGCAGAAGAATTGAACCTGGACAAACTCTTGCTACGACTATGGCTTCTGCTTCGACTCCTGCTCCTAGAGATGCGCTTTTTTGGGCTTTTACTAACACGTTTCTGGCGCTAAAGATGACGAATCAAAACAGACGTAAATTCCGAGATTGAAATTCTAAAACTTCTTACAACTAAAGATGGAAGCCCGTTCCACAGGTAAACCATTAAAAAAATGCATCCAATTTATTGGAGAAAGGAAAGCGGAAAGCATAAGGCAAAGTTGGAACAGCAAACAAAGAACTTCAGTCTAAGATTCAATAATTGGCTAAAACAAACAGGGATCTAACTTACAGATGGCACCGGAGATCTGGATCTTGAAGAAGATCTGCAAAAGTTCCACAAACAACCCATTTTAAAATCCACATGTTCCTCTTAACTGTGATCCAAGAGCCTTGATGCCACTTCCACGTGGGAGTTACCATAATCAAGAATGATAAAAGAAAAGTCCATAAAAATATTTTAGCAGTCCAAAAGTGAAATATTTAACACAAACCTAAAGCAAGGAGTGAATGATAATTTCAATAATAAAAGAAAAATTAATGCTATAAAGACGCAAGTGAACAGGATACCCAAAAATCCACAAAGATTTCGGATAGCGTGCTTGGCAACGTTTGAGAAGCAATGATAAAGTTAAATTGTTTCTACCGCAAATGGATGGATGTTCCAAATTCAAAAGGCACATAGTTCAAAGTCCAGCTTTACCATCGAAATCCATGATCTTCTTTGTTCCCAATCTAGCACTCATGGACATTTGTGATGCTTATTAGAACAGATACGCCAAAGGCTTTCAAAGCTTCCAACTATAAACATCACATCTCCACAACCAAAAGATTGTAGGCATTTGAACTATATCCCATCAAGATTCTAATATGCAATCCCCAGATAGCCGCATATATCCATTATCTAAAAAACAAACAAGGTAATTTCATCTTTAAAAAGGAGAGTTAAAAGGATGATAGTTTGACAATCCGTTGGGTTTTCTCAACAATGCATCTGCTACGAGATACATCATGAACTGAAGCAAGAGACAAAAAAGGGACAAAATAAGGACTAGAATGCTATACATAGATGATACATTCTCAATTTCAAGTTTGCCGAAACCAATGCACTACCAAGCTGGAAACTGGCATGACAGTCGCTTCACTATTCATTTAAATAGACACGGTATTCTGATCTAGGACAAATATGAAATGATATTACTCGAAGCACTATCATCATAAATACCAAGGGGTCATATTAAATAAACTCACAATACCCCCTCTTAACTTAATCTGGACATAAATTTGTTAAAAAGGCAGGGAGTGGCAATATTTAACTTACACCCAATTTAAAAGAAAGGAATAACACCTTCAAGCAATATATAGGTCTAAAATATCAACCCAAACACACTGAATGACCAATAAAAAGCTATACCTTGAGAGTGCACGTGGCTTTGATCTAGAGCGAGAGCGGGACCTCGAACGAGAAGACACAGACCTCGAACGAGATCTTGAGCGGCGTGAAGACTTGGGTTTTGGAGATTTGCTGCATATTAATTGTAAATATTAGAACTGAAGAAAAGGGCAGGGCAACCAAAAATAATTTCCACGCAAACTTTTCTACCTCTTGCTCCTACTCTGACTATTACTTCTGCTACGGCTATAGCTCCTGCCTTTTGAGTGACCTGGACTGCGGCTTGAATCGTATTCCTTCACCTATGGTAAGAATGGATGGTTAAAGAATGCAGGTGTATGTGAAAAACATTGAAACATAACAACGTTATGAGTGCTACTAAATATTGGTTCAAATCATACTCGTATTACTCCTCTAGAAAAGGCATTCCGAAACTCTGACTCATCCAATTTCCTGATCTGTAGACAAGAAAAAGAATATACTTCCTCGTATCAATATAATGAAGCACTTCAAGAATCAACAGATATAACCCGTAAAAACAAATAAGTGAACCGCTCAAATAAAGAATAAACAAAAGATAACTTACAGCATATTTCATGTCATCATAATTTGTATAATCCACTATACCAGTAGTGCCTGTGAGTTCCAATACAACCACAAGAATCAATTATCATAAAGCTGCATCACGATACTGTAACAATACCCTATTCTAGTTCAAGTACGAAAATAAACAAACAGAAAAACAACCTAAAACCATTTTAGTATAAAACAGTCCACTCAGTGCAATGAAATCAATAAGTGCCTATAAAAACAAAAGGATGGAGACAAAATATGTAACCTAAGCTAGACAAAGAACAACAAATTTCAGTAAATTCAAACACAAAACCCGAACAGCCCCCTATGGGGGTGTATTCAATTAAGATTTTTAAAGACTTTTAAAGATTTTAAAAGTTTGGTTGTATTCAATCAAGACATTTAAAGAGTTTATAAAAGTTTACTGATATTCAATTATAACTTTTGTAATGTCTTTAAAAGTTAGGTGATATTGAATTAAGATTTTTACTAAGTCTATAAAAGTATTTTGGTATTCAAAAAGTCATAGAATTTTTAGATTTCTATCAAATGGTAGATTTTGACAGACTTTAGAAGAAGAATTATAACTATCAACCCATATTCAAAGTCTGACATCATCTCTAAAGACTTGTAAAGACTTTCAAATATTAAACACAAAGGTGAAAATTCTAATCGCCAGTAAAGAGGGAACCCAGAAATTCGCGACGTAATACCCAGAAAATAATAATAATAAAGAAATAAAATAAAATAAATAAATAACATTTAAATTTATATTTTAAATAATTTAATTTTGTCTTTTATTGGGTCAAACTAGCTATTTATTTTATATGGACTAATAAATATTAATATGTGAAAGATAAATTAATTTGGTAAAATTTGGGCCTTAAAAGTAATTGGATTTAATTTATATGTGGATAAATTTAAATCATATTATAATTAAGAGAATTAACAAGATATATTAATAAGTAAACAAATAACTAAAGACCTAATCTGTCTCACGGTACGTGTAATCGAGGAAAGAGAAAAAAGGCACAATAAATTGGTAAGGGAGATGGCGGCAGTTTGAAAGCTTCCAACACAAAGACGAAAGAAATTTGTTTAATAAAGATGAGATAAAATCATGAAACTCTCAGATCAATTATGATGATTATGTATGTATATATATTTAAAGTTTTTGTCTTATTACTAATTATATTGCATGATTTGGTAAAAGGAGGGATTATATATATATATATATATATATATATATATATATATATATATATATATATATATAGTAAAAGAATAATTTGTTAGTGTGGATAGTAGTAAAGTAATCAATATAAGCATTTTGTCTTTTATATATATATATAGTAGTAAAGAAATCAATATGGTATTGAATCACACGCTCACACAAGTGTGTGGATTTCGTTTTCTGCGAAGGAAAAAAAATAAAATCATGGAGCCAATAATTGAATGATCAGAAGCCATGTAATAAATATATTATAATATATATTTATTCTAATGCTTAGATAAAATAATATTATCAGAATTTAAAATTATTGTATAATATGTTTTCTGAAAGTTGTTATCATAAGCAATGAATTATTATTTATAATATATGCACTAAAAAATATAATAAATAATTTAACTCTAGCAAAATTTTAATCTTAAATCTAATAATCTTTCACTTTTATATATTAGAAGTATACAAAAGTCTATCACAATCTTGATAAAAAGTTTATAAAAATTTGTTACTTATTTCATGGAGTGTATAAAAGTCATTTTAAAAAAATCTTAAAAGTCTTTAAGAGTCATTAAAATCCATAAATTCTACAAAAGTTTGTCACTTAAAAAAAGTCTTTAAAAATCTTAATTGAATACACCCCCCTTACTATACATCTGATCAATGCAGGTAATATTTTATCTAACTTGATCAATATTAAAACAATGAAGCCAATAAAAAACGTTGCATAGACTATTCACAAGCTTTACTTTATGATTTTATATGAGGTGAATATAGATTTCCAATTAAAAATTGTATTGAGGTTGATAGCAACCACATATTTTTGGCTATCCAAATAAGGGAATGTATCCACATAAACTTGGGACCAGATTTACAACCATATAAACAAAGTAAAAGAAATCCATTATGTATGAATCGATTGGTTTTAACAAAGATAAGAAATGGAAACATTACGTCAGTAACTCCTTCAGAACTTTTCAAAAATACAATATGTCAACCACTTAACCGATCACTCCGAGCAACTGTACCCACAGATTTTAAATTCTACATGATTCTTCGGCCTCACTAACATAAGCTCAGCAGTATAGAAAATGCAGAAGATTATAAGATAATCAAATAATACGTTCTAGCACTTGGCATTCATAACCAATCAATCTCAGAGTTCATCACAACTGTCTAATCATCATGTCTAAATTGATGCACAAGGTTTCCCTTAAAATTCAAATTTACAAAGAGTACATATAGCATGTCAGTTTTTTCCCAGCAAGTTAGAAAGTGTGTATTTAGGAAACCTGAAAACTGAAAAGAAAAAAAGGTGGAGACAGACTGTAATTGATGAAACACATATTTAGATCAATAAAGTTACACCAATACAAGGTCCTGTAGTAACCAATATTTCCAACTGTTTTGTGAGCCTAGATTTTGTTCCCAAATCCATTTTGAATGCCATACAGTATTTACCCAACACAACCTATGAAAAAAAAATGTTGAGTTCTATGTTGTCTGTTTTCCCAAACTATAGTCAATATTACTATATTAGAGAAGGCAAACCAAGATGTATATCAGTATATAACCTTGATAACGTGCCTCTTGCTATGCAAAAACATGAAACTCAACAAAAAATCATAATCTAAAAACATAATCATCTTACCACCCCCCTCCCGGAAAACCTGGGAGAAGCATACATCCCCTGCTTTACGCATGTGATCCTGGAGAACATTGCACAATATTTGCAAATTATGAAGCTGTATGAATTTCAATCAATGTATGAATGTGTGTCTGTGAGGTTAACAGAGAACCAGTCAAGATGCTACCACTCACCTTAAGGTCTTGCCATGAAGCAGAAGAGGGTAATCCGCTCACTAACACTGAAATTGACAAATGATAATATGCAAATAAATCAAAGAAGCCAAACAATATTTTAAAGCATCCATGCAGAAGCTGAAATAATTACCACGATAATCAGACCGCCTGGACACGCCTCCACGCCCACCACGGCCGCCACCATGGCCGCCGCCATGATTACTATAGCGATCTATTGATGATGAATGACCACGTCCACCATGTGCAAGCTCCACCTACTCGAACAAGGTAGAATAAGAGATGTTGAGTGTCACAACTACAAACAAGTACAAGCATTCTACATAAATCTTTGCCTTGTATGTGTGACCAACCCGTAACCGGTGCCCATCAAAATCATAGCCATCACGTCCACGAATAGCATCTTCAGCATCACGAGCCTCTTCAAACTGAAACACATTTTGGGACTATATGACAACAAGAACACAAACAAAAGTGCTTTTTTGAAAACTGAAAACTTACCTCAACAAATGCATAGCCAGGGGGTCTTGGTGGAATTTTCAAATCAATATGAACTATTGGCCCATACTGCAGTACCAAAATAGGACAAATACATAAGTCTTATTAGTAGTAACCAGCCATGCATAGCATCTTCAAATGCTTCCAAAGATAATTCGGTTACGTAAACAATACCATCTACAAGGCCTATATACCAATATCCGGTGTGAATGTTCCACAATAAAATAGTATCTTTACCATTTCATAATTGTGTTGAAAACATGTATTATGAGATTTTGACTTTACATCAGTTTTGGTAAAAATACGTACTTAAGAGTATACATTACTAATCAAAATCTCAAAATACATGGACTGTATCTAATGGGACAACCTACAGGCACTAAAAACAATATATCCTCAAACGCATACCCTATAAGGCCTACTTTGAGTAATATAAACTATGCTAAACATATTTCCTATGCTGTATACAATTCTTGCTACTCGTCTCAAATTTATCATAAATTAAGTGGTCCCATAAACTTGTACGTGTAGATAATTTATTCTTAACCAATTTAAACGTATATGTAGCAAACTGACTGTTCATTTAAAATAAAATGATTAAATAACCTTGTAAAAGAGATCTTCGACTTCCCGCTCACGAATATCTCCAGGGAGATTTCCAACATACAGGGTTCTACTTGAGCGACTCATTGTTCCTGGCAAACTTAAAAAACATAACACGTTCAAAGCAAAGTAAATTAATGAAATGGACATAATGTGATTAACAAAAATCGAAGGGAACCCCAATAATAACCAAAACCCTTGATTATACAGCACAGCTAAGTTCCCCAGCATGCACGAAACACATAATTTCCGGAGAAAAAATAAAATCAAGCCTTTATAACCTAACAGAAAGTTATTTGCTAAGTAAATAAATCACTAGATAGAAATCACGATTAGAGAATGATAAAGAATATACAACAAATTATGACTGAATTTTTCGAATTCTAGAGTCCGAATCTGAACATTAGATAGGTTTACCTTCGAATACGTGAAGATAATGAAGGGAGCGAGTAGATACGACGAGAATTTGGATGATTAGGGTTTTGAGAGTTCTGAAAAGACTAGGGGGTAAGAACAAATATTCGTGAGGTTGCTTGCTTTGTTTTATCATGCACGATAATCCGTTACATTACTGGTGATTTACATCCTCGAACTCCCCAAAAAAAAAATTATTCCATTTTTATTTCCAATTCACGAAATTGTTAAATTTATTTTTTTAAAAGACATATAATTTATGTAATAAAATATAATAAACGTTGTATTAGTAATATTTTAGTTAATAATTAATATCCATCATTGTTTTAATTAGAATAAATAACATCTATTAAAATATAAATTTCTTAAATTGTCATTCAAAAAGCCATTAATTATTAATATCCATCATTGTTTTAATTAGAATATAAATAACATCTATTAAAATATAATTTTCCTAAATTGTCATTTAAAAAGCCATTAATTATTAATATCCATCATTGTTTTAATTAGAATCAAAAGGACATCTATTAAACTATAAACTTCATAAATTGTCATTCAAAAAGTAGGAGATTATTTTAGTGACACAATTGTAATAGTATTATTCTCTTGTGATAGGAGAATTTGTTTTCATATGAGAAAAAAAATCCTAATTTATAGATGGTATTTGATTGTATTTTAATGCATTAAACTTTTTAAGAGTCTATATATTTGTATTAAGAGGTTATCTGGATAGTTAAAATACAAATATAAGTCTAAACTATTAAGATAACCTCTTAATATAAAAATGTGAATTCTTAATAGGTGAACTGTTAATATACCTTAAGATTCAATCAAACACCACCTAAAACACTCTTATAAGCTTAGTTTATATGTATAACATTTATTAATTGACATTCTTGTAGACTCGTCTTGCATATAAATTATGTGTATCATGAGTTTGTATTCACCAAATTATTATTTTCCTAAACGTAAAACTTTCATATTTTATATAATTTTAAAAATCCATTAATTTAACATCTAAGGGCGACACAAGCCCAAACAAAAGAATAGTTAAGGCGAGTATGTTGTCGTTATTCTCTCTTTAAGAGTTAAATATATTTTTGGACGTCAAAATAAAAATTATGCATTTTGAATGTTCTAATGGGATACATAAAATATACTAAAATGCAAAATAAACTCTCAAATTTATATATGTATGTTCTTTTTTGGGTAAATCTTGCTCTTTGATTTTTGAATAAATTTGGAAAAGGGACTCCAATCATTTTTTTTTTAAAAAATAATGATTCTTTCATTTATTTTGTAACGAAAAATGACCGTGTCAATTACACATGATTTCTATCTTTTAGGTATAAGTAGATCGATCTTTTTAATTGATTGATGAACATTAAATTAAGTATTCCATAAAAAAAATAAGCATTTCCATACAAAAATCATTCCACCAACGAATTTTAACTTTAAATTTAGGGTTACAAATATCGTGTTTAGGCCTGGCAAACGGGTCCAAAGCCCGCCAAAAAGCGGGCTTTGGGCCGCATTTTTTTGGCCCACAAAAATTCGGGTCTCCCGCGGGCTTTGCGGGCTCAAAAAAGTTTCAAAAAATATGCAAAGATCCGGCCCCCCCGTTGGCTTTGCGGGCTATGGGTTTACTTTTTTTGGCCCGTGAAAATTCGGACCTTTTTAGCCCGGCCCAGCCATGGTCTGGCCCCGCCCGCGTCCGCCCGTTTGCCACCTCTAATCGTGTTTGAGCCATGAAAATGGGATAGAGGTAGCATGAGTAGTGGATTTGGAGAGCGATGGAAGTGGGTAGATTAACCTGCAAAAATTGATATCTACAATACTTTATTATATTTTCACATGAAAATATCGTCGCTATAGATGTATAGCGAGGATAAAAATCGTCGCTATATGATCTATAAGGACGGTATTTTCATGTAAAAATATTGGATTTATCAGTTTCCTTAACCTAAATACCAACTGACTGATTTTATTATTCTTAATTAATTTAATTTTTACTTTGATATACCAAAATTATCCTTAGTTTCGTTGTTTTAACCAAAAATGGTGAAGGACCCTTTTGCTTAACTCATTCAAGTTAGGACGTGAGATTTGAAAAAATTAATCTTAGATTTCACAAAGAGAGTTAAAATTTGGAGGATTTATTATGCAGTCGATGCAAATATAAAAAGATGGAGTGTAAAATATGAGAAGTATAAATTTCAGGGTTCATTTGGTACACTGTTTATATTTTTCTAAATTTTGTTTTTGCATTTATTTTTTAAATCAGAAGTAGAGTGATAATTGTTTTTACTTTGAAAAAAGTGGAACCAAAAAAAAAAGTAAAAATACAAAAAAAATTGTTACTTTAATTTTAATAATACAAGAAGTCATTTCAATTCTAACGAAGTTCATGTATCCAATATTGTCAACAATAAAATTTCAAACTTTACCTCTTCATAAAATAAAATAAACACTTAAATATAATTATTAACCAACGTTGAAACTTGAAAGTAAATGAAAGCAGAAACATATAAAACAAAATTATAAAGTAAAAAAATGAAAATAAAAACTAATTACCAAATGAACTCTCATTTCTATATTTTATCCTCTCCGTACTAAAAATACAATAATACTTTGGTGATAAAAGATGGATATACAATAATGCTGTTGGTTATTATCATTAGGTCCACTCATATATGATGAATCATCATCTAATTACTCTTTATCACATCATTTTATAAGTTTTTTTTGGCAACATAATGGTCTTGACTGTTAATTGAGTCGGTCAAGGCCGAACGAAACCCGATCGTTCGATTCATTAAAAACTTGCTCGAATTTCATTTGAGAGTGAGTCGAGTCGAATTTGGACAAGCCTAAAGTCGAATTTGGGTTGAGCCTAAAGTCGATTATATTTTTTGGGTTTAATAGTCAATCTTAATAATACTCATTCCGTTTTAAATTATATGATTATTATTGAGTTTTTGAAGTCAATTTGAAATATTTTCAAACTCAAAATTGAGATATACTTATTAAAAATTACGAAACAATAAAACTTACCATGAATAATAATTTTTAGATAGTTTACGATATTCAACATTGTATTAATTAAAATCAAAAGAATTTATATCAATTTTGAATTTAAAAATCTCTTAAATTATTTTTTAAAAGTCAATAATAATCGAATAATATAGAACAGATGAATGAGTATTATATTTTAATACGGACATGACTGAGAAAACCCCCGAAATTTATGATCTAATCTAAACAAATTTGTGACGCCCCCAAAATTAGGTATACATCACCCATCTTGGGTCGTCAGATACATAGTACAGAATACAAATACAACTTAATAATACAACTGTCGTGTACAATACGACAAAACATAAACTGTGAGTTTGAATACAAATATTATCTTATAGAGAATATTCATACTCAAAAGGAGTCCTCATTACATTTATTAACACACCATTACATAGAATAGTGAGGACTACTAACTAATACTATCATTCGGACCATCACTCCGTATCCCGACTTGTCCCAGCTACGTTCTCATTTCCTGAAGAGAACAGTGAAAGAAAGGGTGAGCTCAACTAGCCCAGTAAGAAATATTATGACTAAGATAATGCAGAATAAATTATCATTAGCCTTCAACAATGTTAAACTGATAAAATATAATAGACATCAAGTTTAACTGCAGCGGAACAAGCAATCCATTAAAAGAGTCAAGTAGAAAATAAACTCTACTATCTTTTATGATTTAAAAGGTTTTTCAACACTGCGATCGCTGAGACTCAGCTTAATAAAATAATCCACATCATCGAATCACCCCTGCACTACGGCCAAGGATATTCGTGTATTCATTAATGGTCATGATCATGCCAACAACTGTCCATCAATGCACTACGGGCCAATGAGGACTTTTACCACATCATTTGTAACATTACGGTCATGATTATACCGAATAATCCCTGGTCATAATCATACCAAGTCCATCTATGCACTACAGGCCACAGATGACTTTCAACATTTTATAAACATGAGGATGATGACAATGATATAAGAATTCAATAAAACAAGTTCAAGAATTAATTTATCCAGGAATTAACAACGTCCAAATTGTCAACATGATACTGCATTGTGGAGTAAAATTCAAGAATGCTTAGAAGAATATTTTCTTGAAAAGATACTGGATGAAACGCAACTATCAAGGATATTTCACAAATTTCATGGAGTATAGAAGTCAAAACTTAACCAACTGAGTACAATAAAGAATGGAATAACAAAAGAAATCACCATGCATGCGATAGACCGCACAGACAGGTTATTCCAATAGAATAATAAATAATGGAACCAGGTCCGGCGTAAACGCACAGACAGGATATTCCGACAGAATAATAAATAATGGAACCAGGTCCGGTGTAAAACACACAGACAGGATATTCCAACAGAATAATAATAAAACGGAACCAGGTCCGGTGTAAAACACACAGACAGGATGTTCCAACAGAATAATAAACGGAACCAGGTCCGGTGTAAAACACACAGACAGGATGTTCCAACAGAATAATAGAAGAATGTCACCAAGTATAGGGTAGACCGCGTATACTGGTTATTCCAACAGAATAATAACAAATGGAATAACAGAAGTTCTCTTCATGAATATAAAAGAAATAATATTCCCTACCTTAAAAGAACTGGATATTGGAAAAGTGATGTAGCAGAATACTTTTATTCTCTCTCTCTCTTATTCTCTCTATACTTTCTCTCTCTATAGCTTGAATGAATTCGTGAAAAATAATGAAGCCCTAGGCCTCTATTTATAGAAAAACTGAGGGTGGCTCTTGGTCTTAACGAAGGGTCAAATGACTCTTGGTCTTAACGAAGGGTCAAATGACTCTTGGTAATATTGAAGGGACAACTACTATTGACGAAAGTAATTACTATTAACCAAGGTAAATACTATTGACGAAGGTAATTACTATTGACCAAGGTAAATACTATTGACCAAGGTAAATACTATTGACGAAGGTAATTACTATTGACCAAGGT
Source organism: Panax notoginseng (assembly GCA_016801055.1). Lineage (NCBI taxonomy): Eukaryota > Viridiplantae > Streptophyta > Magnoliopsida > Apiales > Araliaceae > Panax > Panax notoginseng. The sequence goes on along the minus strand of CM029013.1, from coordinate 3,746,825 downwards.
AAATACTATTGACGACGGTAATTACTATTGACGACGGTAATTACTATTGACGACGGTAATTACTATTGACGACGGTAATTACTATTGACGAAGAGACTCTTAGATGATGACATATGGCCCCCCATAAAATAACCAAACTTACCACAACGTCTCAATTATTGATTTAATAATATAACATATTATACAGATGATACTATGACAATAATTTAAGAGATATGATGCAGCAATTACTGTAGCAATAATTGAGTATAGCTGAGTGACTTCTCACGTAAGCATCAATAATCAATACCGTGTGCTACTATGCAACCACGCGTATTACTGTACTTTTACTACCGAGTAGTTCAACAGTTTTAACGGTTTTAACGGTAACACCTCAGCCGTTATTTTTATAGAAAGATAATTCTGTCGTTTTCTCAATCCGACAATAATTCCGTTGTGGGGTCCACCAATGATTGTGCCGTCGTACGAATATTCCCCGACAAAAAGAATATTCTCCGACCAAACGAATATTTTATAACAACTTGCTTACTTTGCAAAATTTATAAATATTACCCACAACTATAACATTATATCAAATTAACTCCATAATATTCAAAAATGATATTTATAGAAAATTCATCTTTATTTATAAAAGTTGGGGTCTTACAACCTCCCCTTCTTATGAAATTTCGCCCTCGAAATTAGGGTACGTACCTGGTATGTCGAAGAGGTAAGGATACCTTGATTTCATTTCTGATTCTAACTCCCAAGTCATTTCCTCAACATCGTGGTTTCTCCACAAAACTTTAACTTGAGGTATAACCTTGGAGCGTAGAATATGTTCCTTCTTATCCAAGATTTGAACAGGAACTTCTTCATACGTCAAATCCTCCGCTATTTCGTCCGGTTCTAACTCAATAATGTGGTTCGGGTCTTCCACATATTTGCGTAACATGGATATGTGGAAAACGTTATGAACACGAGACATACTTGGCGGTAAAGCGAGTCTATAAGCCACAGTTCCTACTCGATCGAGGATTAAAAATGGACCGATGAATCGAGGATTTAGCTTTCCTCTCTTTCCAAATCTCGTAACTCCTTTCCATGGAGCAACACGTAAGAACACATGATCTCCTACATCAAATTCCACGTCCTTTCGATGAAGATCAGCATAACTCTTTTGTCGATCTTGTGAGGTTTTTATACGTTGTCGGATCGTTTGAATCTTTTCTGTAGTCATACGTACCAACTCCGGTCCCAACAACGTTGCTTCGCCCACCTCATCCCAGCATACTGGAGAACGACATTTTCTTCCATACAATGCTTCGAATGGAGCCATGCCAATACTTGCTTGATAACTGTTGTTGTAGGAAAACTCCACCAATGGTAAGAACTTGTCCCAACTTCCCTTGAAGTCAAAGACACAGAGTCTTAATAGATCTTCAAGAGTTTGAATAGTCCTCTCTGATTGTCCGTCCGTCTGAGGATGATATGCTGAACTAAATCGTAACTCCGTGCCCATAGCTTTTTGTAAACTAACCCAAAATCGTGAAGTGAATCTTGGGTCTCGGTCAGAAACTATGGATACTGGCATACCATGCAGTCTTACAATCTCGTTTATGTACATACGAGCAAGACGTTCAAGTGTATAAGTTTCTCGTATCGGTAAGAAATGAGCAGACTTGGTCAATCTATCAACAATGACCCAAATCGCATCAATACCTTGAGAAACCCTAGGAAGACCGGTAACGAAATCCATGGTAATGTGCTCCCACTTCCATTCTGGAATTTCAAGTGGTTGCAATGGACCTTTTGGTACTTGATGCTCCGCTTTGACTCGTTGACAAGTTAGACACCTTGAGATAAACAACGCTATCTCTCTCTTCATATTGCTCCACCAAAATGTATGACGAAGATCATGATACATTTTGGTACTTCCAGGATGGATTGCAAACGGTGTGTTGTGCGCCTCCATCATGATTTCATACTTTAAATCAGGGTTGTTAGGAACACAAAGTCTGGAGTTGACTCGAAGTATTCCTTCTTCATCGATTCTTGCTTCCGGCATAGAACCTTCTTGCACTTTCTTCCTCATACGCATCAGCTCCAGGTCTGTAGCTTGAGCAGCTTTAACTTTATCGATTAAAGTCGGTTCTACTCGTATATTCGCCATCATCACATGGGTCCCTGGAGTCTTTAACTCTATCTCCATCCTTTGCAAGTCACACAAAATGGGCCTTTGCGTTGTTAATATTGCACTTGTACCCGCATATGATCTTCTACTCAATGCGTCAGCTACCACGTTCGCTTTTCCAGGATGGTATTGAATGGTATGATCATAATCTTTCAACAGTTCAAGCCAACGTCGTTGTCGCATGTTGAGTTCCTTTTGAGTGAAGAAATATTTGAGGCTTTTATGATCCGTAAAGATCTCCACTTTCTCCCCATACAAGTAATGCCTCCAAATTTTAAGTGCAAAGACAACAGCTGCCAACTCTAGATCATGAGTAGGATAATTCCTCTCATATTCCTTGAGTTGTCTTGATGCATAGGCTATGACTTTTCCATGTTGCATGAGAACGCATCCCAACCCTTTGCTCGAAGCATCACTGTAGATGACAAATCCCTCCGAGCCAGATGGTATTGTTAGAACAGGTGCTGAAATGAGTCTCCTCTTGAGTTCTTGAAAACTCTGCTCACATTCTTCGCTCCAACCAAACTTTGTATCTTTCCGAGTCAGCTGAGTTAATGGAGTAGCGATTCGAGAAAATCCTTCCACGAATCTCCGATAATAACCAGCTAAACCAAGAAAGCTACGTACCTCGGTCACTGATTTAGGTTGCTCCCAGCTTTGAATAGCTTCAATCTTTGCCGGGTCAACCGATATTCCACGACTTGATACTACGTGCCCAAGGAATGCTACCTCTTCCAGCCAGAACTCGCATTTCTTCAACTTGGCATAAAGTTTGTATTCACGAAGCTTTTGGAGTACCAGCCTCAAGTGTTGCTCATGATCTTCACGGCTTTTGGAATAAACAAGGATGTCATCGATAAAGACGACCACAAAGTGATCCAAATATTCCTTGAATACCCGGTTCATCATATCCATGAAGGCAGCAGGAGCATTAGTCAATCCAAAAGACATAACTAGGAATTCATAATGCCCGTACCGAGTTCTAAAAGCCGTCTTTGGAATATCCTCAGTTCTAACCTTCAGCTGATGATATCCAGAACGAAGATCGATCTTTGAAAAGAATTGTGCTCCTTGCAACTGGTCAAACAGGTCATCAATACGTGGCAATGGGTACCTATTTTTGATGGTGACATGATTCAACTCCCGATAATCAATACAAAGTCGCATACTCCCATCTTTCTTCTTCACGAACAGAACAGGAGCACCCCAAGGAGAAGTACTAGGACGAATAAAACCAATGTCTAACAATTCCTGCAGTTGGGTCTTTAACTCCTGAAGTTCAATAGGAGCCATTCGATATGGGGCTTTGGAAATGGGTTTTGTACCGGGTTCAAGGTCGATACAAAATTCAATTTCACGCTCTGGGGGTAGGCCAGGAAGTTCTTCGGGAAATACGTCAGGAAATTTATTAACAACAGAAATATCATTCAAAGCTGACGTATTTTTGTTTAGATCTGTGACATGAGCTAAGAAAGCTTGACATCCGTTTTTCAATAAACGAATAGCTTTATGGCTTGAGATGACAGCGATTGATTTTAATGGTTTGGTTGCTTGAATTCGCATAATAGGTCGATTAGGAATATGAAAGCTAACAACCTTACGAAAACAATCAATTTTTGCATGATGAGTAGTTAACCAATCAATCCCTAGAATCACGTCAAATGCAAGTATTTTTAATGAAATAAGATCGACAGGTAATGTGTGGGTACCAACTTGAACCAAACAAGACTTATAAACAGTGGAGGTAATGAAGGTTTCTCCCAACGGAGTTTCCACAGATAAGTCAAAGTCTAATTTCTCCGGAATCAAATTTAATCGATGAGCGCAAGTAGGAGAAATAAAAGAATGGGTTGAACCGGTATCAAATAAAGTATAAACTTCTTTAGAGTTTATGATAAGCTTACCCGTGATGACCTCATTCGGGTTCCTTGCTCTCTGGGAGTTCACAACAAACGCTCTCCCTTGCACAACCGGTTTTGACTTTTCTGGGACGGCTTTTGGTGCCTCCATCCTAGCTGAATTTGTCTTCGGTAAACGACAAAATCGGGCTAAATGACCTTCTCTTCCACAATTATAACATGCTTTGGACGGCATCGCGCAGTTTGGACTGATGTGCCCCTCCCCTCCGCATTTGAAACATATGATAGGTGGTCGTTCTCCTTCCTTAACGACAGGTGCTGGTGCTGACGTCTTTCCATCATTGTTGAATCTCCTCTTCTTGAAATGTCCATTCTTATTGTTTTGGCCCTGATTACCACCGAAGTGGTTACCATTTCTGGCCTGTTGATTCCCTCCACGCTTGTTGTCACCGCTTCGATGACTGCTCTCACTGGTATTATCATTTTGCCGGCTGCTCTCTTTTGGTTGCGTTGTCTCGTTATCGCGCTCCACCAACTGAGCCCTATTTACAACATCTGAATACAAACACAGTTTATGAGAAACAAGATGTTGACGTATCTCCGGCTTCAAACCTCTTAAAAACATCCGCGTCATTCTTTCTTCATTATCCACCAGGTGGGACGCAAACCGGGATAACTCCGCAAATTTTGCCTCGTACTGCGACACGGTCATATTATTCTGCTCCAATTTGATGAACTCCACCTCCTTCATGTGACGAATACTCTCGGGAAAGTATTTGTCGTTAAACAGCTCTTGGAACTTCTCCCAAGACATCTTCAGTGCGGCAGGTTGAGTACGCTTTATCGATTCCCACCAGTAATCTGCCTCTCCTCGCAACATAAAGGCGGCAAAGGGAACCTTTTGCTCCTCGGAGCAACCCAAGACATCAAATATCTTGGTGATCTGCTTTATCCATGTTTCAGCTACAAGTGGTTTGGGTTCTCCCTTAAACTCCGGTGGTCCCAGCTCCTTAAACTGTTTAGCGGTGACCGCCTGAGAGTTTCCAGTATTTCCACCTACGTTGTGGACAGGAGCCGCTTTCACCTGTTGTTGCATGAATTGCATAAAGCCTCTGAACATTTGATCATTCATCATTTGGTCAGTGTTGTTGTTTGCATGAGGATTGACACCTTCCTGATGCACATTATCCTGATTATTGATATGTGGTGAATCAACAGTCGTCTGTGCTCCATTGCTATTCTCAACATTCTCAGATGCCATTTTCAGATACTGCCACAAAATAAAAATTAATTGATATGTCATATATTATCCTTATATTATGACCGACCAATTAAATACCATGCAAATAAACTTAGGTATGTCATACTAGCGAAGGAATTCCCCGTCTCTCCCCTCCTAGTTCTATTCTCACATCTTAGCCAGGGATCATATCCCTAAGCTCTGATACCAACTGTGACGCCCCCAAAATTAGGTATACATCACCCATCTTGGGTCGTCAGATACATAGTACAGAATACAAATACAACTTAATAATACAACTGTCGTGTACAATACGACAAAACATAAACTGTGAGTTTGAATACAAATATTATCTTCTAGAGAGTATTCATACTCAAAAGGAGTCCTCATTACATTTATTAACACACCATTACATAGAATAGTGAGGACTACTAACTAATACTATCATTCGGACCATCACTCCGTTCCCGACTTGTCCCAGCTACGTTCTCATTTCCTGAAGAGAACAGTGAAAGAAAGGGTGAGCTCAACTAGCCCAGTAAGAAATATTATGACTAAGATAATGCAGAATAAATTATCATTAGCCTTCAACAATGTTAAACTGATAAAATATAATAGACATCAAGTTTAACTGCAGCGGAACAAGCAATCCATTAAAAGAGTCAAGTAGAAAATAAACTCTACTATCTTTTATGATTTAAAAGGTTTTTCAACACTGTGATCGCTGAGACTCAGCTTAATAAAATAATCCACATCATCGAATCACCCCTGCACTACGGCCAAGGATATTCGTGTATTCATTAATGGTCATGATCATGCCAACAACTGTCCATCAATGCACTACGGGCCAATGAGGACTTTTACCACATCATTTGTAACATTACGGTCATGATTATACCGAATAATCCCTGGTCATAATCATACCAAGTCCATCTATGCACTACAGGCCACAGATGACTTTCAACATTTTATAAACATGAGGATGATGACAATGATATAAGAATTCAATAAAACAAGTTCAAGAATTAATTTATCCAGGAATTAACAACGTCCAAATTGTCAACATGATACTGCATTGTGGAGTAAAATTCAAGAATGCTTAGAAGAATATTTTCTTGAAAAGATACTGGATGAAACGCAACTATCAAGGATATTCCACAAATTTCATGGAGTATAGAAGTCAAAACTTAACCAACTGAGTACAATAAAGAATGGAATAACAAAAGAAATCACCATGCATGCGATAGACCGCACAGACAGGTTATTCCAATAGAATAATAAATAATGGAACCAGGTCCGGCGTAAACGCACAGACAGGATATTCCGACAGAATAATAAATAATGGAACCAGGTCCGGTGTAAAACACACAGACAGGATATTCCAACAGAATAATAATAAAACGGAACCAGGTCCGGTGTAAAACACACAGACAGGATGTTCCAACAGAATAATAAACGGAACCAGGTCCGGTGTAAAACACACAGACAGGATGTTCCAACAGAATAATAGAAGAATGTCACCAAGTATAGGGTAGACCGCGTATACTGGTTATTCCAACAGAATAATAACAAATGGAATAACAGAAGTTCTCTTCATGAATATAAAAGAAATAATATTCCCTACCTTAAAAGAACTGGATATTGGAAAAGTGATGTAGCAGAATACTTTTATTCTCTCTCTCTCTTATTCTCTCTATACTTTCTCTCTCTATAGCTTGAATGAATTCGTGAAAAATAATGAAGCCCTAGGCCTCTATTTATAGAAAAACTGAGGGTGGCTCTTGGTCTTAACGAAGGGTCAAATGACTCTTGGTCTTAACGAAGGGTCAAATGACTCTTGGTAATATTGAAGGGACAACTACTATTGACGAAAGTAATTACTATTGACCAAGGTAAATACTATTGACGAAGGTAATTACTATTGACCAAGGTAAATACTATTGACCAAGGTAAATACTATTGACGAAGGTAATTACTATTGACCAAGGTAAATACTATTGACGACGGTAATTACTATTGACGACGGTAATTACTATTGACGACGGTAATTACTATTGACGAAGAGACTCTTAGATGATGACATATGGCCCCCCCATAAAATAACCAAACTTACCACAACATCTCAATTATTGATTTAATAATATAACATATTATACAGATGATACTATGACAATAATTTAAGAGATATGATGCAGCAATTACTGTAGCAATAATTGAGTATAGCTGAGTGACTTCTCACGTAAGCATCAATAATCAATACCGTGTGCTACTATGCAACCACGCGTATTACTGTACTTTTACTACCGAGTAGTTCAACAGTTTTAACGGTTTTAACGGTAACACCTCAGCCGTTATTTTTATAGAAAGATAATTCTGTCGTTTTCTCAATCCGACAATAATTCCGTTGTGGGGTCCACCAATGATTGTGCCGTCGTACGAATATTCCCCGACAAAAAGAATATTCTCCGACCAAACGAATATTTTATAACAACTTGCTTACTTTGCAAAATTTATAAATATTACCCACAACTATAACATTATATCAAATTAACTCCATAATATTCAAAAATGATATTTATAGAAAATTCATCTTTATTTATAAAAGTTGGGGTCTTACAAAATTTATTATAGTTCGAATAAACCAAGTCCCAACTGGAGCTCAATAATTTTAAGGAATAATTACACATTATAGTACATTTATGAAAATAATTACAAAAATCATACATTAATAAAATAATTACAAAAATATAATATTTTATCATATATGTTTACAATAGTAATATATCTAGGATTAATGATAAATATTAATGGCTTGAAACCGTAAAAAGTTATTTTTATCAAATAGCGTGATAACCACTTATCATTTGTATTTTTTTTTGAATAGCGTGATAACCTCTGCAGTTACCAAACCCTCTTTTGCATGTTGAAACCCTTGCTTCTATCATCTGTCGCGACTAAACGTAATCGGAGTTAAAAAATATTATTTCCGGTGATTGTTCTCATACTTGTTCGTTCGTTCTTCGTCTATATCATAGTTGTTCGGCATACTCGTTGAGTTGTTCGCCTTTGTCGTTGTTACTCGTTACTTGTATGGTTCATTGTCGTTGTCGTTCTTACTCGTCTGGTTCATTGTAGTTGTTACTCGTTATTCTTCTCCATTGATCGAATCTGGTGTTTATTATTGCTTCAAGTGAGTATTTTCTTAATAGTTTAATGTATTATATATTAAAGTTGTTTACTAACAGAATGCAGTATTCATTGTTTTGGTTTTTGTTGTTTTTATGTTTTGTATAGAATGGTTGATACAAGGAAGAAGGATGGGAAGAGGAAAAGGATTGTGGAGGGTAGTTCTGTTAAGAAATTGAAGAAATTTGTTGTGGAGAGCAAGGGGAAGGGAAAGGGGAAGGATGTATGTTATAAATCGAGTAAGAATGAGAGTAGTTTGGTGATACATAGCGATATCAAACATTCTGAAGTGCAATTAGATTCTGATTTTGATGTTACTGTGAAGAATGAAGCTCAAGTGCTTATCCAGAAGATAATTCCAACTCAAAGAATTTTAAAGGTGTGTTAATTTAAATTTTGTTACTATTTATTGTATAATGCTTAGTTGGTTACTATACAATGCTTAATTGGTTACTCCACAATATTAATGATTAATGTTTGGTAACCACATGATTGGTAACCACTGTTTTATGATGTCTTGGTTACTATTTAATGATGTCTTGGTTATTGTCTTATGAGTGTCTTGGTTACTGTGTAATGATGTCTTTGTTACTGTCTTATGATGTATTGGTTACTGTCTTATGATGTCTTGGTTACTGTATAATGATGTATTTGTTATTGTCTTATGATATATTGGTTACTGTCTTATGATGTATTGGTTACTGTCTAATGATGTCTTGGTTATTGTCTTATGAGTGTCTTGGATACTGTCTTGTGATTTCTTGGTTACAGTCTTGTGTGTCTTGGTTACTGTCTAATGATGTCTTGGTTATTGTGTTATTAGTGTATTGGTTACTGTCTTATGATGTCTTGGTTACTGTCATATGATGTATTGGTTACTGTTTTATTATGTCTTGGTTACTGTCTAATGATGTATTGGTTACTCTTATGATGTCTTGGTTACTGTCTTATGAGTGTCTTGGTTAATGTCTTATGATTTATTGGTTACTGTCTTATGCGTGTATTTGTTACTGTATAATGATGTCTCGGTCACTGTCTTATGATGTATTGGTTACTGTCTAATGGTGTATTGGTTACTGTCTATCCAGTATATTGTATAAAGTTGTATTGGTTACTGTGCAACATTGTATTGGTTACTGTATAATGCTGAATGGTTAATGATTAATGATTGCTAAGCACATGGTTGGTAACCAATGTATTAGACAGTAACAAGCATGTTGCTTGAAGGTAACCAAGACAGCGTTAATAAGTAACAAATTTACATTGGTTACCTTATTGCAAAATTTTGTTTACTGTATAATTCTGTCTTGGTTATTGTCTTGGTTAATGTCTAATGATTTGTTGTCTGTTGTCTAAATATTATATTGTGTAACGATGTCTTGGTTACTGTCTAATGCTAGATTGGTTACTGATTAATGATGTTTTGTTTTCTGACTAAAGCAATATTGGTTACTTGTGTAAGACCCCAACTTATTAATGAATAAAATCAAATTTTCTCTAAATATTATTGTGAATAATAAGGGGCTAATTTGATATAATACTTTGGTTATGGGTGAAATGTGCAAATTTTGCAAAATAAGCAAGTGGTTATAAAATATTCATTTTGTCGGGGAATATTCGTTTGGTCGTGGAATATTCTTGCTGTCGGGGAATATTCGTACGACGGCGCAGCCTTGTGTGGGCCCCATAACGGAAAGCGATTGGATGAAGAAAACGACAAGTATAAGTTGTTTATAAATAACGGCGTAGTTGTTACCGTTAATACTGTTGGAATACCCGGTGGTTAAAATACAGTAGCACACGGTATTGCACCAATTATTGATTCTTACGTAAGAAGACACTACTCAATAATTGTTACAGTAGTTACTGTTCAATATTTTATTTTATTGATTCAATAATTGTTGCGTTGATATTTTATATTATTGTTGTTTCAATAATTGTTGCTGCACAGTATTTTCCATTATCAGATCAATAATTCATATTATTTGAATAATATTATTGGATAACATTATTGGCAATGTCTAGAAAGTTCTGTCTAAGGAGAGGTTTGGTCATCTAATTGCGCGCCAGTAAGGAAAAATCCTTATTGGAAAGCCCCCTCTTTCCTGGGAACGGCCTGGTTGTCATAAATGTGATTCTGTAATATTATTTGTGAATAATTAATTATTGATTCATATGATAAGAAAATATTTATTTTATGTGGATATAAATGAGGGATATATTTTTGTGGTTAAAAATGAAGGAGTTAATGTTGAGGTTTTTATCAGTATTTTTGTCGGAATGGAGGTATTAAAAATCAGAGTTTTTGAGATATTTTGCGGGGGTTATAATTTTTAATCCGACCGTTGGATCGTGGTAATTTTTGGATATGTTATACATATATAAGTTGAGTATATGTCCACAAATTTTGAACCGTTAAAAATGAACGTATGATTTATTATGAATTTTGCGAGATGACTGGTTCAGAAATTGTTGAATTTTCGGAGTTTATCATTTTGATGGAAAATTCTAGAATTGGTGGGCTCCACTTGTGGTTGGTGAATAAATGTGCTGAATTATATTTCAAATGTGGTGGGTGGGAATAGTAGCAGGTAAAGCCATCAGGTTGCAGGTCAAACCTACTAAAATTTTTCTATAAATAGAGGGCTAAGTTAGAATTGAAAATCACACCAGAAACAAGTTTTCTCTCTTTCTCTCTCTAGATTATTGAGTGTATTTTGTGAGTATTTAGATACTTTGAGAGTTTCTATTCATCAGAGCAAGTTTCTTTCAGCCTTATACCGGTATTCCGACCAGAAGTACTGATATCTTGAGGTAAGGGGTATTATTTATTTCATATTCTGAAGAGATATTATTTTTCGTATTCGTATGAATATTATTTTTGTTCAATATTCATAAGAAATTTTATTTCGTTCAATATTCGCAAGAAATATTATATTCGTTTAATATTCGTAATGAATATTATTTTCGTTTAATATTCGTAAGGGATATTATTTTCTTCTTAAATGATATTATTTTCTTCAATATCATTATGCTGAAATATTGATATGAGTTTTTATCAAATTTGGAACTTTTTGTGTCGGGGTTACTATTCATGTATACGACACTATTCACGTATACGGCACTATTCACGAATACGGCACTATTCACCGAAAAATAAAATTTTTCCTTTTTATCCAAGATGTCTATTATGGTTACTATCTTTGATTGTATCCATGTTTTGATCTTTATTTTTGAATTCTGCTTCACAATTGATTATTATGAAGTATTATTGATCTTGGATAAACTGTTATACGAATCCCTACTATTTGTCCTTCTGTCTCATTGGATTCGTTCTCTTTAAGATATTTTTCATCATCCTCAGTCCTAAATGATGATATTAATGAATATCTTTGGCCTGTAGTGCAAAGATGTATAATTACTTGATGAATATCGTTGGCCTGTAGTGCAAAGATGAACAGGTGTTGAGATGAACATGACTGACAGGTGATACAAATGAATATCTTTGGCCTGTAGTGCAAAGATGAATATTTGGATAAAGATGATTATTAATTGATGTTACAGGGATAAAATATTGACGATGGACTTTTAAATCTTAGAAGATAGTAGAATTCTTTCTCTACTTGACTCTTCTAATGGTTTGCTGTTTCCGCTGCAGTTGTTGATCTAAAACTTGTTGTCGATTATATTCTATCAGATTTTTCCCTGTTGAAGACTAACGATAATTTGTTTGTATATTATCTTAGTCATAATATTCTTTACTGGGCTAGTTGAGCTCACCCTTTTCCTTTTTGTTCTATTTTTCTTCTCAGGAGGTGAGAACATAGCAGGATCTAGTCGGGGTATGGAGTGATGGTTCTAGAAAGATGTTTTAGCAGTCCTCACTATTTCTGTAAAATAGTGTTTGAATAATTGTAATGAGGATTTATTTGAGTGTGGATATTGTCTAGAAGACAATATTTGTATTTAAACTCACAGTATGTGTTGTCGTATTTTGCACGACAATTGTATTATTGAAGTTGTAGTTTGCTTTCTGTACCATGTATTTGGCGACTCAGAATGGGTGTTGTATACCTATTTTGGGGGCGTCACAGTTGGTATCAGAGCTTAGGGATATGATCCCTGGCTGAGATGTGAGACAAGAACTAGGAGGGGAGAGATGGGGAATTCCTTCGCTAGTATGACCTGACTAAGTTTATTTGGTGTTTAATTGGTCGGTCAGAGTATAGGGATAATATATGACATGACTATTAACCCTTGTTTTATGGCAGTATTTAAGAATGGCAGCTGAGAACGTTAATAATAGAATAAATCAGACCGTGGAGACACCTTTGATCACCACCCAGGGGAACGTGCAACAGGAAGGCAATATTCCTCCTGTAAACAACGTTACCGAGCAAACGATGAATGATGGAATGTTTAGGAGCTTTTTGCAGTTCATGCAAAATCAGACGAGGGAGACTCGTGTGCAGAATACGGGTGGAAATGATAACGCGCGGTTTGTCACAGCTAAGCAGTTCAAAGAATTGGGACCACCAGAATTTAAGGGAAAGCCGGATCCGATCATGGCAGAAACGTGGGTCAAGCAAATTACCAAGATATTCGATGTCTTGGGATGCACGGAGGAACAGAAGGTTCCATTCGCCACCTTTATGTTCCGCGGTGAGGCAGACTACTGGTGGGAGTCTGTGAAGCGTACCCAGCCTGACGCACTCAACATGTCCTGGGAAACATTTCAAAAACTGTTCAATGACAAGTACTTTCCTGAAAGTATTCGTCATATGAAGGAGGTAGAGTTTATCAGACTGGAACAAAACAACATGACGGTGTCCCAGTACGAGGTGAAGTTTGCAGAGTTATCCAGGTTTGCACCTCATTTGGTCGAAAATGAGGAACGAATGACAAGGATGTTTCTGAGAGGTCTAAAACCCGAGATTCGACAATATCTTATCTCTCATAAATTTTCTTTATATTCAGATGTTGTAAATAGGGCTCAATTATTAGAGCGAGATAATGAGTATGTGCAACCGAGGGACCACAACCAGGGTCATACCGGTGGCGGCAGTCATCGAAGCAATGAAAACCAGCAGGGAGGAAAATATTCGGACAAAAGCGGTAACCACTCTGGTGGTAATCGTGGTCGTGATAATAGAAGGAGCGAGTCGGGAGGATATTTCAAGAAGAGAAGGTACAACAATGATAATGTGAAGACGTCAGCACAAACATCAACTGTTTCTAGGGGAGGAGAACGACCACCGGTCGTATGTTACAAATGTGGGAAAGAGGGACATATCAGCCCAAACTGCCCACAACAATCCAAGGTATGTTATAACTGTGGAAAGGAGGGTCATATAGCTCGAGAGTGTTCTGTAGCAAAACCAAGTTCAGCGGGGATGGTGACTCCAAAAGCTGTCCCGGATAAGTCGAAATCAGCGGTTCCTGGAAGGGCGTTTGTCGTTACTGGCCAAAACGCGAGAAACCCGAACGAGGTGATCACGGGTAAGCTAATCTTGAATTCTTGCGAAGTTTATACTTTACTAGATACCGGTTCTACCCATTCTTTTATCTCTCCTGCTTGTGCTCAACGTTTAAACTTGACTCCGGAGAAATTGGACTTTAACTTATCTGTTGAAACTCCGTTGGGTGAAACCTTCGTTACATCCACAGTTTATAAATCTTGCATGATCCAAGTTGGCACTATCACATTACCTGTTGATCTTATCTCTTTAAAGATACTTGCTTTTGATGTGATTTTAGGGATTAATTGGTTAACTACTCATCATGCCAAAATTGATTGCTTTCGTAAGGTTGTTAGTTTTCATATTCCTAAACAACCTGTTATTCGAATTCAAGCAACCAAACCATTAAAGTCAAACTCTTTCATATCAAGCCGTAAAGTCATTCGTTTATTGAAAAACGGATGTTAAGCTTTCTTAGCCCATGTCATGGACTTGAACAAAAATACGTCAGATTTGAATGATATTTCTGTTGTTAGTGCATTTCCTGACGTATTTCCTGAAGAATTTCCTGGCCTAACCCAGAGCGTGATTTTGAATTTTTGTATTGATCTTCAACCCGATACAAAACCCATTTCTAAAATCTCATATCGAATGGCTCCTATTGAACTTCAGGAGTTAAAAACCCAACTATAGAAGTTGATAACCGAGCCTCTATCTGGTAACTTCCTTTGTAGAATGCACCGAAGCCAGACTCTCCGTAGGGGACGCCATATTCGTGCGGTAGTAAACTGATAGGTGTCATTGTGAGGTGCTATCCAAGATTGGGATATGAGTCACAGTTGAGAGCAACCTAAGTCAGTAATCGATGTACGTAGCTTTCTGGGCTTAGCTGGTTATTATCGGAGATTTGTGGAAGGATTTTCTCGAATCGCTACTCCGTTAACGCAGCTGACTCGTAGAGATACAAAATTCGTATGGAGTGAGGAATGCGAGAAGAGTTTCCAAGAACTCAAGAGGAGACTCATTTCGGCACCTGTTCTGACAATATCATCTGGTTCGGATGGATTTGTTATCTACAGCGATGCTTCAGGCGAAGGGTTAGGATGTGTTCTCATGCAACATGGGAAAGTCATAACCTATGCCTCACGACAACTCAAAGAATATGAGAGGAATTATCCTACTCATGATTTGGAGTTGGTAGCAGTCATTTTCGCGTTGAAGATTTGGAGACACTACCTGTATGGGAAGAAAGTGGAGATCTATACAGATCATAAAAGCCTCAAATATTTCTTCACCCAAAAGGAACTCAACATGCGGCAGCGACGTTGGCTCGAGCTGTTGAAAGATTACGATCATACCATCCAATACCATCCTAGAAAAGCAAACGTGGTAGCTGACGCGTTGAGTAGAAGATCATATGCAGGAACGAGTGCGATGATGTCAAGTATACGCATAGAACCAACTTTAATTGATAAAGTTAAAGTTGCTCAAACCACAGACCCGGAGTTGATGCGTATGAAGAAGAAAGTGCAAGAAGGTGCTATTCCAGAAGCAAGAATCGATGAAGAAGGAATACTTCGAGTCAACTCCAGACTTTTTGTTCCTAACGATTTTGACTTGAAGCATAGAATAATGATGGAGGCACACAACACACCGTTTGCAATCTATCCTGGGAGTGCCAAAATGTATCACGATCATTGACACACATTTTGGTGGAGCAATATGAAAAGAGAGATCGTGGAGTTTATCTCGAGATGTTTAACTTGTCAACGTGTAAAAGCGGAACATCAAGTACCAAAGGGTCCATTGCAACCACTTGAGATCCCGAAATGGAAGTGGGAACACATTACTATGGATTTTGTTACGGGTCTTCCCAAGGTTTCTCAAGGCATAGATGCGATTTGGGTTATTGTTGATAGATTAACCAAATTCGCTCATTTCTTGCCTTGAACGTCTTGCTAGTATGTACGTGAACGAGATTGTGAGATTGCATGGCATGCCAGTATCCATAGTTTCGGATCGTGACCCAAGATTCACTTCACGATTTTGGGTTAGCTTGCAGAAAGCTATAGGCACGGATTTACGATTCAGTTCGGCATACCATCCTCAAACGGACGGACAATCAGAGAGGACTATTCAAACTCTTGAAGATCTATTAAGACTTTGTGTCCTTGATCTCAAAGGGAGTTGGGATAAGTACCTACCATTGGTGAAATTCTCCTACAACAACAGTTATCAGGCGAGCATAGGTGTGGCTCCATTCGAGGCGTTGTATGGAAGAAAATGTCGTTCTCCAGTATGCTGGGACGAGGTGGGTGAAGCAACATTGTTGGGACCAGAGTTGGTACGCATTACTACAGAGAAGATCCAAACGATTCGACAATGTATACAAAGGGCACAGGTTCGACAAAAGAGTTATGCGGATCTTCATCGGAAGGACGTGGAATTTAATATTGGGGATCATGTATTATTACGTGTTGCACCATGGAAGGGAGTTACAAGATTTGGGAAGAGAGGAAAGCTCAATCCAAGATTTGTTGGTCCATTTGAGATTCTTGAGCGAATAGGAAATGTGGCATATAGACTAGCATTACCTCCAAGCATGTCTCGTGTTCATAATGTTTTTCACATATCTATGCTTCGTAAATATGTTAAAAACCCGAACCACATTATTGAGTTAGAACCAGACGAGATAGCTGAAGATTTAACGTACGAGGAGGTACCTGTTAAGATCTTGGATAGGAAAGAGCATGTCCTACGCACGAAGGTTATACCACAAGTTAAGGTTTTGTGGAGAAACCATGCTATTGAAGAAATGACCTGGGAGTTGGAATCAGAAATGAAAGCGAGGTATCCTCACCTTTTTGAAACATCAGGTACGTACGTCAATTTCGAGGATGAAATTTCATAAGGAGGGGAGGTTGTAAGACCCCAACTTATTAATGAATAAAATCAAATTTTCTCTAAATATTATTGTGAATAATAAGGGGCTAATTTGATATAATACTTTGGTTATGGGTGAAATGTGCAAATTTTGCAAAATAAGCAAGTGGTTATAAAATATTCATTTTGTCGGGGAATATTCGTTTGGTCGTGGAATATTCTTGCTGTCGGGGAATATTCGTACGACGGCGCAGCCTTGTGTGGGCCCCATAACGGAAAGCGATTGGATGAAGAAAACGACAAGTATAAGTTGTTTATAAATAACGGCGTAGTTGTTACCGTTAATACTGTTGGAATACCCGGTGGTTAAAATACAGTAGCACACGGTATTGCACCAATTATTGATTCTTACGTAAGAAGGCACTACTCAATAATTGTTACAGTAGTTACTGTTCAATATTTTATTTTATTGATTCAATAATTGTTGCGTTGATATTTTATATTATTGTTGTTTCAATAATTGTTGCTGCACAGTATTTTCCATTATCAGATCAATAATTCATATTATTTGAATAATATTATTAGATAACATTATTGGCAATGTCTAGAAAGTTCTGTCTAAGGAGAGGTTTGGTCATCTAATTGCGCGCCAGTAAGGAAAAATCCTTATTGGAAAGCCCCCTCTTTCCTGGGAACGGCCTGGTTGTCATAAATGTGATTCTGTAATATTATTTGTGAATAATTAATTATTGATTCATATGATAAGAAAATATTTATTTTATGTGGATATAAATGAGGGATATATTTTTGTGGTTAAAAATGAAGGAGTTAATGTTGAGGTTTTTATCAGTATTTTTGTCGGAATGGAGGTATTAAAAATCAGAGTTTTTGAGATATTTTGCGGGGGTTATAATTTTTAATCCGACCGTTGGATCGTGGTAATTTTTGGATATGTTATACATATATAAGTTGAGTATATGTCCACAAATTTTGAACCGTTAAAAATGAACGTATGATTTATTATGAATTTTACGAGATGACTGGTTCAGAAATTGTTGAATTTTCGGAGTTTATCATTTTGATGGAAAATTCTAGAATTGGTGGGCCCACTTGTGGTTGGTGAATAAATGTGCTGAATTATATTTCAAATGTGGTGGGTGGGAATAGTAGCAGGTAAAGCCATCAGGTTGCAGGTCAAACCTACTAAAATTTTTCTATAAATAGAGGGCTAAGTTAGAATTGAAAATCACACCAGAAACAAGTTTTCTCTCTTTCTCTCTCTAGATTATTGAGTGTATTTTGTGAGTATTTAGATACTTTGAGAGTTTCTATTCATCAGAGCAAGTTTCTTTCAGCCTTATACCAGTATTCCGACCAGAAGTACTGATATCTTGAGGTAAGGGGTATTATTTATTTCATATTCTGAAGAGATATTATTTTTCGTATTCGTATGAATATTATTTTTGTTCAATATTCATAAGAAATTTTATTTCGTTCAATATTCGCAAGAAATATTATATTCGTTTAATATTCGTAATGAATATTATTTTCGTTTAATATTCGTAAGGGATATTATTTTCTTCTTAAATGATATTATTTTCTTCAATATCATTATGCTGAAATATTGATATGAGTTTTTATCAAATTTGGAACTTTTTGTGTCGGGGTTACTATTCATGTATACGACACTATTCACGTATACGGCACTATTCACGAATACGGCACTATTCACCGAAAAATAAAATTTTTCCTTTTTGTCCAAGATGTCTATTATGGTTACTATCTTTGATTGTATCCATGTTTTGATCTTTATTTTTGAATTCTGCTTCACAATTGATTATTATGAAGTATTATTGATCTTGGATAAACTGTTATACGAATCCCTACTATTTGTCCTTCTGTCTCATTGGATTCGTTCTCTTTAAGATATTTTTCATCATCCTCAGTCCTAAATGATGATATTAATGAATATCTTTGGCCTGTAGTGCAAAGATGTATAATTACTTGATGAATATCTTTGGCCTGTAGTGCAAAGATGAACAGGTGTTGAGATGAACATGACTGACAGGTGATACAAATGAATATCTTTGGCCTGTAGTGCAAAGATGAATATTTGGATAAAGATGATTATTAATTGATGTTACAGGGATAAAATATTGATGATGGACTTTTAAATCTTAGAAGATAGTAGAATTCTTTCTCTACTTGACTCTTCTAATGGTTTGCTGTTTCCGCTGCAGTTGTTGATCTAAAACTTGTTGTCGATTATATTCTATCAGATTTTTCCCTGTTGAAGACTAACGATAATTTGTTTGTATATTATCTTAGTCATAATATTCTTTACTGGGCTAGTTGAGCTCACCCTTTTCCTTTTTGTTCCATTTTTCTTCTCAGGAGGTGAGAACATAGCAGGATCTAGTCGGGGTATGGAGTGATGGTTCTAGAAAGATGTTTTAGCAGTCCTCACTATTTCTGTAAAATAGTGTTTGAATAATTGTAATGAGGATTTATTTGAGTGTGGTTATTGTCTAGAAGACAATATTTGTATTTAAACTCACAGTATGTGTTGTCGTATTTTGCACGACAATTGTATTATTGAAGTTGTAGTTTGCTTTCTGTACCATCTATTTGGCGACTCAGAATGGGTGTTGTATACCTATTTTGGGGGCGTCACAACTTGTCTATGTTGTTTTGGTTACTATCATATGATTGGTTATGTAAGACCCCAACTTTTATAAATAAAGATGAATTTTCTATAAATATCATTTTTGAATATTATGAAGTTAATTTGATATAATGTTATAGTTGTGGGTAATATTTATAAATTTTGCAAAGTAAGCAAGTTGTTATAAAATATTCGTTTGGTCGGGGAATATTCTTTTTGTCGGGGAATATTCGTACGACGGCACAATCATTGGTGGACCCCACAACGGAATTATTGTCGGATTGAGAAAACGACAAAATTATCTTTCTATAAAAATAACAGCTGAGGTATTACGTTAAAATCGTTAAAACTGTTGAACTACTTGGTAGTAAAAGTACAGTAATACGCGTGGTTGCATAGTAGCACACGGTATTGATTATTGATGCTTACGTGAGAAGTCACTCAGCTATACTCAATTATTGCTACAGTAATTGCTGCATCATATCTCTTAAATTATTGTCATAGTATCATCTGTATAATATGTTATATTATTGAGACGTTGTGGTAAGTTTGGTTATTTTATGGGGGGCCATATGTCATCATCTAAGAGTCTCTTCGTCAATAGTAATTACCTTCGTCAATAGTATTTACCTTGGTCAATAGTATTTACCTTGGTCAATAGTAATTACCTTCGTCAATAGTATTTACCTTGGTCAATAGTAATTACTTTCGTCAATAGTAGTTGTCCCTTCAATATTACCAAGAGTCATTTGACCCTTCGTTAAGACCAAGAGTCATTTGACCCTTCGTTAAGACCAAGAGTCATTTGACCCTTCGTCAAGACCAAGAGCCACCCTCAGTTTTTTTATAAATAGAGGCCTAGGGCTTTATTATTTTTCACAAATTCATTCAACCTATAGAGAGAGAAAGTATAGAGAGAATAAGAGAGAGAGAGACTAAAAGTATTCTGCTACATCACTTTTCCAATATCCAGTTCTTTTAAGGTAGGGAATATTATTTCTTTTATATTCATGAAGAGAACTTCTGTTATTCCATTCGTTATTATTCTGTTGGAATAACCAGTATACGCGGTCTACCCTATACTTGGTGACATTCTTCTATTATTCTGTTGGAACATCCTGTCTGTGTGTTTTACACCGGACCTGGTTCCGTTTATTATTCTGTTGGAACATCCTGTCTGTGTGTTTAACACCGGACCTGGTTCCGTTTTTATTATTATTCTGTTGGAACATCCTGTCTGTGTGTTTTACACCGGACCTGGTTCCATTATTTATTATTCTGTCGGAATATCCTGTCTGTGCGTTTACGCCGGACCTGGTTCTATTATTTATTATTCTGTTGGAATAACCTGTTTGTGCGGTCTATCGCATGCATGGTGATTTCTTTTGTTATTTCATTCTTTATTATACTCAGTTGGTTAAGTTTTGACTTCTATACTCCATAAAATTTGTGGAATATCCTTGATAGTTGTGTTTCATCCAGTATCTTTTCAAGAAAATATTCTTCTAAGCATTCTTGAATTTTACTCCACAATGCAGTATCATGTTGACAATTTGGACGTTGTTAATTCCTGGATAAATTAATTCTTGAACTTGTTTTATTGAATTCTTATATCATTGTCATCATCCTCATGTTTATAAAATGTTGAAAGTCATCTGTGGCCTGTAGTGCATAGATGGACTTGGTATGATTATGACCAGGGATTATTCGGTATAATCATGACCGTAATGTTACAAATGATGTGGTAAAAGTCCTCATTGGCCCGTAGTGCATTGATGGACAGTTGTTGGCATGATCATGACCATTAATGAATACACGAATATCCTTGGCCGTAGTGCAGGGGTGATTCGATGATGTGGATTATTTTATTAAGCTGAGTCTCAGCGATCACAGTGTTGAAAAACTTTTTAAATCATAAAAGATAGTAGAGTTTATTTTCTACTTGACACTTTTAATGGATTGCTTGTTCCGCTACAGTTAAACTTGATGTCTATTATATTTTATCAGTTTAACATTGTTGAAGGCTAATGATAATTTATTCTGCATTATCTTAGTCATAATATTTCTTACTGGGCTAGTTGAGCTCACCCTTTCTTTCACTGTTCTCTTCAGGAAATGAGAACGTAGCTGGGACAAGTCGGGGTACGGAGTGATGGTCCGAATGATAGTATTAGTTAGTAGTCCTCACTATTCTATGTAATGGTGTGTTAATAAATGTAATGAGGACTCCTTTTGAGTATGAATACTCTCTAGAAGATAATATTTGTATTCAAACTCACAGTTTATGTTTTGTCGTATTGTACACGATAGATGTATTAATCAGTTGTATTTGTATTCTGTACTATGTATCTGACGACCCAAGATGGGTGATGTATACCTAATTTTGGGGGCGTCACAGGTTAGTTAACTTTGTAAATCTGATTTTGTTTACTTGCAGTTATGGGATCTTTATTATGAAGAATGCAACAGAAAATTCAACGGAAAAGTAATTTATTGGTGCGACATGGAAGTCCCCAGTATCATTGCAAATAAATTGAATAAGAGTCAGCTGGATAAATTTAAGGAAACATGTTTTGGGAATTTTCTTGAGTTTGGCGAGCACCAAATGTATTCCCAGATTATTCACCACGCTCTTGTTAGGGAGGTTCACCAGAGGGATGACGATGAAATGTGGTTTTTGTTCGGAGAGAAAAGGGTCAGGTTCGGTTTGCCTGAGTTTTGTATGATATCTGGGTTGAGATGGAAGGGTGATGATGATATAACTCCATATAAAGGTATGAAGAATTTGCTTATTGGTAAGTTTTTTGGTGACGAAGCTGTGACACGTAGTAGTATAGGTAGGATATATAGGAAGGTAGTTTTTGACGATGATGATGAGGCTATTAAGATGTCTATGATATTTTTGGTCTTTAATTTCATTATGTGCACATTTTCTGAAAATTACGTTGATGAGGCAATGGTTAATTTTTTATGTTATGGCGATGTTAGTAGTTTTCCTTGGGGGAAAGTTGCTTTTCAGATGACAAAGTACTCATTGTCTAATGCTTTGAAGGGGCGTTATAGGAAAGGAAAGAATGGTGTTTCAACATACAATTTTTACATGGATCATTACACCAAGTTGTACAAGTTGAACGGGCTTCCGTATGTATTCCAAGTATTTATGTTTGAAACTATTCCGACATTCAAAAATCGGGGTATATGTAATGACGAGCATTCGTCGGATGTCCGTTTATTCAAATGGAAGGAGTTAATGAAGCCGCTTTCAAATGACAAGTTGAATGAATTAGTTTTTTGTTCCGGACAGGTATGTTGATTTACCTTTAGTTATATAATTGATAATTAAAAATATTATGTGAAGTTTACTATCAACAAAGTAGTTAGTTACCTTTATATACACGTTTGGTTACTGATTATTTTATATGCATGTTAATAATAACAATGTTTTTGGTTGCTTGAATATTCAAATAATGTTACTGATAAGATTACATTCAGGTTACTAACAACATTGTTGTTGGTTACAATAACATACACATTTGGTTACATTTATAAATTTAGCTGGTTACTACTTATTATACATTTGGTTACATGTATATATGTATTTGGCTACTGATTATGTGTTTATGATTCTTTATTTACTGTTTATTTTAATATAATTGTACATTGTTTGTTAGATGATATATTTAAGTATACTTATTATTTTTCAGCTGAGAATAAACAGTTTGATTCCCACGGCCGAGGAGAAGGATCGGCTTGATTTGGGCGGTTTTCACTTTTTTAATGGGAAGGATGGTGACAAAAAAGTAGATAAAAAAGTGAAGGCTGACAACATTGGTGTTGATATTTCTGTTGTGAAAGAGGCAATTGATGTACGGTCTAAGCCGTTGGAGAAGAAAGTGTCTGAATTGAAGAAAGAAGTTTATGAATTGAAGAAAGAATTTGGAAAGTTGCGAACTGATATTAAAGATGAAATGCAGCTTTTACATGTTCAGTTATGCAGGGACCTTAGGTTTATTATTAGAGATGAGTTACGTGCTATCAAAGATGTAGGGGGCAAAAAGCTTGATGGTGATTCAGATGATGACGATTCTGACAATGCTGGTGATAATGATGATGATGATGACAACGATGACGATGAAGGAGATGAAGGAGATGAAGGCGGTGAATGTGGTGAAGTTGCTAATGATGCTGCTGATGAGGATGCTAATGTTAGGGTGGAGGAGGTCCATGTTGATGAGGTTGTTGATTATGGTTCAAAGGTGAATAAGAATAATGATGGTGATGATGTGTTGGATGAAGTTGAGAAGAAGGGTGTGAATGAAATTGAATTGGGTAATGAAGTTGGTGATGATGTGTCAGTTCTCGTGGAGAATAATGATGTGAATGTAATTGAGATTGCTAATGAAATTGAACGTGATGTTATGGTTGAAGAGCCTGATGAAAAAAAAATAATGATGATGAAGAAGATGTCAAGGTTAGACATATTTGTTTGTTTTTGTTATGTGATATATGTCTTTTGTTTTAATTATTAAATTGTTATTTATTTTGCGTAGATTGACAATTATAATGACATGCCGTCTTTTGACATATTAAGCCAATGTACTGGGAAAGAGATTGTTGTGTATGATGCTGATAAGGTTAGTGTTATAATTATGTGCCATCATTTATTTAAATGTTATTTATGTTTTGGTTACCATTATATAGTGAATTGGTTACTATGATATTGTGTTTTGGTTACCACTATATTGTAATTTGTATACTATTATTTTATGATTTGGTTACTAGTTTATGTTATTCAGATTACTAATATATAATGTTCATTTAAGTTTGTTGGCTGTTGTACAGTCAGTTGGTTATTAGTTTACGCTATTCAGGTTACTAATCGTATATATTACCTTTTTATGTCAACTGAAAAAGGGGAAGAAAGGTGAGGCAGCAAGCAGGTATGCTCTTGATTTTATGGTTCTCACCACTCAGGACATAGCAAAGTGTGATGAGTTGGAGAAGAGTGTTCACAAAGCTGGTGGTAGACCTGTACGTGAAACTTTAAAGAGTGCCATTTTACGTTCTCCATATACAGCAGAGTTCGGATCGGCTGGTTCATCATGTACTGTAGTGGGTGCTGCTAGTCAAACACTTGCACGTTTAAGTGCATTCCCCAAATCATGCATGGAGATGCCCTCAAAATTTGAAGAGGCATTGTTTGAAGAATGGTTCAAAATTGGAATAAACAACAGAAAAAGGTTTGTTTTTTGTTGTTAACAATGCTATAGTTTTTTATGAAACAAATAAGTTTGTATTATTGTAGTAACATATGGTTATTATTAAATAAATGTTATGGTTATTATTACTTTATATTCTGGTTACCATTAGATTAAGTTTTGGTTACCTAGTAATTATGTTTCGGTTACTATGTGATTATGGTTTGGTTACCAGATTAATGTTTAAAATTAAATTGTTGTTTAATTTACTGATTTTGGTTTGCTGTATTGGTTACTGGGCAACATTATACTATATAATGCTGTTTTGGTTACTGTCATTGGTTACTATAGAAAGCTGTATTGTTTACTGTGTATATTACATTGGTTACTGTATAATGCTTAATTGGTTACTGACTAATTTTGTTTTGGTTACTGCATAATGTTAAATATTAAATAAATGTTAATATTAAATAAATGGGGTGTTTACTTAATAAATGTTATGGTTGCTATTACTTTATATTCTGGTTAATATTAGTTTATGTTTTGGTTACCTATTAGTTATGTGTTAGTTACTATTTGATTATGGTTTTGATTTTAATATTTGTTGGTTAGCAGGGTACTGTTTAAAATTAAGTTGGTTGTTTAGTATGTTAATTATTGAAAGTGCAAGTTTGATTTGTAGTAGTGTGTATATTAATACGGTAATTGTTAAAGTTAGTGTGTATACTAATATTATGTTATTATATTGAAGGACGGACAAATTTCCTGGAAAGAATGATATTATCATGCCTTCTTTTGTATTTGGATCAATTGCAATATCATCGAAGATGTGGTTCTATAAATTAAAGACGCTTGGGCAGTGGTTAGACGACGATGTGAGTATTTTTTTTAGAATTTATGTTTTTATAGTTATGCTTACATTATTTAGTTACATTCATCACATACTTGCATTTTCCAACAACTGTTAATATCCTATTAATTTTTTTTGGCTCAGCACATCAATGTTGCGTTGTATTATTTTCGTAAAATGGCAAGACATTCCGAAAGTGTTCCTATAAGGGTAACGACCACGGATTGTTGGTTTCACAGCAAGATCACCGCTCTTTTCGAGGAGTATACAAAAAAAATTGTGACAAAATTGTTCTGTCTGGGGAGGGTGATGTTGCTGAATACATACGTGGGCTGTTTATGGATGTCAACACACCATGGAGGAACGTTGACTATGTGTTGTTCCCAATTCATATGTCATTACCGGACCATTGGTTGTTGTTGACTTTTGATGTGCATCGTAGGTGTCTAACTGTTTACAACTCTTTACAACCAAAAAGGAAATCCATACAAACTAAAATATCTGATGTCTGTGAGCCGTACATCTTCATTCTTCCCATTCTATTGCGCAAGACTGGTTTTTGGAAGGATAGGTCTGACATTGACTTCAGCAGTGACCCGTATCGCAACAAGGACGAAGATGATATAATTGAGTTGGAATTTGCTGAGACGGTTCCTGAACAAGTAGAGGGGTAAGGGTTAAATTGTGTACATTTTTTTAATTATTACATATAGGTTGAGTTTATTTTTGATCTTTGTTATATGTTGTTTGTTGTTACAGTGATTGTGGGATGTTCACAATTTGTTTTGCTGAGCATGTCATTCATCAGAAGTTTGATCAGATTCCTATTCCTTTCCCCATTGCGCAGTATCGGAAAAAGTTATGCACAAACCTATATATGCATGCAAGGAACAAGCAGTTGGAGGGCTATGATACTGATAGAGAATTTCCAGGAAGATTTGTTCCAGATTTTGATTAGTTCGGATTTTGTTGTTTTGTCTTTATTAATTTTGTTGTGTATTTTTTTTAAGTATTGGTGTTATACACAACATTTGTGTATGGTTTATAATTTTTTGTTGTTTATTGGATCTTATGTAGATGGGATTACATATTTGATTTTATTAGCATTAATGAAAGAGATATTGTTTGTTGGTTGGTATTTTGTTTCTTTTTAAGTTGTGTTTGTTGAATTTTTTTTCAAATATACAGTTGGTAACCAATCATGTATAAAGGGGTAACCATATAATGATTTGATAGTAACCAGAGAGTTACAAGATTGTATCATGCCATATATAATATGTTAAGTGTACATGTGTTATGTATACATGGATTTCATAAACTTCAATACCCTTTTAATTACAGGTTGCTGGATATAAAGGTTGTTTATGTTGTGGTTACCATAATAAACTGGTATGGTTACTGTCATGAAATTAGTTGGTTACTGTGATGGTTACTGTTATGTAATTATTTGGGTAACATTAAACATTGTTATGGTTACTGTTATGTAATTATTTGGTTTACATTAAAAACTAGTATGGTGAATGTGAAACCCCAGATTTTATGAATAAATATTTAATTTTTCTCGAAATAATTTTTTTTATATTATGGTGTGGATTTGATATAATAGTTATGGGTAGTATTTATAAATTTTGTAAAGTATGCAAGTTGTCATATTATATTCGATTGATCGGAGAATATTCTTTTTGTCGGGGAATATCCGTACGACGGTACAATCATTGGTGGACCCCACAACGGAATTATTGTCGGATTGAGAAAACGACAAAAATACTTTATGAAAATAACGGCGGAAGTTTTACCGTTGATACTGTTGAACTACTCGGTAGTAAAAGTACAGTAATACGCGTGGTTGCATAGTAGCGCACGGTATTGATTATTGATGCTTATGTGATAAGTCACTCAGTTTGATTCAATTATTGTCAGTTAATAATATGAATTATTTAGCGATAATGACGTTTTGTTTTATTCGTATTATTAACGTAATAAAACAGAAACATCTTTTTATATAAAACAGAATACTTTATTAAAGTTATTCTATAAATAGAATATATTATATTTTATTTAAAAGATTTTTCTTTAAATATGGACCGTCAGATTAAAGTAATCAATCTGGACCGTTCATGGATTAGTTACTATGCATTCTATTTTTCTATAAATAGCAGCTCATTCCTTCATTATTTCTTACGAATTCACTGAACTCTAGAGAGAGAAACTATAGAGAGAAACTATAGGGAGAGAGAGAAGAAGAGTATTCTGCTACTTAACTACTTCCTTATTTCAGCTCTTCTTTAAAACGGTAAGGGGTGTTATTCTTTCTTATTCATGAAGAGAACTGTTGTTATTCCATTTCTTATTATTCTGTTGGAATAACCTGTATACGCGGTTTACCCTATACTTGGTGACATTCTTCTATTATTCTGTTGGAACATCCTGTCTGTGTGTTTTACACCGGACCTGGTTCCGTTTTTATTATTATTCTGTTGGAACATCCTGTCTGTGTGTTTTACACCGGACCTGGTTCCGTCTTGTTATTATTCTGTCAGAATATCCTGTCTGTGCGTTTACGCCGGACCTGGTTCCATTATTTATTATTCTGTCGGAATATCCTGTCCGTGCGTTTACGCCGGACCTGGTTCCATTATTTATTATTCTGTCGGAATATCCTGTCTGTGCGTTTACGCCGGACCTGGTTCCATTATTTATTATTCTGTCGGAATATCCTGTCTGTGCTTTTACGCCGGACCTGGTTCCATTATTTATTATTCTGTCGGAATATCCTGTCTGTGCGATTACGCCGGACCTGGTTCCATTATTATTATTCTGTTAAGAATAACCTGTTTGTGCGGTCTATCGCATGCATGGTGATTTCTTTTGTTATTCCATTCTTTATTATACTCAGTTGGTTAAGTTTTGACTTCTATACTCCATGAAATTTGTGAAATATCCTTGACATTTGCGCTTCATCTAGTATCTATTCATGAAAATATTCTCCTGATC
This sequence comes from Panax notoginseng, assembly GCA_016801055.1. Lineage (NCBI taxonomy): Eukaryota > Viridiplantae > Streptophyta > Magnoliopsida > Apiales > Araliaceae > Panax > Panax notoginseng. The sequence goes on along the minus strand of CM029013.1, from coordinate 3,718,318 downwards.
ATTCTTGAATTTTACTCCACAAAGCAGTATCATGTTGACAATTTGGACGTTGTTAATTCTTGGATAAATTAATTCTTGAACTTGTTTTATTGAATTCTTATATCATTGTCATCATCCTCATGTTTATATTCTGTTGAAAGTCATCTATGGCTTGTAGTGCATAGATGGACTTGGTATGATTATGACCAGGGATTATTCGGTATAATCATGACCGTAATGTTACAAATGATGTGATAAAAGTCCTCATTGGCCCGTAGTGCTTTGATGGACAGTTGTTGGCATGATCATGACCATTGATGAATACACAAATATCCCTGGCCCGTAGTGCATGGAATTTGTGGTCGTGACCCTAACGAATATCCTTGGCCGTAGTGCAGGGATGATGTGAATTATTTATTAAGCTGAGTCTCAGCGATAGCAGTGTTGAAAAACCTTTTAAATCATAAAAGATAGTAGAGTTTATTTTCTACTTGACTCTTTTAATGGATTGCTTGTTCCGCTGCAGTTAAACTTGATGTCTATTATATTTTATCAGTTTAACATTGTTGAAGGCTAATGATAATTTATTCTGCATTATCTTAGTCATAATATTTCTTACTGGGCTAGTTGAGCTCACCCTTTCTTTCACTGTTCTCTTCAGGAAATGAGAACGTAGCTGGGGCAAGTCGAAAAACGGAGTGATGGTTCGAATGATAGTATTAGTTAGTAGTCCTCACTATTCTATGTAATAGTGTGTTAATAAATGTAATGAGGACTCCTTTTGAGTATGAATACTCTCTAGAAGATAATATTTGTATTCAAACTCACAGTTTATGTTTTGTCGTATTGTACACGACAGTTGTATTAGTAAGTTGTATTTGTATTCTGTACTTTACATCTGACGACCCAAGATGGGTGATGTATACCTAATTTTGGGGGCGTCACAGTTGGTATCAGAGCTTAGGGATATGATCCCTGGCTAGGATGTGAGAATAGAATTAGGAGGGGAGAGACGGGGAATTCCTTCGCTAGTATGACCTACCTAAGTTTATTTGGTATTTAATTGGTCGGTCAAAGTATATGGATAATATGTTATATGTTAATTAACCCTTGTTTTGTTGCAGTATTTGCAAATGGCATCCAAAAATATTGAGATAAACAATGAAGCACATGAGACCATTGAATCACCAACGATCAATGCTCAGGGTAATGTGCAACCAGAGGACAATAATCCTCATGAAAATAATAACACCGATGAAATGGTGAATGATGGGATGGTCAGAGACTTTATGCAATTCATGCAACAACAAAATAACTCTCGGACGGTCACCGCTAAGCAGTTCAAGGAGCAATTCATGCAACAACGGGCGAGAGCGGCTCCTATCCAAAATGAAGGAGGAAACAATGACAACCACGGTTGGTCACCGCTAAGCAATTCAAGGAGCTAGGACCACCGGAGTTTTTGGGAAAGCCAAAACCACTTAAGGCGGAGACGTGGTTAAAGCAGATCACCAAGATATTTGATGTCTTGGGATGCTCCGAGGAGCAAAAGGTTCCCTTTGCCACTTTTATGTTGCGTGAAGAGACAGATTACTGGTGGGAATCTGTAAAACGTACCCAGCCTGACGCACTCAAGATGTCTTGGGAGAAGTTCCAAGAACTGTTCAATGACAAATACTTTCCCGAAAGTATTCGTCACATGAAGGAGGTGGAATTTATCAAGTTGGAGCAAAATAACATGACCGTGTCGCAGTACGAAGCCAAGTTTGCCGAGTTGTCCCGATTTGCGTCCCACTTGGTGGATAATGAAGAGCGAATGACGCGAATGTTTTTGCGAGGTTTGAAACCTGAGATACGTCAACATCTTATTTCTCATAAACTGTGTCTGTATTCAGATGTTGTAAATAGGGCTCAATTAGTAGAGCGCGATAACGAGTCAACGCAACCAAAAGAGAGCAGCCGGAAAAATGATAATACTGGTGAAAACAGTCATCAAAGCGGTAACAATAAGCATAGAGGGAATCAACATGCCAGAAATGGTAGCCACTTCAATGGTAATCATGGTCAAAATAATAAGAATGGACATTTCAAGAAGAGGAAATTCAACAATGATGGAAAGACGTCAGCACCAGCACCCGTTGTTAAGGAAGGAGAACGACCACCTATCACATGCTTCAAATGCGGAGGGGAGGGACACATCAGTCCAAACTGCGCGATGCCATCCAAAGCATGCTATAATTGTGGAAGAGAAGGTCACTTAGCCCGATTTTGTCGTTCACAGAAGACAAGTTCAGATAGGATGGAGGCACCAAAGACCGTCCCAGAAAAGCCAAAGCCAGTAGTTTAAGAGAGAGCGTTTTTTTTTTCGTGACGAGGAACCTGAATAAAATTATCACGGGTATGTTAGTCATAAACTCTTGCGAAGTATATACCGTGTTAGATACCGGTTCTACTCACTCTTTTATTTCACCTAGTTGTGTTAAATGTTTGAAGTTAACTCCGGAGAACTTAGACTTTGATATGTCTGTTTAAACTCAGTTGGGAGAAACCTTCGTTACCTCCACTATTTATAAATCTTGTTCAAATCAACATTTTCACGTTACCTGTCGATCTTATCTCTTTGAAAATACTTGCTTTTGATGTGATTTTTTTGAAACGATTGGTTCACTACTCATCATGATTCTCGTAAGGTTGTTAGCTTTCATACTCCTAACCAACCTGTTATGCGGATTCAAAGTAACCAAACCTATAAAGTCAATCATTGTCATATCAAGCCATAAATAAAGAGCCCCGATCCTTTCGTTGTTGACTTTCTTGTGTGGAATGCACCGAAGCGAGACTTTTGGTAGGGGACGTTGTGAATAACGGTGACAAGTTAATAGATATCAATGTGACGTGTTATCCAAGTCTTGGACGAGAGTCACAGTTTTGAATGATATTTCTATTGTTAATAAATTTCCTGATGTATTCTTGAAGACTTCTTAGCCTACCCAGAGCGTAAAATTGAATTTTGTATTGACCCCAGTACAAAACCGATTTCTTAAACCCTCAAATATTTCTTCAACTAAAACGAACGTATTATGCGCCAAAGACGTTGGCTCGAGCTGTTGAAGATTACGATCGTACCATTCAATAACATCGTGGAAAAGTGAACGTGGTAGCTGACGCGTGGTGTAGAAGATCGTATACGGTTACAAGTGCGAATATTCGAACCCACGTGAAGATAACGAATATACGATTAAAATCGACTTTAATCGATAAAGTTAAAGCCGCTCAAGCTACATACTAAGAGCTGATAAATGTGAAGAAGAATGTTCAAGAGGGCGTTATTCTAGAAGCAAGAATCGACGAAGAGAGGAAATCTCAACTCTCGATTTAATTGGCCCATTTGAAATTCTCGATGAAGTAGGAACTGTGGCCTATAGACTCGTTTTACCGCCAAGTATGTTGCGTGTTCAGAACATTATTTTTACGTATCGATGTTACGTAAATATGTGGACGACCCGAACAACATTATTAATTTAGAACCGGACAAGATAGCGAAAGATTTAACGTATGAGGAGATACGTGTTAACATCTTGGATAAGAAGGATCATATTCGATGCTTAAAGGTTATACCTCAAGAGTTAGAATTTGAAGTGAAGTCAAGGTATCCTCACATGTTCGGCATACCAAGTACGTACGTAAATTTCGAGGGCGAAATTTCATAAGGAGGGGAGATTGTGAAACTCCAGATTTTATGAATAAATATTTAATTTTTCTCGAAATATTTTTTTTTATATTATGGTGTGGATTTGATATAATAGTTATGGGTAGTATTTATAAATTTTGTAAAGTATGCAAGTTGTCATATTATATTCGATTGATCGGAGAATATTCTTTTTGTCGGGAAATATCCGTACGACGGTACAATCATTGGTGGACCCCACAACGGAATTATTGTCGGATTGAGAAAACGACAAAAATATTTTATGAAAATAACGGCGGAAGTTTTACCATTGATACTGTTGAACTACTCGGTAGTAAAAGTACAGTAATACGCGTGGTTGCATAGTAGCGCACGGTATTGATTATTGATGCTTATGTGATAAGTCACTCAGTTTGATTCAATTATTGTCAGTTAATAATATGAATTATTTAGCGATAATGACGTTTTGTTTTATTCGTATTATTAACGTAATAAAACAGAAACATCTTTTTATATAAAACAGAATACTTTATTAAAGTTATTCTATAAATAGAATATATTATATTTTATTTAAAAGATTTTTCTTTAAATATGGACCGTCAGATTAAAGTAATCAATCTGGACCGTTCATGGATTAGTTACTATGCATTCTATTTTTCTATAAATAGCAGCTCATTCCTTCATTATTTCTTACGAATTCACTGAACTCTAGAGAGAGAAACTATAGAGAGAAACTATAGAGAGAGAGAAGAAGAATATTCTGCTACTTAACTACTTCTTTATTTCAGCTCTTCTTTAAAACGGTAAGAGGTGTTATTCTTTCTTATTCATGAAGAGAACTGTTGTTATTCCATTTCTTATTATTCTGTTGGAATAACCTGTATACGCGGTTTACCCTATACTTGGTGACATTCTTCTATTATTCTGTTGGAACATCCTGTCTGTGTGTTTTACACCGGACCTGGTTCCGTTTTTATTATTCTTCTGTTGGAACATCCTGTCTGTGTGTTTTACACCGGACCTGGTTCCGTCTTGTTATTATTCTGTCGGAATATCCTGTCTGTGCGTTTACGCCGGACCTGGTTCCATTATTTATTATTCTGTCGGAATATCCTGTCCGTGCGTTTACGCCGGACCTGGTTCCATTATTTATTATTCTGTCGGAATATCCTGTCTGTGCGTTTACGCCGGACCTGGTTCCATTATTTATTATTCTGTCGGAATATCATGTCTGTGCTTTTACGCCGGACCTGGTTCCATTATTTATTATTCTGTCGGAATATCCTATCTGTGCGATTACGCCGGACCTGGTTCCATTATTATTATTCTGTTAAGAATAACCTGTTTGTGCGGTCTATCGCATGCATGGTGATTTCTTTTGTTATTCCATTCTTTATTATACTCAGTTGGTTAAGTTTTGACTTCTATACTCCATGAAATTTGTGAAATATCCTTGACATTTGCGCTTCATCTAGTATCTATTCATGAAAATATTCTCCTGATCATTCTTGAATTTTACTCCACAAAGCAGTATCATGTTGACAATTTGGACGTTGTTAATTCTTGGATAAATTAATTCTTGAACTTGTTTTATTGAATTCTTATATCATTGTCATCATCCTCATGTTTATATTCTGTTGAAAGTCATCTGTGGCTTGTAGTGCATAGATGGACTTGGTATGATTATGACCAGGGATTATTCGGTATAATCATGACCGTAATGTTACAAATGATGTGATAAAAGTCCTCATTGGCCCGTAGTGCTTTGATGGAAAGTTGTTGGCATGATCATGACCATTGATGAATACACAAATATCCCTGGCCCGTAGTGCATAGAATTTGTGGTCGTGACCCTAACGAATATCCTTGGCCGTAGTGCAGGGATGATGTGAATTATTTATTAAGCTGAGTCTCAGCGATAGCAGTGTTGAAAAACCTTTTAAATCATAAAAGATAGTAGAGTTTATTTTCTACTTGACTCTTTTAATGGATTGCTTGTTCCGCTGCAGTTAAACTTGATGTCTATTATATTTTATCAGTTTAACATTGTTGAAGGCTAATGATAATTTATTCTGCATTATCTTAGTCATAATATTTCTTACTGGGCTAGTTGAGCTCACCCTTTCTTTCACTGTTCTCTTCAGGAAATGAGAACGTAGCTGGGGCAAGTCGGAAAACGGAGTGATGGTTCGAATGATAGTATTAGTTAGTAGTCCTCACTATTCTATGTAATAGTGTGTTAATAAATGTAATGAGGACTCCTTTTGAGTATGAATACTCTCTAGAAGATAATATTTGTATTCAAACTCACAGTTTATGTTTTGTCGTATTGTACACGACAGTTGTATTAGTAAGTTGTATTTGTATTCTGTACTTTACATCTGACGACCCAAGATGGGTGATGTATACCTAATTTTGGGGGCGTCACAGTTGGTATCAGAGCTTAGGGATATGATCCCTGGCTAGGATGTGAGAATAGAATTAGGAGGGGAGAGACGGGGAATTCCTTCGCTAGTATGACCTACCTAAGTTTATTTGGTATTTAATTGGTCGGTCAAAGTATATGGATAATATGTTATATGTTAATTAACCCTTGTTTTGTTGCAGTATTTGCAAATGGCATCCGAAAATATTGAGATAAACAATGAAGCACATGAGACCATTGAATCACCAACGATCAATGCTCAGGGTAATGTGCAACCAGAGGACAATAATCCTCATGAAAATAATAACACCGATGAAATGGTGAATGATGGGATGGTCAGAGACTTTATGCAATTCATGCAACAACAAAATAACTCTCGGACGGTCACCGCTAAGCAGTTCAAGGAGCAATTCATGCAACAACGGGCGAGAGCGGCTCCTATCCAAAATGAAGGAGGAAACAATGACAACCACGGTTGGTCACCGCTAAGCAATTCAAGGAGCTAGGACCACCGGAGTTTTTGGGAAAGCCAAAACCACTTAAGGCGGAGACGTGGTTAAAGCAGATCACCAAGATATTTGATGTCTTGGGATGCTCCGAGGAGCAAAAGGTTCCCTTTGCCACTTTTATGTTGCGTGAAGAGACAGATTACTGGTGGGAATCTGTAAAACGTACCCAGCCTGACGCACTCAAGATGTCTTGGGAGAAGTTCCAAGAACTGTTCAATGACAAATACTTTCCCGAAAGTATTCGTCACATGAAGGAGGTGGAATTTATCAAGTTGGAGCAAAATAACATGACCGTGTCGCAGTACGAAGCCAAGTTTGCCGAGTTGTCCCGATTTGCGTCCCACTTGGTGGATAATGAAGAGCGAATGACGCGAATGTTTTTGCGAGGTTTGAAACCTGAGATACGTCAACATCTTATTTCTTATAAACTGTGTCTGTATTCAGATGTGGTAAATAGGGCTCAATTAGTAGAGCGCGATAACGAGTCAACGCAACCAAAAGAGAGCAGCCGGAAAAATGATAATACTGGTGAAAACAGTCATCAAAGCGGTAACAATAAGCATAGAGGGAATCAACATGCCAGAAATGGTAGCCACTTCAATGGTAATCATGGTCAAAATAATAAGAATGGACATTTCAAGAAGAGGAAATTCAACAATGATGGAAAGACGTCAGCACCAGCACCCGTTGTTAAGGAAGGAGAACGACCACCTATCATATGCTTCAAATGCGGAGGGGAGGGACACATCAGTCCAAACTGCGCGATGCCATCCAAAGCATGCTATAATTGTGGAAGAGAAGGTCACTTAGCCCGATTTTGTCGTTCACAGAAGACAAGTTCAGATAGGATGGAGGCACCAAAGACCGTCCCAGAAAAGCCAAAGCCAGTAGTTTAAGAGAGAGCGTTTTTTTTTTCGTGACGAGGAACCTGAATAAAATTATCACGGGTATGTTAGTCATAAACTCTTGCGAAGTATATACCGTGTTAGATACCGGTTCTACTCACTCTTTTATTTCACCTAGTTGTGTTAAATGTTTGAAGTTAACTCCGGAGAACTTAGACTTTGATATGTCTGTTTAAACTCAGTTGGGAGAAACCTTCGTTACCTCCACTATTTATAAATCTTGTTCAAATCAACATTTTCACGTTACCTGTCGATCTTATCTCTTTGAAAATACTTGCTTTTGATGTGATTTTTTTGAAACGATTGGTTCACTACTCATCATGCTTCTCGTAAGGTTGTTAGCTTTCATACTCCTAACCAACCTGTTATGCGGATTCAAAGTAACCAAACCTATAAAGTCAATCATTGTCATATCAAGCCATAAATAAAGAGCCCCGATCCTTTCGTTGTTGACTTTCTTGTGTGGAATGCACCGAAGCGAGACTTTTGGTAGGGGACGTTGTGAATAACGGTGACAAGTTAATAGATATCAATGTGACGTGTTATCCAAGTCTTGGACGAGAGTCACAGTTTTGAATGATATTTCTATTGTTAATAAATTTCCTGATGTATTCTTGAAGACTTCTTAGCCTACCCAGAGCGTAAAATTGAATTTTGTATTGACCCCAGTACAAAATCGATTTCTTAAACCCTCAAATATTTCTTCAACTAAAACGAACGTATTATGCGCCAAAGACGTTGGCTCGAGCTGTTGAAGATTACGATCATACCATTCAATAACATCGTGGAAAAGTGAACGTGGTAGCTGACGCGTTGTGTAGAAGATCGTATACGGTTACAAGTGCGAATATTCGAACCCACGTGAAGATAACGAATATACGATTAAAATCGACTTTAATCGATAAAGTTAAAGCCGCTCAAGCTACATACTAAGAGATGATAAATGTGAAGAAGAATGTTCAAGAGGGCGTTATTCTAGAAGCAAGAATCGACGAAGAGAGGAAATCTCAACTCTCGATTTAATTAGCCCATTTGAAATTCTCGATGAAGTAGGAACTGTGGCCTATAGACTCGTTTTACCGCCAAGTATGTTGCGTGTTCAGAACATTATTTTTACGTATCGATGTTACGTAAATATGTGGACGACCCGAACAACATTATTAATTTAGAACCGGACAAGATAGCGAAAGATTTAACGTATGAGGAGATACGTGTTAACATCTTGGATAAGAAGGATCATATTCGATGCTTAAAGGTTATACCTCAAGAGTTAGAATTTGAAGTGAAGTCAAGGTATCCTCACATGTTCGGCATACCAAGTACGTACGTAAATTTCGAGGGCGAAATTTCATAAGGAGGGGAGATTGTGAAACCCCAGATTTTATGAATAAATATTTAATTTTTCTCGAAATAATTTTTTTTATATTATGGTGTGGATTTGATATAATAGTTATGGGTAGTATTTATAAATTTTGTAAAGTATGCAAGTTGTCATATTATATTCGATTGATCGGAGAATATTCTTTTTGTCGGGAAATATCCGTACGACGGTACAATCATTGGTGGACCCCACAACGGAATTATTGTCGGATTGAGAAAACGACAAAAATATTTTATGAAAATAACGGCGGAAGTTTTACCATTGATACTGTTGAACTACTCGGTAGTAAAAGTACAGTAATACGCGTGGTTGCATAGTAGCGCACGGTATTGATTATTGATGCTTATGTGATAAGTCACTCAGTTTGATTCAATTATTGTCAGTTAATAATATGAATTATTTAGCGATAATGACGTTTTGTTTTATTCGTATTATTAACGTAATAAAACAGAAACATCTTTTTATATAAAACAGAATACTTTATTAAAGTTATTCTATAAATAGAATATATTATATTTTATTTAAAAGATTTTTCTTTAAATATGGACCGTCAGATTAAAGTAATCAATCTGGACCGTTCATGGATTAGTTACTATGCATTCTATTTTTCTATAAATAGCAGCTCATTCCTTCATTATTTCTTACGAATTCACTGAACTCTAGAGAGAGAAACTATAGAGAGAAACTATAGAGAGAGAGAGAGAAGAAGAGTATTCTGCTACTTAACTACTTCCTTATTTCAGCTCTTCTTTAAAACGGTAAGGGGTGTTATTCTTTCTTATTCATGAAGAGAACTGTTGTTATTCCATTTCTTATTATTCTGTTGGAATAACCTGTATACGCGGTTTACCCTATACTTGGTGACATTCTTCTATTATTCTGTTGGAACATCCTGTCTGTGTGTTTTACACTGGACCTGGTTCCGTTTTTATTATTATTCTGTTGGAACATCCTGTCTGTGTGTTTTACATCGGACCTGGTTCCGTCTTGTTATTATTCTGTCGGAATATCCTGTCTGTGCGTTTACGCCGGACCTGGTTCTATTATTTATTATTCTGTCGGAATATCCTGTCCGTGCATTTACGCCGGACCTGGTTCCATTATTTATTATTCTGTCGGAATATCCTGTCTGTGCGTTTACGCCGGACCTGGTTCCATTATTTATTATTCTGTCGGAATATCCTGTCTGTGCTTTTACGCCGGACCTGGTTCCATTATTTATTATTCTGTCGGAATATCCTGTCTGTGCGATTACGCCGGACCTGGTTCCATTATTATTATTCTGTTAAGAATAACCTGTTTGTGCGGTCTATCGCATGCATGGTGATTTCTTTTGTTATTCCATTCTTTATTATACTCAGTTGGTTAAGTTTTGACTTCTATACTCCATGAAATTTGTGAAATATCCTTGACATTTGCGCTTCATCTAGTATCTATTCATGAAAATATTCTCCTGATCATTCTTGAATTTTACTCCACAAAGCAGTATCATGTTGACAATTTGGACGTTGTTAATTCTTGGATAAATTAATTCTTGAACTTGTTTTATTGAATTCTTATATCATTGTCATCATCCTCATGTTTATATTCTGTTGAAAGTCATCTGTGGCTTGTAGTGCATAGATGGACTTGGTATGATTATGACCAGGGATTATTCGGTATAATCATGACCGTAATGTTACAAATGATGTGATAAAAGTCCTCATTGGCCCGTAGTGCTTTGATGAACAGTTGTTGGCATGATCATGACCATTGATGAATACACAAATATCCCTGGCCCGTAGTGCATGGAATTTGTGGTCGTGACCCTAACGAATATCCTTGGCCGTAGTGCAGGGATGATGTGAATTATTTATTAAGCTGAGTCTCAGCGATAGCAGTGTTGAAAAACCTTTTAAATCATAAAAGATAGTAGAGTTTATTTTCTACTTGACTCTTTTAATGGATTGCTTGTTCCGCTGCAGTTAAACTTGATGTCTATTATATTTTATCAGTTTAACATTGTTGAAGGCTAATGATAATTTATTCTGCATTATCTTAGTCATAATATTTCTTACTGGGCTAGTTGAGCTCACCCTTTCTTTCACTGTTCTCTTCAGGAAATGAGAACGTAGCTAGGGCAAGTCGGGGAACGGAGTGATGGTTCGAATGATAGTATTAGTTAGTAGTCCTCACTATTCTATTTAATAGTGTGTTAATAAATGTAATGAGGACTCCTTTTGAGTATGAATACTCTCTAGAAGATAATATTTGTATTCAAACTCACAGTTTATGTTTTGTCGTATTGTACACGACAGTTGTATTAGTAAGTTGTATTTGTATTCTGTACTTTACATCTGACGACCCAAGATGGGTGATGTATACCTAATTTTGGGGGCGTCACAGTTGGTATCAGAGCTTAGGGATATGATCCCTGGCTAGGATGTGAGAATAGAATTAGGAGGGGAGAGACGGGGAATTCCTTCGCTAGTATGACCTACCTAAGTTTATTTGGTATTTAATTGGTCGGTCAAAGTATATGGATAATATGTTATATGTTAATTAACCCTTGTTTTGTTGCAGTATTTGCAAATGGCATCCGAAAATATTGAGATAAACAATGAAGCACATGAGACCATTGAATCACCAACGATCAATGCTCAGGGTAATGTGCAACCAGAGGACAATAATCCTCATGAAAATAATAACACCGATGAAATGGTGAATGATGGGATGGTCAGAGACTTTATGCAATTCATGCAACAACAAAATAACTCTCGGACGGTCACCGCTAAGCAGTTCAAGGAGCAATTCATGCAACAACGGGCGAGAGCGGCTCCTATCCAAAATGAAGGAGGAAACAATGACAACCACGGTTGGTCACCGCTAAGCAATTCAAGGAGCTAGGACCACCGGAGTTTTTGGGAAAGCCAAAACCACTTAAGGCGGAGACGTGGTTAAAGCAGATCACCAAGATATTTGATGTCTTGGGATGCTCCGAGGAGCAAAAGGTTCCCTTTGCCACTTTTATGTTGCGTGAAGAGACAGATTACTGGTGGGAATCTGTAAAACGTACCCAGCCTGACGCACTCAAGATGTCTTGGGAGAAGTTCCAAGAACTGTTCAATGACAAATACTTTCCCGAAAGTATTCGTCACATGAAGGAGGTGGAATTTATCAAGTTGGAGCAAAATAACATGACCGTGTCGCAGTACGAAGCCAAGTTTGCCGAGTTGTCCCGATTTGCGTCCCACTTGGTGGATAATGAAGAGCGAATGACGCGAATGTTTTTGCGAGGTTTGAAACCTGAGATACGTCAACATCTTATTTCTCATAAACTGTGTCTGTATTCAGATGTTGTAAATAGGGCTCAATTAGTAGAGCGCGATAACGAGTCAACGCAACCAAAAGAGAGCAGCCGGAAAAATGATAATACTGGTGAAAACAGTCATCAAAGCGGTAACAATAAGCATAGAGGGAATCAACATGCCAGAAATGGTAGCCACTTCAATGGTAATCATGGTCAAAATAATAAGAATGGACATTTCAAGAAGAGGAAATTCAACAATGATGGAAAGACGTCAGCACCAGCACCCGTTGTTAAGGAAGGAGAATGACCACCTATCATATGCTTCAAATGCGGAGGGGAGGGACACATCAGTCCAAACTGCGCGATGCCATCCAAAGCATGCTATAATTGTGGAAGAGAAGGTCACTTAGCCCGATTTTGTCGTTCACAGAAGACAAGTTCAGATAGGATGGAGGCACCAAAGACCGTCCCAGAAAAGCCAAAGCCAGTAGTTTAAGAGAGAGCGTTTTTTTTTTCGTGACGAGGAACCTGAATAAAATTATCACGGGTATGTTAGTCATAAACTCTTGCGAAGTATATACCGTGTTAGATACCGGTTCTACTCACTCTTTTATTTCACCTAGTTGTGTTAAATGTTTGAAGTTAACTCCGGAGAACTTAGACTTTGATATGTCTGTTTAAACTCAGTTGGGAGAAACCTTCGTTACCTCCACTATTTATAAATCTTGTTCAAATCAACATTTTCACGTTACCTGTCGATCTTATCTCTTTGAAAATACTTGCTTTTGATGTGATTTTTTTGAAACGATTGGTTCACTACTCATCATGCTTCTCGTAAGGTTGTTAGCTTTCATACTCCTAACCAACCTGTTATGCGGATTCAAAGTAACCAAACCTATAAAGTCAATCATTGTCATATCAAGCCATAAATAAAGAGCCCCGATCCTTTCGTTGTTGACTTTCTTGTGTGGAATGCACCGAAGCGAGACTTTTGGTAGGGGACGTTGTGAATAACGGTGACAAGTTAATAGATATCAATGTGACGTGTTATCCAAGTCTTGGACGAGAGTCACAGTTTTGACTGATATTTCTATTGTTAATAAATTTCCTGATGTATTCTTGAAGACTTCTTAGCCTACCCAGAGCGTAAAATTGAATTTTGTATTGACCCCAGTACAAAACCAATTTCTTAAACCCTCAAATATTTCTTTAACTAAAACGAACGTATTATGCGCCAAAGACGTTGGCTCGAGCTGTTGAAGATTACGATCGTACCATTCAATAATATCGTGGAAAAGTGAACGTGGTAGCTGACGCGTTGTGTAGAAGATCGTATACGGTTACAAGTGCGAATATTCGAACCCACGTGAAGATAACGAATATACGATTAAAATCGACTTTAATCGATAAAGTTAAAGCCGCTCAAGCTACATACTAAGAGCTGATAAATGTGAAGAAGAATGTTCAAGAGGGCGTTATTCTAGAAGCAAGAATCGACGAAGAGAGGAAATCTCAACTCTCGATTTAATTGGCCCATTTGAAATTCTCGATGAAGTAGGAACTGTGGCCTATAGACTCGTTTTACCGCCAAGTATGTTGCGTGTTCAGAACATTATTTTTACGTATCGATGTTACGTAAATATGTGGACGACCCGAATAACATTATTAATTTAGAACCGGACAAGATAGCGAAAGATTTAACGTATGAGGAGATACGTGTTAACATCTTGGATAAGAAGGATCATATTCGATGCTTAAAGGTTATACCTTAAGAGTTAGAATTTGAAGTGAAGTCAAGGTATCCTCACATGTTCGGCATACCAAGTACGTACGTAAATTTTGAGGGCGAAATTTTATAAGGAGGGGAGATTGTGAAACCCCAGATTTTATGAATAAATATTTAATTTTTCTCGAAATAATTTTTTTATAGTATGGTGTGGATTTGATATAATAGTTATGGGTAGTATTTATAAATTTTGTAAAGTATGCAAGTTGTCATATTATATTCGATTGATCGGAGAATATTCTTTTTGTCGGGGAATATCCGTACGACGGTACAATCATTGGTGGACCCCACAACGGAATTATTGTCGGATTGAGAAAACGACAAAAATACTTTATGAAAATAACGGCGGAAGTTTTACCGTTGATACTGTTGAACTACTCGGTAGTAAAAGTACAGTAATACGCGTGGTTGCATAGTAGCGCACGGTATTGATTATTGATGCTTATGTGATAAGTCACTCAGTTTGATTCAATTATTGTCAGTTAATAATATGAATTATTTAGCGATAATGACGTTTTGTTTTATTCGTATTATTAACGTAATAAAACAGAAACATCTTTTTATATAAAACAGAATACTTTATTAAAGTTATTCTATAAATAGAATATATTATATTTTATTTAAAAGATTTTTCTTTAAATATGGACCGTCAGATTAAAGTAATCAATCTGGACCGTTCATGGATTAGTTACTATGCATTCTATTTTTCTATAAATAGCAGCTCATTCCTTCATTATTTCTTACGAATTCACTGAACTCTAGAGAGAGAAACTATAGAGAGAGAGAGAAGAAGAGTATTCTGCTACTTAACTACTTCCTTATTTCAGCTCTTCTTTAAAACGGTAAGGGGTGTTATTCTTTCTTATTCATGAAGAGAACTGTTGTTATTCCATTTCTTATTATTCTGTTGGAATAACCTGTATACGCGGTTTACCCTATACTTGGTGACATTCTTCTATTATTCTGTTGGAACATCCTGTCTGTGTGTTTTACACCGGACCTGGTTCCGTTTTTATTATTATTCTGTTGGAACATCCTGTCTGTGTGTTTTACACCGGACCTGGTTCCGTCTTGTTATTATTCTGTCGGAATATCCTGTCTGTGCGTTTACGCCGGACCTGGTTCCATTATTTATTATTCTGTCGGAATATCCTGTCCGTGCGTTTACGCCGGACCTGGTTCCATTATTTATTATTCTGTCGGAATATCCTGTCTGTGCGTTTACGCCGGACCTGGTTCCATTATTTATTATTCTGTCGGAATATCATGTCTGTGCTTTTACGCCGGACCTGGTTCCATTATTTATTATTCTGTCGGAATATCCTATCTGTGCGATTACGCCGGACCTGGTTCCATTATTATTATTCTGTTAAGAATAACCTGTTTGTGCGGTCTATCGCATGCATGGTGATTTCTTTTGTTATTCCATTCTTTATTATACTCAGTTGGTTAAGTTTTGACTTCTATACTCCATGAAATTTGTGAAATATCCTTGACATTTGCGCTTCATCTAGTATCTATTCATGAAAATATTCTCCTGATCATTCTTGAATTTTACTCCACAAAGCAGTATCATGTTGACAATTTGGACGTTGTTAATTCTTGGATAAATTAATTCTTGAACTTGTTTTATTGAATTCTTATATCATTGTCATCATCCTCATGTTTATATTCTGTTGAAAGTCATCTGTGGCTTGTAGTGCATAGATGGACTTGGTATGATTATGACCAGGGATTATTCGGTATAATCATGACCGTAATGTTACAAATGATGTGATAAAAGTCCTCATTGGCCCGTAGTGCTTTGATGGAAAGTTGTTGGCATGATCATGACCATTGATGAATACACAAATATCCCTGGCCCGTAGTGCATAGAATTTGTGGTCGTGACCCTAACGAATATCCTTGGCCGTAGTGCAGGGATGATGTGAATTATTTATTAAGCTGAGTCTCAGCGATAGCAGTGTTGAAAAACCTTTTAAATCATAAAAGATAGTAGAGTTTATTTTCTACTTGACTCTTTTAATGGATTGCTTGTTCCGCTGCAGTTAAACTTGATGTCTATTATATTTTATCAGTTTAACATTGTTGAAGGCTAATGATAATTTATTCTGCATTATCTTAGTCATAATATTTCTTACTGGGCTAGTTGAGCTCACCCTTTCTTTCACTGTTCTCTTCAAGAAATGAGAACGTAGCTAGGGCAAGTCGGGGAACGGAGTGATGGTTCGAATGATAGTATTAGTTAGTAGTCCTCACTATTCTATTTAATAGTGTGTTAATAAATGTAATGAGAACTCCTTTTGAGTATGAATACTCTCTAGAAGATAATATCTGTATTCAAACTCACAGTTTATGTTTTGTCGTATTGTACACGACAGTTGTATTAGTAAGTTGTATTTGTATTCTGTACTATGTATCTGACGACCCAAGATGGGTGATGTATACCTAATTTTGGGGGCGTCACAGTGAATGTTATGGTTACTGTCATGTATAAAATTTTAACCAATTATAATTTTGTAATATAAAGTTGGTAACCAATCATGTATAAATAGGTAACCAGTTAATGATTTAATAGTATCCAGAGAGTTACAATATTGTATCAGGACATGTTATATGTTAAGTGTGCATGTGTGAGTATACATGGATTTCATAAACTTCAATACCCTTTTAATTATATGTTGCTGGATATACAAGTTGTGTATGTTGTGGTTACCATTATAAAATGGTATTGTTACTGTTATGAAATTAGGTTGTTACTGTGATGGTTACTGTTATGTAATTATTTGGGTACCATTAAACATTGTTATGGTTACTGTTATGTAATTATTTGGTTAAAAACTGGTATGGTTATTGTTATGTTATTAGGTGGTAAATGTTATGGTAATTATATGTTGCTGGATATACAGGTTGTTTATATTGTGGTTAACTTTATAAAATGGTATTGTTACTGTTATGAATTTAGGTGGTTAATGTGATGGTTACTGTTATGTAATTATCTGGGTACCATTAAACATTGTTATGGTTACTGTTATGTAATTATTTGGTTAAAAACTGGTATGGTTACTGTTATGTTATTAGGTGGTAAATGTTATGGTTACTGTTATGTAATTATGTTGTTACCATTAAAAACTGTTATGGTTACTGTTATGTATTTATTTGATTACTGTTATTCTTAATGTTTCATTTAAATCAGAAATCAATATATAAATGAATTACAATTTTGTTTACTATACACAATCAAAAATTGTACAAACCAATCGTTTAATGGTTACTCAAAGTAAACAATAATATATTCATGTATTTAAACTATTAATATAACTGCACTATATCAAACCCTTTTTAGTGGTCTTAAAATCGGGGGATTATTACATGTTTTCCTGTTGTGTCCTTTTTTCTTGGCACCTGCTGCATTTGTTTTGAATTTTGATCTCAGATCTGTGTTTGTACCTTCCTTTTTTTGGTCTTCCTGCTGGTCTTCTTGTGTTGGGTGGTTTTATACATATGTTTCTTACTTCTTCTGATACATCCCAGTTTTCTTTATCAGCTAATGGCATGATGGAAGCTGAATATGTCTCGACCAAAGTTGCTTTAGTGTAATTTCTTGAGCAAAAATCATAACAGCTCAAATTTCTCTTGCTTATAACAGCAGCAGCGTGTGGACAAGGCATTTCATGGTACTGAAATTTACGGCATGTGCATGTCTTTTGTTCGATGTCCACAATATACTGTTTAGAGATATCATAAACAGTGAAAATCACTAAGTTTGATGTCTCAACCTACAACACCCAATGCATACAATCAGATTAATAGTTGAATGCCAAATATACAGTAAGCAAATAACTAGTACCAGAATGTTAGTTAATAAGTAACCACCAATATAAAAGAAACAATTATAAATCTCAGTAACATTATAATGTTACATATTAACTAAGTCAGTATTGATTAGTAACCAGTATGATGTGAAACAGTAACCAAATAAGCATTATACAGTAACCATTATATAATTACACAGTAAGCAATTCAGTAGTAGTCAGTAACCAATATAATGTTGCACATTAAGTAAGTTAGCATTAGTTTGTAACCAAGACAGTATTCAAGTTACTGTTAGTCAATATAATTTTACACAGTAACCAACTTAGCAATAGGCAGCAACCATTATATGGTTACATAGTAATCATACTAGCAATAGTCAGTAACCAATAAAATGTTTGACAGTAACTAATTTACAATTATTAAGTAACCAAGTTAATAATAATCAGTAAATTGCAAATGTAAATTAGGACGCAATAATTTAAATCAAATATTAATTACCTTAAGTATCTTTGATTTTAAGATATTAGATTGCAACTTTCTCTCAGCCGTTGTGGAAAGAGTTGTGAATGTTGATATGGCTGATTGTTTATTTGTGAAATACCATCTCTGAACCAGACAACGTAGGCATTCAATCATTGATGCAACTGGAAGATCCCTGATAAACTTGATTGCATTGTTAATAGATTCGGCTGTGTTTGAAGTCATTGTTGAGTACCTACTTACAGTCCCATGGAGCCTTTTGCACTTATCCAATCTGACCTCTTCCTCCAGATATGTCCTTATTCGAGGATCAATGGCATCGAGTTCAGCCATGTGTTTGTTGAATTGTTCGACAGTGTAAGCTCTACAAGCCCCGTTGTAAGTTTGTTTAACTTCTTCTCCTTTCTATTTGAATTTGTTTTTTATATTTTTCAGTATATGATATGTGCAGGAACCATGCATGATATCCGGAAACACAAAATTCAGTCCTTGTATAATGGCTTCATGCCTGTCTGAAACAATACATTGACCTTCCCTAACTCCACAAGTAATTCTCAAATTTACGAAAAACCATCTCCAAGACATTTCATTTTCGCTGTCAACAACTGAAAAAGCAATGGGAATAATGTTTCGGTTTGCATCTTGTGTGCTTGCTATCAGTGGTGTCCCCCCGTAAGGTGATTGTATGAACGTGCCATCGATTACAATGATTGGAAAACAATGGTGCCATGCTTGAATTGACGCTCCAATGGCAAAGAATAGATACTTGAAACGGCCATTTGTTTCCAACTCAAGGGATGTGACGGAACCTGATATGAAAATCAGCACTATCATTAGAATTACAAGTAGTATACTATATTCAAATTACTAGTAATCGGTAACCGTTCATGTGGTTAATTGCTTATAAATTGTATATTATATTTAATAAATAAACATGCGTATTAAGGTAACCAAACATGTATAATAACCGCATACAAATGGTCTGAAGATTTAATAATTAAACATGCATAATGTATAAAGGTGTATTGGTTACTGTGTAATATTTTATTGTTTACTGTATAATGCTTATTTGGTTACTAACTAATGCAATTTTGGTTACTGAATAATATTAATGACTAATGCTTGGTAACCACATGTTTGGTAATCAATGCATTATTCAGTAACCAACATGTTGCATTAAGGTAACCAATACAATATTAATCAGTAAACAATTTACATTGGTAATATTCTACCGTGTAATGATATCTTGGTTACTGTGGAACATCATATTGGTTACTGTCTAATGTTGTAAAACCAATAAATGTTTTTAAAGTGTTACCTGGATTTGTTTTCTTCAGCATGTACAACCATGATGGGATGAGTGAGTAGTCGTGTGGATTTCCTCTTACCTTTTCCAATGTTTTCTCCTTCGATCTCCATGCTTTTTGGTAAGAGATAGACACATTATATTCTGACATCATGTCTTCAACAATATCGGTTGGTGTGTATATTTTCTTCAAATTTGTTATTTTTTACATTGTGCATTCACTGACCAACTCACTATTTGCCTGTCTGTGGTCTCCCAACAATACATTGATCGAACAAGTGTGGATATCATTGAATTCTCTCACCTTGAACATACTGGTTTTTCTGAAACTTGATGCTCTCATCTTCCATTTGCAATTTTTATCGCATACACACACTAGCACAAAGTCTCTATAACTTGTTCGTTGGACTTTGTGTTGTCTATTTTTTCTGATTGAATGCAGCCTCATAGCTTGAGAGAGGATTTTTTTTGTCTGTGTAGGTTTGATGTAATTTTACTTCACGTTCATTCGGATCCGATATTACATCATCATATTGTTCTTTTGCGTATGATTTGTCATGTTGTCTGTCTAGTTGTTGTTCAATAATTTCCATTGCAAGATGATCAACATATTGCGTTCCAAGTTGGCATGATTGGCTTGCTAGTGGAACTAGTGCTGAATTCTCTTGTGTTGATCTGATTGGCATTACATCGTAAATTGTAGATTCTTCTACATTTGTCAAGTTATGCAAGATCGTTGTGCCTCTCATTCTGTGTTCAATATCCACAATCAGTGGGAATTTACCTTGTTCATCAGATTTTCTACTCATTTCCAGAAAGAATTGTAAGGTTGCTTCGTCTGATATACTGATCGGTGGAATGTCGCTTCTAATCTGAAATTTTATTGACAATGTTGTTGCGTTTGTGTCTAGCCGTAATGCACTGTATATTTTGGTTAGCATTTCTTTGAACGAAATAGTTGATGGAACTAATATGCCAGTAACTTCAAATTTGGTGTATTGGTTACTATTAGCCCATATGCCGTTGAAATAAAGTACAACTGGAATCATCTCCATTGTCTGTCAACAGAATAAGTAATGGTAAGTAACAAAATCAATGTTAGCCGGTAACCAATATAATGTTAAATAGTAACCAAGTTAACATTAGTCAACAACCAAGTATTCATCAGTAACCATTATAATGTTACACAGTAACAAAGTAATTATTAGTCAGTAACCAATGCAATGTTACACAGTAACAAAATCATTATTAGTCAGTAATATATACATAGTCGGACGGTAACCAATATAATGTTAAGCAGTATTTAAGTCACCACTAGTCAGTAACCAAGTCTTCAGTAGTAACCATTACAATGTTACACAGTAACAAAGTCATTATTAGTCAGTAACCAATGCAATGGTACACAGTAGCTAATTCATTAATAGTCAATAATCTTTGTTAGCCGGTAACCAATATAATGTTACACAGTAACCAAGTTATCATTAGTCAGTAACCAAATCAGTAACAATTACATATTATAGTCAGACAGGAACCAATGTAATGTTAAGCAGTAACCAATTCAGCATTAGTCAGTAACCAATTCTTCATTAGTAACCATTATAATGTTACAACCAATGCAATGGTACACAGTAGCCATTTCATTATTAGTCAGTAATCTATATTAGCCGGTAAGCTATATAATGTTACACAGTAACCAAGCCATCATTAGTCAGTAACCAAGTCAGTAACAATTACATATTATAGTCAGACAGTAACTAATGTAATGTTAAGCAGTAATCAATTCAGCATTAGTCAGTAACCAATTCTTCATCAGTAACCATTATAATGTTACACAGTAACAAAGTCATTATTAGTCAGTAACAAATGCAATGGTACACAGTAGCCAATTCATTATTAGTCAATAACAAATGTAATGGTACACAGTAACCAAATCATTATTAGTCAGTAACCAATGCAACATTAGTTAGTACCATTATGCATTAACTAATCCAGCATTAAACAGTAACATAGACATAGTCAGACAGTAACCAATTTAATGTTAAGTAGTAACCAATTCAGCACTAGTCAGTAACCTAGTCTTCATCAGAAACTATTATAATGTTACATAGTAACAAAGTCATTATTAGTAAGTAACCAATGCAATGGTACACAGTAGTCGATTCAGTATTAGTCAGTAACCAATGTAATGGACACAGTAACCAAATCATTATTAGTCAGCAACCAATGCAACATTAGTTAGTACCAGTATGTATTAACTAATCCAGCATTAAACAGTAAAATAGACATAGTTAGACAGTAACTAATGTAATGTTAATCAGTAACCAATTGCATTTTTACATGAAATTTGCAATTAAAACATTCATATTGCAATCAAAACATTCATTATTCTTACAGTGTGACCATTTTAAGTGCAAAAAACTTAAGAAAGGTAACCAATATAGTAATTCGTAGTAGCAATAGGTAACTATATGATTATAAATTTTAAACTATCATACCTCAGTATTTTTTAATCGAAGTTGATGTTGATCTTGTATTCAACAATCACTGCAGTATTTGGTTACTGATCTTGAAGGCGTTGTTGATTTTGTATGCTATTTTCGATTTTAGAGAAGCGTCGCGACAACCGGCTTTGTCTTCTCTGATTACGAGTTTAGTTCGATTACGAGTTTAGTCGCGACAGGAGGCTTCGGCTTCGTATTTTTGTCTTCTCCGTCGTTGATCTGTTGTGTCGATTTCAAAGTTGCATGATTTTAGGGACGGTTAATTTAAAATATAAAAATAGGTAACTGACTTGGATAATGACACGTGATTTTAGGTTCCTTATATTGATTATGTTTTATTTTTGTAATTATGTTGTGTATGTTTTATTTTTGTAATTACTTTTTAAATGTTGTATATTAGTGTAAAGTACCCTAATTTTAAATTAAAATGAACTTGAACAATTTTAAACTCGCTCATACGGCCGTGTAGCCCGATTCACATACCTACTAACAATACTTCTAAAAATGAAAAGAAGCAGAGTTTGCAGTCCCTTAGCATACTTCCGCAACAAGGGCCGAAAAATACACAAACCCCAATAATCCCGACGGCCCAAACCAAATCTTTGGCTGTGTTTGTTTAGCTCTGAATAATTCTGAATGACTTAGCCTTTGATTCGGTCAGAAGCTAAACTTGTTTGGTAAAATTTTGTTTGTCAGAGGCTAAACTTATTTGGTAAAAAAATTTTTGCATCTTAATGCCTCTTGATCAGTAAGATTTAAATTTAATTCTAAACCATCTAGAGGTGGGTCTGAACGAAATTAATTATTTTTAGACAAAAATAACCTCTAAAATATTACAAAATTCCTTTTGTATCCAAAATTCTATCATCCCTACCGATTGAACCATCTGATCTCAGAGTTAAAATAAATCCACCATCCGATCCATAAAAAGAAACAGATTCATATATGCATATATATATATATACACACACATATACACACACACATATCATAACAAACTAGATCTACAATTTCATTGAAACCATCTGAAAATTCCAAGGATTAACAAAAATAATTGAGAAAGGAAACAAGCAGTGTTCGCTATGAAGTGTACAAATCTCGGCGATTTCCCCGTCACCGAAAACACGATAGAACGGTGGCAGCAAAAGAGGGTAAGGATGGTGCCGGAGGCGTTGTTGAAGGTGGGGGAGAGAAGGGTGATGGCGAAGAGGGAGTAGCCACGGGAGGAAAGGGCGTCCGCAGCGAAGGAGGGCGACGGAAGGGAGGTGGAGGATTTAACTTACGATAGGAGAATGCAGAAAAGGAAAAGGAGAGAGAAAGTGAGGAGGGTGAATGAAGTTGTTGCCAATTTTGTCTGTTTGCTTTAAGGGTAAAATGGTAAAATATTTTATTCAGACATTTTTTAAAAATTAATTATCCAAAAATATTTTTTTATTCAGACACAATTATAGACAGATGCTCTATATTATTTAGACGTCTAAACTATTCAGATCTTAATATTTAATTTTATCAAACACAACCGTAGCCCAATCCCAAAACAGCCTTACACCAATTAAGTTGGGTCCGTTGCATTCACGTGGCGACAAAGTAATCGATAACATACTCTAGTTTCTGCTTCATACCATATTCCCCAGTGTAATCCCGCACATGATTGAGGCAAGCAATATTAGTCATCCATTTTGACCGTAGTAGTATTTCCGAACTCACTGTTATTGGTTGCACCGGATTATAACCCAGTTTCGACAAAAGGTAGAGTCTGGAGGGAAAGCAGAGGAAAAGTTTAGAACTTAGGAGAGAAGGAAGGGGTTTGGACAATGGCGCGGTCTACTGCGTCGTCGTGCTCATCATTCTCACCGGCGTCATCTGATTTTAGTGGATTACCAATACAGTCACTCCGAAGTAAAATCGTTGAGAAGATTCAAGAGAATCGAGTCACGCTGATAGTGGGCGAAACTGGCTGCGGTAACATACTAACATTTTAACTTTATTTATTATTTAATATTAATTTTGTCATGATGATTTTGTTTCTTGAATTTACGAATCATTTAAGAGATGATTATGTAGTTGTAGAGAAGCTAAATGTTGAGGAATGAAGAAAGGAAAGAGTAATGCATGGATTTTTTAATGTTTCGTTTCTTCAAAAATAAAAAGAAAAGGAAAGAAAAACTCCGTTTAAAGTGACTTTCATTTGATACATACGAGTACATTCATGATCCTTTGTGTTAATTTTTGTATTGTTTAGGAGATGATATTTGCCAAAATTTTTACTGTTATTTTTATTTATTTTTTAATTTCTTATTTTCTATGTTTTCATGAAATCATTCTCGGTGACTCTACTTTGTTTCGAATTTGGAAAAAGTTTGTGAAATTAAAGGAAAAGCTAAAATGTATAGAATCATAATAGATTTATGAACAACTCGCAAATTAAGTACTATACTCTAAATCAGGTTAAAGTTATATATAATTGGACCTGTGAACCACTTAATTAAAGTCGATTTTTATCTTTACATAATTCATGGTAGTGCTTATATTTCGAATTTGAGCTGAGCAACTTGGATCGGTTTATCTTTGCTATGTTGTTGGTGTCTGAAGTAGATTGACTACGTGATGTCTTATTGGATATATTTTATATCATCACAATGATTCACAAGCTCCGTCAGCTTTGCTTTCTCATATATCATGCACAATAATAAGTCTTGTGCGTTGACATTATCTCTTCTTAATACAGCATGCAAAATTACTCACGTGTTCTGAATTTTAGCGTGCTTTTGAAATATTAGTATTTGGAAACTAGTCCTCCAATGGAACTTAGTTGATACATATTACAATATTTGTTGACTTCGTCTCATTAATCATATGTATTGGCATCTGGATTTTGGTGGTGGGAACTATTCTGTGTTAGTTTATTAGCTGCAGTATTTATTTCAGTCAAATGTTCCAACGATGCATCGTTTTTTTGTTCTCCTATTATGTTATGGTGGCCTTCAATGGTTATGATTATAGAAACAATATACTTTATTTTTCTTTGTATAGTGTACATGACCAGATGACCTTGAAATACTTGGCATGATTTTATTTGTTATATTTCTTTATTAACGATTAAGGGAAGAGCTCGCAAGTTCCTCAATTCTTACTAGAAGAGAATATCGAACCAATACTCTGTACGCAACCAAGGAGATTTGCTGTGGTAGCGGTTGCCAGGACGGTGGCAAAAGCTCGCAGTTGTGAAGTAGGGGGCGAGGTTGGATACCACATAGGTCATTCGAGGGTCCAATCAGCAAGGTAAATTTGGTGTCGCTCGTAGTGTTGTTTTCCATGTATTTGTTCAAGCTTCATATGTGGACTTGTCAAAAATGTGAGGTTATCTCGTTTTCTATGTATCTATCTGCGCCATTGTCAATGCCACAAATATAGTGATATCTGTTGGAATGTTTATCTATGCACATCATAATATTTGTAATTCTTGTCAGTTCACAATCTAGATCTAATTTGAATTGCCTTCCATTTGACATTTTCAGCAACAAGTAAAAAATTCAAGTGTCTCCAGTTCGAATTCGGACTCATTTCTCTAGTTGTAGTTATTCTATGTGCTATTAATTATATTACTGTAAATAGAAGTGAATGTTTCACATTTCATGGACTTAATGGGGTAATTCACAACCTTTGAAAAGGATTTTCATGTCAATAGTAAAGCTCATGGGGATGTTCATTATCTTTCACATGATTACTTAATTTTCTGATCTTTTGACTTTCCAAATAATTGAATTGAGAATTGTAAGATAGTTTGATGGAAAGAAAACTCTTACTTGATCAATTTTCTTGCCAAGTTATACCTTAAATTTAATATCAATGACATAATGTAGACTAATTTTTGTATAGTGCCAAAGCACAACACCTGATTCCAAAAATAAATAATGGTCCCAGAATTTCCTGTAGTGACCTTATTGCCCAACTACGGTGCACTACACTTCCATTGAAAGGTTGAACAGATGACTATCAAATTGCCACTCCCCAAATAACAGAGTTACTTAACTCTGTTTAATATTATGATAATGAAACCAAATGAATTGCAGCAAATGTCAGCAATAGAAATGGTTTCCTTCTTGTTTACTCATCTGTGCTTGCAGAAGCAAATGTTAAGATTGATTCTTGTTGCAAAGCCATTACGTTTTGGCTATTATGCCATTCCATCCCCCTCCCTGCACCACATTTATACCGTGTAATTAGTTTTCATCGTCACCTGTCCTATTTGGGAATGGGTTTGGGGTAGGTTGTTCTTCAATTTCATGTTGTTTGCAGCTTGATTAAAACTTTGTACACTTGTAACTTTGAGGACTACAATATTTATTATTTGGGATTCTATTTGTTTTCACAAGTTCATGTGCCTTTTTTGGTTGACTAAACTTGCATGGCAGTCATATTTTCATGTGTATGGCTCCCCAAATCACTGTGAAGTTTGGTAACTATACCAGTTGCTTAATTCAAAGAAAGCTACTTTAGGGAATAGATGATGTTAATTTCATTATTAGGCCCTTTACTAGTACTAATTTTAGTTGAATATAACTTGCAAAGGCATGTATTGATACTAAACTATGATTATGTGAATACTCTCTCTCTCTCATTCTCATATAACCTATTGTTTTATTTCTTTTTTGCTTGAAACAATTGTTTCCTGAACTTTTAGTTTTCTTTGTTGTTTTTATTTTCTTCTTTTGCTTTATTTTGAATTCATTTAGTTTTGTTTTACTTTTACCCAGATGCCTTTTTTTTCTATTCATTTCGCTAAATTTCATTTCAGGTCTAAGATTGTCTTCAAAACTGCTGGAGTTCTCTTGGATGAAATGCGAGAGAAGGGTTTAAGTGCCCTTAAGTACAAGGTCATTATTCTAGATGAAGTGCACGAAAGATCTGTTGAGTCAGATCTTGTTCTTGTTTGTGTGAAGCAGTTTTTGCTGAAACAAAATGACCTAAGGTTAATTTATCTTTCTTTATTCCTCTAGTTTTTGTATCATGCACTCAGCATACTATTTACATGTCTCTTCTTTTCACCTGATCTTCTCTAATTGGAATGTTAATGAGGGGCATCAACTCTTAACCAATTGCATGTTATCTACTAATAATACAACGACTATAATAAGATTTAATAGACTTTTTGATGTTCCAGGTTGGTGTTAATGTCTGCTACTGCTGATACTGCAAGATATAAAGAGTATTTCAAAGATCTTGGTACGGATGAGAGAGTAGAGGTGTTGGCAATCCCCAGTTCTCCCCAGCACAAAATATATGAGCGAGGAGTTTCATATCTTGAACAGGTACCATTTTGCCATGTAACTCCACTTGTTCATGAAGTTACACCTGATAGGAGTGCTTATATTTTTTCCTGTAAATGGTACAACATTCCTATTACTGAAAAAGTTGTATTGAATACTTTGAAAATTATTACTCCATTGTTTACAATTGCTACATACAGGAACAATACATACCGGAAGTTTAGGAAAGTAATGAGTTCAAGATCATTTACCTTTTAGATTGTTCTGCAATGAGAGATTCTTTTCGCTATTGATGATTGATATACTTGTCGTCAGCTTTCAAGATGATCTCATGTAACATGAATTATAGGCGCATTTTTGTTTTGTTTCAAATAAAAATAAACATAAATAGAACAAGAATGAGAAGATTAGATAGAAGGCGAAAGGGGTAGAAGAGATGGTTTGTGGAATCCTCTCGAGGATTCCTCTATTTTTACTGACTAAGACTTGGTTTCTCCTTGTAAGGAAATGAAGGAATTGGCAATTCCCTCAGGCTATATGATAAAGTTTATGAACAATTATAAACTCTATCTAAGTCATAAATATTACATCTATGAAATATTCATAGGGCTTGAGTCACCTGAGAAACCCGAATTCTTTTGTAACAAGTAACCTAACATTATTAATATGCGAGTTACATGAGACTCAAAGCATAATTCAGCCAATTTAATTCCAAGTCTAGTTGAGTCTCAAAGAAAAATTTCACAAACTTTTAATCGTCCCTCGTGACATGAGTTATGTAATAGCTCTACTAGGAGTTTCTCAATGACCAGGACAATCGATAAATGCTTGACTGCTTGTGTTTACACTATCGCATTTGTTCGTTGGGCTAAGGAATAACCAAAACATTTCGGATTTGTTGGAAACCGACAATAAACTATAGTAAATTACATTAATGGATAGACGTAATCAAAACACGTCTGATTCAATATGTTTGACTAACATTAGGAATTCAGTGCAAAGGGTAAATAAAATTTGATTATAGAGTTCAATTTCAAATCTGAAATGTAAAGTATTCCATCCTTCCAATTTTGTAAGGCAGAAAATTTTGACTGTTTTTGGCGTGGATTTTAAGTCGTTTTGAGAACAATTTTTTATATATCTTACATATGATAGATAATAACATGCAAATATATTACGAATATAAATATATTCTTAAAAATTAGTGATACATATTATTTTTGGAATGTCTAAAAATCCGTGCAAAAAACAATCAATTTCTTTCCTTATAAAATGGGACGAATAGATATATATCACAAGCATTCCTTTCATGGCAACTCTGTGCCTCTACCACTTGCAATATATATCTATATACATACATATATATTTCCTCTCACCCCCCTCACACGGACATTCCCCCCTCCCTCTTCTTTCTTAATTATAAATGTGGCTGTTTGAAGATGATTTCGTATCAGGCCTTTTCTTCTCTTCATTTTAACTGGAATTCTGTTTCCAAACTTAACTATAGAATGCTTTCGCGTTAATATACCTAACATTCAGCTAAAAAATTTAGTTTTTATTATTGGTCCTGGAGTATATGATACAATGTTTTTTACCCTTTTCCTTTTGTCTTGACCAAAAGTGACTCTTAATACACTTCTTCAACGTGCAGTTTAATACCCTGTCAACTTAATAGAAGCAACTGAAATTTAATGTAAGACTAAATTTTAGTATTAGATCATAATGCTCAAATTATGATCTTTCTTTACCGTTTGTTTTGAAACAATTCTGTTAGATTTATAAAATGGTCCAAAGTCTAGCATACAAAGATATCAAGCTCTCTAACTCAAAATCAATTGGCTATGAGTGAAATAGTCACTCAGGTTATATATTGAGTCTCTAGGGTTTACTTGCCTGATGTGGAGCTTTATATCTCAACACGCCCCTCACGTGTGGTGTAGTTTTGAGCCAAACACGTGAACAACTTTAATTGAGTGACGTGGAGCGTGTGGGCCGTTGGGCCTGCACATGAATGATGCTTGCTTTGATACCATGCTAGATTTATAAATGAGCCCAAAGTGACATCAAGCTTTCTAACTCAAAACCAGTTGGTAATGAGAAGAGTTGTCCCAGTTCGTTCTTACAGACAACATAAAGGTAGGTGAGATTTTCATCTGCTAGACATATTTTCTCAAGTTATTCAATGTGGGACAAGATGTATACTAACAAATTCCTTTTCCGAGCTTAGCGAAATGAATGTTAAATGAGTCTCATACATCATTTGGTGTTATGGATACAAACTATGAATTTTGTAATATAGATTGCAAATTGGAGCCTACTATTTATGTTCCTGAGAGATAAGATGACTGCTTGCTTTCTTTTTATAGAACTTTAACATCCAAGTTTTTGTTCATCTTTGCAACTTATTATATGGTACTCTTTCCATTTTGGACATTGGACACTACATTCCCCCCTAAATAATCAATGTACCAACTCAGTAACTTTCATGACTTGTTGTTTGTTCTGCATATATCTGAAAGTCTCATTACGAGTGAATCTGAATCTCTAAATGTCGTGTTACAAGTAAATTCTGAATCTTTTTGACAGTAAGATTAATACTTTAATTATTTATTTATTTATTATAATGTGCATATTATGTTGGGTGTGGAATATCCAGAAAGAATATCTTCAGTTTTAACTGCATTTTGATGAGTTATCTACTTATCTTTTCAATGTCGTTATTGCAATGGCTATCTTGCCAGAGATTTGATGTCTATTCTCCTTTGCACTTTCAATAACAGGTGACTGAACTTCTTGGAATGAGTTCAGAATCATTAGCTTTGAGATATTGTTCTGGGCTACGACCTTCATTTGCTGATGCTGGTATCAAGCCTGAAGTGCACCAGCTGATACATGATTTGGTGGTGCACATTCATAAAAATGAACCAGACATGGAAAAGAGCATATTGATTTTCCTCCCGACATACCAGTCCCTGGAGCAGCAATGGTTTTCTCTGAAGCGTTTTACAAAAGCTTTCAAAATTCATATTTTACATAGTAGTATCGACACTGAACAAGCTCTTAGGGCCATGAAAATCTGGAAGTCACATCGTAAGGTAGACCTTGATAATCTTCTTTCACTTTGGCCACTTATGGGAGCGGTTTGCCTACATGTATCCCTGATGTTGATGAATTTTGTTTCCATGGATTGGTGAAAGTAAATATATCATCCCTGGCTGTTTTCTGAAACATCCATACTGCTGCAGGTAATATTGGCTACTAATATAGCAGAGTCATCAGTAACAATACCCAAAGTAGCCTATGTCATTGATTCATGCCGTTCTTTGCAAGTTTCTTGGGACCGTAATAGGAAAAAGGAAGATTCACATCTTGTTTGGGTTTCCAAATCTCAGGTATTAATTGAATCTGAAGGTTGATTTCTGATTTCTCTCGGTAATGATGTGTTACACTGGAAATTATTTGCAACAGGCTGATCAACGTAAGGGGAGGACTGGTCGTACTTGTGATGGCCATGTATACCGACTGGTTACAGGATCATTCTTCAGTGAACTAAAGGACTATGAGTCTCCAGCTATATTGAGGTTGTCATTGAGGCAGCAAGTGCTTTTTCTTTGCTGTTCTGCATCTAAAGCAATCAATGACCCTGAAGGTAAGATGCAATTTCTACCTTTATTTTTTGTTGTTGAAGGGATCAAAATTCTTTTGACCTTGTTCATGAATTAATAGCATTCACTGCATGCCCAAAGTAAGGAATGAAACTGACAGTATGTCCTCTTAAGAAGTTGGTGAAAGGGGGTGACTTGGACGTGTTGAACTGGACACATGCTGTGTTCAACCTAGTCACTGCAGTCACGGGCAGGAAATTTAAATGAATTTTCTCAATCCTCTTTTGCTGGAAAACATCTAGGTTGGACTTGAGTCCAAGTATTTACCCTACCTATCACTTCTTTCAGCTGATCATTGAATTTTCATGTTATCACGCTTTCTCTTAATTATGTAGGATGCAATTATATTCCTGTTTTGAGATTTACCAAGGCACCTTCTGGCCGCTGATCACTGATGCACTCCACTAATTAAAAGATCTAGACTTTTGCTTCTTATCAGCAAAGGCTGCATTCTCTTGAAATACTATATTCTCTCCCATCAACAATTTCAAGTATATATCCCAAAAGTTGGGCATTGTTTTCAACCCCCTTTGATTTTTAAGTTACATAACCGAGACTGTTGAAATTATGCTCAGGCTCATGGTTGTGAACTGTTAAAAAAATTCCGAATCAAGAGAAACCACTGAAGTTATTTTGGGCTTGCTAGAAAGTTATTACTTGCAACCATATTTTCTTGGCAATACTGAAAGTTTTGAGAAGAAGTTGCAATACTATATTGACTGCCTCTGTATGCAGAGATTGGCTCTCTTTTTTTTGTGCCATACACAAAAAAATAAAAAATTCCTAATATTAAAGGTTTTGTTTTCAGTTTTGTTGAAGAAGGCTTTGGATCCTCCAGATCCGAAAGTTGTCAAAGATGCATTGAGTTTGCTTGTTCGCACCCGTGCTTTGGAAAGAGCATCTCCCAGAGGCCGCTATGAACCAACATTTTATGGACAATTGCTGGCCAGTTTTTCTCTGTCTTTTGATGCTTCTGTCCTTATACTTAAATTTGGAGATAAAGGAATGTTACGGGAAGGCATTTTGCTTGGTATTTTAATGGATACACAGCCTCTACCCATTCTTCGTCCTTTCGGGCAGGATCTTTTGGTATTTTTCATTATATTGTTAAAATTTATAATTTCTGGCTTTTATTTGATTGTTTAACCAATAGATTCTTTTGGAAAATAATAATTTTTATCAGTTTAGCGAGTACTATAATAGCTATTACTCTGGAGATAGTAAGAAAACTGGCTTAACTGGTAAGAAAGAGGTATCATTCATGGGAAATTTATCTGCATTTCAGTTTTGGCAACGGGTTTTCAAGGTAAGTTTTAAGTTCTGTTTAATTAATTAGAAAGTATAATCTTCTTTTATCAATTAATTCTGCACGTGTTAACATTGTGGCTTAAGTGGCATGGATCACTTAGCATCTAACCTTCTTCTGAAGGATAAGCATCGTCTTGAACGGTTGAAAGAGCTATTCAAGTTTGATGAGACAGAAGACACGCAGATCCTGCTCCCTAAGATTGAAGAACAGTGGTGCTTGTTTCACAATCTTGTGCAGTCATCACTGCACCATATTGCTGAAATATGTATGGTCCCTATCCATTGTGTTGGCAATTAAATGATGAGTTCCCCCTCACGCATGTTGAGTATATTTCTATGCAGATGAAGATATCTTGAATTCTTTGCATCGGTTTCGACCCAAATCTCTTGTTAAATGTGACGGTTTACCATCTTACTACAATCCTTACGAATTTCAACATACGTGCCATCTCAAGTGCGAGCATAATGAAGATGGTGATGTACTTGCTATAGCTGATGATGAGCACCTTGATCCTATTAAAATAAGGAAATGCATTGATGAACAGTTTGTTGCGCCAAACCACTTTCAGTTGGATGAGGTGGCTGAAAAACTGGCTAATATAATCAAAGAGGTATACATTTTATTTGTTTTAGTTCACTTGGTTTCAGCATCAAACTTTGTCTCACTTTTTGCTTGAATGGGAAATAGATAAGAATCCAGTATATTGAGGACATGTCTGGTGATCAGCAGAATTTGGGTAATGATGATGATCCTCATAAATCTAGGGAGGCTCCTATTTGTAGATACTTTGTCAGTGGGATGTGCAACAGAGGCAGCCAATGTATATTTTCTCATTCACTACAAGCAAAAAAACCAATATGCAATTTTTTCTTCTCTTTACAGGTATATTACTTCAATCATTTATATACTTCAATTTCCTCGGTGTCTACTACAGCGGTAAAATATTTAATGCTCTCCTGTCCAGTGTAATTACTCTTCTTTCTAATGCAGTCATTGTATATGCAGGGATGTCGGAATGGAGATTCATGTTTCTTTTCACATGATAGGGGGTTAATGCCTCCGTCATATAGTGGGACGAGTTTATGCCAACCAGAAGAGGAGGATACAGACGCTTCATTACTTCTGCGATTGTTTCCTGCATCTTCTGATGGATACATTCTATTATTGGATGACACTAATTTTCAGTTCTCTTCAAAGCTTGCTCGTCACTATGATCCATCCACCATTATTTGCACAACATCGTTAGCACGTGGCTCAGTAAATGACCCATCGCTGGTGGGTATCAGAATTCTGTACGAACTTTCTTTCCCGTACCAGACAATCATAAATAAAGCAGGAGAGAACTCTATTCCGTGGAATCAAGTTAAATGTGTATTATGGTTTCCGATGTTTGATGGTTGTGATGTAAACCGGGAAGTAGAGAAGAGTATTGTGGAGACTTTCTTTGAGTATCTAGCTGTTCGGATATTGGCAGATGCCCTATACGAAATGCAAGTTATCCTAACCATGAGCAACATTCGATTCTCTCAATTACAGGTAATACAAGTTCATTTCTATTGTCTGGCTAATATTCATGAATCCTCATTCAGTGTTTATAATTATGGGTTCTCCACTAAAATGACTATTTTTCAGTGTATAGAGTAACGTCCTTTCTTTCCCAACGTCCATCCCACCACCAACCCCCCCCCCATCCGGTCATTTTCTTATAATGATATGAGACATGCTGTATTGCTGCTGATGTATGTTGTCAATGTTGTTCCAGGTGGAAAAGTTGGGCAAAGAAAGCTTCTTCTTCCTTAAAGAGTCATTTCTGTACGATCAGTCAAGCTTTGGGGTACTGTCTGATGCTGTCACTGTTAAAAAGCCGATGGTGGTATCAAAGCCCGTGTCCTATGTTTTTTACCTGCATGCTCCTAGCAAAATTCAGTTTGGCGATTACACAGCAGTTCTTCGCCAACGTCTACATAGCATCCCGTAGAACTTGAAGATGTGTTTTCTGTGGAGAAATGTGCATAGCTTGTTGATTGAATACTAGGCGAACATAAAATACATAGATCTCTAAATATTTGCAAAGCATTAGCCTACAACTTTGTGTGTATATAAAACCAATGACTTTGGTTTCATGTTACAACTTTTGGCGACTTTGCTTACCCTGGAGTTTCTCAAGTGGGTGAGGTGCAATTGGAAATTTTTAATGCTATGTTTGAAACTGTGAAAAAAAAATGTAAAGACGAACAAAGGAGGATAGGAACATAAAGTAAAAAGTAAACGATACTGTAGAGTCTTAAATTTTGGATCTCAAAATATATACGTTGCCATTGCATTGATATACTATAAACAAGGAAGAAAACAAAACTGAGGCTTTGTAAGAATTATAATATAAAGAATATTATTTTATTTTATAATTCTTAAATTAATAATTTTAAGTCTAAATTTGAAAAAAAATAAAACACTGAGATTAATAATTATATTTTAGCCTTGTATATTGACGGTAGGCATGCTTGGGCCGATCAAATGTCCAAATTTTTTTTAGTGAAATTAGTAAATAAAAAATGATTATCTTTATAAAGAAAATTTAATATCACAACTACTTGCATGAATATGAGTTCCCATGCATATAGTATTGATAAGAGAAGAAGAAATTTGTGAAAGTTAAATTTGCTAAGTTGAAATTCAAATTAAAAGGGATTAGCTATAAATTTTTTATATTAATAGAGCTTCCAACTTTAATAACCGTTATTTTAGTGATTTTGTGTCCCATAATATAATTTACTCTCTTATTTTATCTCCCCTAATTTCTCTCGATTTCTATTTTATGTTTACTAACCTCTCTTGCATCAAATCACGTTCTTCTCGCTCATATTTTATTTAAATTTGATCATCATTTGTCTTTGATATTTTTTTTGAAAAAATAAATGTTGTTAAAATAGTTGACAGGCTGTGTTGACTAGTAGAAGTTAAAAATATATTATCATAAAAATATATATAATAAGTTTATTATCACATGAAACCGCTTACATACACTCACATGCATATTAATATGACTCACGTACAGAACAAGTCATGTGAGCTATATCAATATGTATGCGAGCTTTGCGTGAATGATTTTATAGGTTGATAATAGAAGTTAATTATCCACGGGAGTGATTAGCATAAAATTTATTTTTGGGTAAGTTGATCATTGGTCAATAAAGTACTTACACGCAGACAAGACTCTATGTGTGTCAATATTTCAATCGACCAACTTGCCAAAATATAAATTTTGTGGTAACCGGATCCATTAATCATTATCCACCCGTCCTGTAAACCCTTCTCTAACTAAACTCCAACGGTTCGAACTCGCTTCTCTATGCTCCCTACACTGATACAGACAATCAAAATTCAATCTTTATACTTCTTCTTCCTCCTCCTGCTGCGACAATCAATCCAAATCCTTAAACCCTATAAGAAGATGTCACCCAGAACCACATTAGATTCAAGACACCCTATAGAATCCTGCACATTCCAGCTCCACACCTGGAGGCCCTTTCAGCTCCCAACAACTCTCAAAACCCTAGATTCCGACAATAACAACAATTCCCCTAAACCTTATTACTCCTCCACCTCTACTAAGAGACCTTGCCTCTCGGACCGCGCGACGTCGTTTCCGATCGACGCCCTGGACATGTCCAAGCTCACTCTTTTCGATAATAACGAAGATAACAGGCCGATGTCGGCGCACAAGCGCGAGAGTCTCAGCTGGATTGCGCGGAAGAGGCGACGCCGCGGCTCCCGATCGGTGTCCGGTCGGAGTAGTGATCGAAGCGGGACGAGGCGGAGGTGTTGCTCTGTTGGGGCCTCGGCGGCGTACGCGACTTGTTCGGATTTTCCGGTGGCTGCTGGGACGGATTCGAGCGGGGAGTTGTTTGTGAATGGTGGGGATGCGAATTGGGCGTCGGATGTGAGTGAGGCGGCGAGGAATGTTGTGAGGAAGGAGAGGGAGGGTGGTGGGAGTGGGGAGAGAGAGATTTTGAGTGGTGGGTATGGGCAAATTGGAAATTTTGATGGTCAAGGGAATGAATCTGGGTATGGAAGTGAACCCGGGTATAGAGGAGATGCCGAATTCGGATATGGTGATGAGTTTGATGAGGAAGAAGATGATCCAAGGCTACTGTTTTGGGGCCAAAATTTTGGAGGTATTTTCTTATACT
This sequence comes from Panax notoginseng, assembly GCA_016801055.1. NCBI lineage: Eukaryota > Viridiplantae > Streptophyta > Magnoliopsida > Apiales > Araliaceae > Panax > Panax notoginseng. Next base: position 3,681,819 of record CM029013.1, on the reverse strand, counting down.
GTTATGATTACAATTATTTAGGAATTGGGTACTAGATTCTATATACAACTTGTAGTGTAAAGGTGGTTTCTTTGCCGATGTGCATATTCAAAAAGAATATAAGAAAGTGTAAATGGGGGTCTAACTCATTTTAGGTTATTAGTAATGAGACTATATGGCTTAATTTGAAGCCACCACAGAGCATCCTATGGTAGTCAAGTCAACTAGAGAAAGTGTTGGAAGTACAATTTACTTGTAAATGCAATGTGGTGTTTCCTTATGCTTTTGATATTTATATTAACCTGAAAGTCCAGTGACCATAGCTAGGTCTTTTGGTGAGGTTATATAGTGAACTTGTTGAATGATATTGAAAGGTTAGCTGAATAAGCAGAAGATTCGGAGTCGAAGAATGATAGAAAGCCTGATTCTTCTGCATGTAAAAACTAAGGATACATGGATAGATATCACGTAAATATGTCGACGGAAGAAAGATGAAAAAGGATAAACCAACACCATGGAAGTTCTGAATCCACATATATATATATATATATATATATATATATATATATATATATATATGTATGTCTGAATAATAACGTCCAGTATCTGTGCTTTGTCAAGTAGCGAAAGGTGTAATTTTTGTTTTGATTATTTGTTACTAAGGTCAGAGACACCTTCGTTTCTTATGGAGACCTAAACGAACATGAAAGGTGAGCCTGTGTTCTCAATTTCAGGATTCTCCAGAATTAGAACTTGATCAAATACGACATATTGAATTAATCATCTCTATTCTAAATCTTGAAAAAGGACAAGTACAGTTCACTGCATTCAACAATTACCCGTCAGGATTATAGTTGGAGTAAAGTTCATCCAATTGTAGTTAAAACTTAAACGACTATGGTCCAGGATTGTCCTCCGCCCAGCCCAGAATTGGTTTTCTTAAATTATGATTTTAATCATAAAAATCGATAATATGCTATTTCATTTCAAGTATTATTTTTCTATCTTTTTATTGCCATCTATTCTGCTGAATAAATACAAAATTAACATTTTCTGGTCCATCAGTATTTTGTAATTGGTCTTTTCTACCGTTTTTGATAGTGAATAGGAGTGATGTTACCCAATAGCGTGGAGAAAGAGAAATTCTAAAATCCGGGAGTTGTTTTCTTAAATTAGTTAAAAATAAATTCCATGACAGAAACCAAAAGTTGAAGAAGAACGAAAAATGTAATTTCCAAAGAAAGTGCAACTTATATTGTGAGGAAACTTAAGAGTTACAAGCTTACAAAAAGAGCGAATGAGAATAAGCTTGCACCTGTAGGTGTTGATGAATTTGTAGTTAGATTGGTCTGTGTTCTGGGGAGTGAAAAGGATCCATTCATAGTTGATTTAGGAAAGATCTAGAGGCTAAAATTAATTAAAGTTTGGAAGGCTCAAAACTACTAAGGAAAAGGAGAACAATAGTTAAAAGATTGCATGGAAAAACATAAGTTGATTAGGAATGAACAGACTGGAAACTTTTAGAAGGCGGCAGAAGAATTGAACAAGGTTCGAAGTCTACCAAATACAAGCAATCTCAAAAGAAAATATTACCCGCACAAATACATAATTTCCTCCTTACATCCCTCAAATAAAACTACTTTTAAACATAAAATAACTTCTAATAATTCACCTTAAAATTTTAGCCAGTAAGAATAAATCACTTTTATTGAGAAATGACAAAACAAAATAAAAGCTAATAAATAAAGTAGAGATTTAAAGTCTCCAAAGGTTTTTGTTCTTTATACTTCCACGCACTGACATCTAAACTCTGAAGTTCAGTGAACTTTTACTATTCCTGATTCCTGTAAGAAGAAGAAACCCAATTCTCATCTCCTTCAATTCCTTGTCTGGCCAAAGTATTTACCTTAAATTCGGCGGGAGCCCAGCTGCAAATGGTTCAGTCCAGCAATTGGCTGACCAGTTGAGCTCCTATTTCCCTAAGATAGTCAATACTCGTCTCGTTAAAATCTTTTGATGGCCAAATGTTTACTTTAAATTGGGTGGGCCCAGGAGCTGCAGATGGTTCAGTCGGGCTAAATCAAGCTGATCAAAGTATTAATAAATTGTGCGCAAATGGTTCAGTCGGGCAATCAGTTGACTAGTAGACCTGGCAATTTCCCCAAACCCGGCGGGGCCCGTCCGATCCTGTTCCTAATGGGACCAAATTTTTTGGGTATGGCATATACCCTCCCGCCCCCGCCCCCGACCCGATTATATGTATATATATATATAATTTTTTTAAATCAACATTTTGTATATATATAATTATGTACTCATTTAAGTTATTTTATTATAAATTCATAACATTAGTAACATAATATGTTGCTAGTAATAAAAATGTTATATATTGTTTGATTTTGAATCAAAAATAATTGTACGAAGTAATATAAAAAAAATTAAAGAAATTTAATTTGGAAAAAATGTGAGTGTAATCGGGTAAACGGGGCTGGGGCGGGTATGGGGATCGCTTTTGGGGTCGGGTCGGGTTAGGGGGAAAGCTCCTTATTGGCGGGGTCCCTGGACCATACCGCCCCGTTGCCAAGCCTACTGACCAATCGAACTCCTATTTTCCTGCTAGTCCATCACTACCTAGGTGTTTGGCGTATGTGCCTAGCTTGCGCCCATAACTATGGTTCCTCCACAAACTTGATGACTGTGTTAAATTTATACTGATGGATACCAAGTGCTAGTGATGATAGTTTTTTATGAAGAAAAAAATTAAAGATCGGCAGTGATAGTTAATGAAGGAACTTTAGCCTTATGCATACATATTTTTCAAACTCCATACTTGTGGATAATTTTGCCTATAATTTTAAAAATAAATAAATTATGCATACATATTTAGCCAAGGTCGGGATGGTAGTTTTTCGCCACTGGCTGATTTTCTGACACGGTTTTCTCATGGTGAAAAGTTAACTATTGGTCTCGGTTGTATCTTCAGCTCTTTTAGCTCTTTCCTTTGTCATCCCAATATATCCATTAACTTGACTTGACTTTCAAGATGGCAAGTAAAGTCTTATTTCCAGCAGAACTAGTTGTGCTCTGTGATATGTTTCTGCATTGGTGTTAATTGTACTTTGATGATTGTTATGTAAACACCGGAAAACATTTTAGTATATATTAGCATGTTAGTTTATCTGTTTCAGCTGGGCACTTACTGATGTTTATTTTCGTTTTGCTGCACCAGACACAGATTCTAATATGGAGATGGTCGGTGAGAACACACTGCAAAAGGCCCATCACCGATGCCGACGTAAGAAACAAGACTTGAGAATGGTTGATCCATACCAGTAGCTGTTGTGCGTTATTTTTTTATTCATTTGTGTGGTGCTTCTCGGAGTAGCCCCTACATTTTGCCTCTCACTTCTACCCATCTGTTCAGATACATTCCAACTCCACTCAGAAATATAGCAGCAAGCATTCTGCAGTTTCTCTTGGATGGTCAATGTACATTAATTATTATATATTGACTTTTAAAATGTTAAATTTTCCATTATAATGAAATGATTCTGAAACAATATATGGACGATGATGCGGAAATGTTCTAGTCTTTTTGGAGATAATCAATTACACCTTGGTGCTGGCTGGGAGGGATCTCAGGTTTAATCTAATGTTAAGATATTTAAATTTTGGCTCACTGAGAAATTGCCCTCATGGTGCGATTATTTAGATTAGATAGGAGTGAATTAACTCCACTTGGAGTACAGACAAAATACATTTATTTAAAGATTAGAATAGTCGGTCTAAATTGGGATCAAATAAGATTGAACCACTTACATTTATAAGTAAAATCAACCTGAATCAGTCATACAAATAGTTTGGGGAGTGGGAGGAGGCAGGAGGTGTGGCATCATAGTCTAGTCCAGTCGATGCCTGTTAATTGTTGCTCCAATTGATTGTTGAACTCTAAAGCCATTGGAGTAGCAGGACTCTTCTTATTCATGCTGCACATTTTAATTTATTTTGAAAATAATAGATGCTATATTTTTAGTTTTACACTAAACTTATATAAAGAGGAGGCTGAGGAGAAGCCCGAGGAGGCGGCAGCCCAGCGGCTTAAAGAGGAGGCCCCCGATTTGTACAATACCTTTGACATGCGGGTCAATCGCCATTGGTTTGACAAGGAGCTCGATGAAATGACTGAGAGAGACCGGTGCATTTTCAGGTAGGATTTTAATATTTCTTACAAGGATTCACAAATCCCTCGCCCAATGAGGAGCTGGGCTGAGAATAATTTGAGTAGTGAGCTGTTGAAGACGGTAGAGAATGCCAGCTACAAGACCCCTTCACCCATTCAGATGGCTGCCATTCCCCTCGGCCTGCAGCAGCGCGATGTCATCGGTGTTGCTCATACGGGTTCTGGCAAGACTGCTGCTTTTGTCCTTCCCATGTTGACTTACATATCTAGATTTCCCCCGGTTAGCAAAAAGAATGACGGGGAGGGTCCTTATGCTGTTGTGCTGGCTCCTACTCAAGAACTTGCCCTGCAGATTAAGGAGGAGACCGTTAAGTTTGCTCGCAATTTGGGTATTAAAGTTGTTTCTATCGTTGGTGGGCAGTCCATTGAGAAGCAAGGGTCCTAGATTTGGGAAGGCTGTGAGGTCGTGATTGCTACTCCAGGACGCCTAATTGATTGCCTGGAGAGGCGTTATGTTGTTTTAAACTAGTGTAATTATGTTGTTCTTGATGAGGCTGATCTCATGGTTGATATGGGCTTTGAAACCCAAGTTGCTGGCATCTAGGATGCCATGCCCTCCAGCAATTTCAAACTGGAGAATGAAGATGAAGAGGAAAAGGTTTATGTTCAGCACTACCATGCCACCTGCTGTGGAGCGCCTTGACGGGAAGTACTTGAGAAATCCTGTTGTCAACATTGGCACTGCTGGAATATCTACTGGACTCATTACCCAGTATGTGATTATGATGAAGGAATCACAGAAAATGTGTAACTTGCAGAAATTGCTGGACAAACTTGGTGATAAGATAATCATTGTGTTTACAAACACCAAGAAGTCTGCCCATAATCTTGCCAAGGTTTTGAGCGAGGCCGGCTATAACGTTACACCATTGCAAGGTGGCATGTCCCAGGGGCAGAGAGAAATTAGCCTTGAAGGTTTTAGGACCAAGAAATTTACTGTATTGGTAACCACTGATGTAGCAGGCCGTGAGATTGATATCCCTAATGTGTCCTGTTGGGCCAGAATACTTTTCCTACTAGGCCAGGCCGGATGGGCTTGTCTTCTGAATTATATCACCTTTACCATATTGGGTCAAACAACTTGGGCCTCGCTACTTGACTATAATATTGGGCTTAGTCACGGGGTTGATCCATTACGTAAGGTATTACTTATCTTATCTTTGACCGATAATCATCACAAAAGCAGTAGTTGACTGTTACGTCTGCCACCTGTCTGCATGGCATTAATGAGGATGGGACTCCGATTGCCGGCGGGAGATAACAGTGGTAGCAGGTAGGAAAATAAGCTACACACTTTCGGCTGAGAGGACCGGGGATGGGAGGAGGTGTCAGGAGGTAGTGGGTGGCACAGTAAACCGGGTCTGGGGAACGTATGGGGAAAAGATAACAAAAGGAAAAGAGGTAACATAACACTACACACAACATTATCATTTTGATACACACTCAGACACTATTCATCATTTTTCCTCCATTGTTAACCTTGTGATCGCCTGTACTGACTCTCACGCCGGAGCTATCCCTCGACGGTTAGGCCGTCAAGCTTTTGGTGTTGACTTGTTGAACTGTGCAGGATCAGAGCGTCTTACGTGATTGGGACGTGGGAGAAGATCTTGGCGTTAACATTGGCGCTAGAAGGAGGGGTTTTGTAGTGTCCTGAGTATTTTTCAATCACACATTGTGGTCGTTCTACGTCGAATTTTATGGGGAAGAGTAGAACACCTACACCTGAGGGGCAGCCGAGGGCTGCCAGTGAATCGGTACCGCGAGTATCTGTGAAGGACCGTTTGAGGCCTGCATTAAGTGTTCATGCCAGCACGGCGTCCAAACGATCGCATAGAGATTCTCGTCCGAGAGCTGTGAACAAAGCCAAGCGGCATCTAATTTTTACAGCAGAGAAAGGGGCCGGTCATGGCCAGAAACGAGTAGAAGGCGCCTCGCCTAGCGCTCGATACCGGGACAACCAGGACGAAAAGGCTGCCCGCTTGGCTAAGATGGCAGATGAAGCTGATAGGGCAATGGAGGCGCTTGTGAAGCAACGGCGGGATATAGCTGAGCAGATGACCCGAATGGCAGAATTAAGAGACAAAGCCTCCAGCTATGTCCAGTCTGAAGAACGAGGGCATCGGAGCGGAAAGGAGCCTGCTCGTTCCGAGCGTGAAAATCAGGATCGACCTCGGGAAAGAAGAAGATCGAGGAGCCCTACTCCTCAAAGATCGAAGAGGACACATCTCCCTGTCGGTTATAAGGAGCTGAGTCGAAGCGAACGAAGAGGTCGATCCAGAGAACATACTCCGGAGAATACTAAGGGGGCGCTCGTTGTTGCGCACTCCCACCGCAGCAGCCGGACACCGAGACGAAGCAGATCGAGAGGCCATACACCCGAAAGTCCACCGAGGGCACGACGCTCTGGGGACCGTCATCCTCAGAAAACCCCCTCGAAAGTTGGGGATTCTATTGTAAAGCACCGGTCCGCCCAGAAGAGGGAAGGGTCACCGGAAAAAGAAGCATCGTCCCAACCCGAGGGCGTGGATTATCTAGTGAAGGAAGTGAAGGAGCTTCGGAGGCAGCTTGCCGAGGTGCAGAAAGTGAAGGAGACTTCGGGAAAGAAGGCATCCCCTTTTTCCGCGGAGATTCTGAGAGAAAAGGCTGACCCCACCAAGAGGTTGCCTCACATTGAAAGCTATGACGGATCGGGGGATCCTTACGACCACAGTCAGGCGTTCGACCGACTGATGGATTATTATGACTTTAGCGATGCTGCTAAGTATCATACTTTTGTCACGACACTCCGAAAGGATGCCAGACAGTGGATGGGGACTTTGCCTTCAGATTCGATCTCATCCTGGGCGGATATGTGCAGTCAGTTCCACGCCCGCTTCGGGAGCAACAGAAGAAGAGGGAAACCAACTGGATCATTGGCTCAAGTTCGGCAGTTCTCGAATGAGTCTTTGGGCCAATATGTGAAGCGATTCCGTGAAGCAGTCAGCCAAGTAATAGAGCTGAACGATCTACAGGCTGTGGGACTGTTTCAGAACGGATTAGATCTGGTCAAATCGGAAAAGTTGGTGAAGAAGTTGATGTTTCACCACCCGAAGAGTCTCGCCGAAGCCTTCGACAAAGCAGAAGGCTATATTGTGGTAGAAGAGGCCATGAATAGCCTCAAACGTCCCTCTTCAGAGCGATTTAAAGAGACAGATCAGGACAGAGCAGAGGGTGACCAGGGTAGAAATGAAGGAGATAGAGGCCGTCGCGACGGCAAATCAAAGAAATACAGTAATAATTGGAGGCAAGGTGGAGAACGCTTGTCCGCCCCCTCTCAGAGAGTAAACAGGACATATACCGCGCTCAACGCCGACAGGGCTGTTATCTTGGAGCAGATCAAGAATCAACCTATTTTCGAGCCACCTCGAGATAACTTTAAGCCCGGGAAAGGGAATTCTCGCAAGTATTGTGACTATCATCAAGCCTCGGGTCACGATACGAACGACTGTGCGAGCCTGAAAGATTTTATCGAGAGGAAGATGCAGGATGGGGCGTTAGTTCATTATGTGGCCGCCCGAGCGAGCCGGCAGCAGAATCAAGGACCCGTTCAGGCAGCCCAACCAATTCAACCAGTGTTCCCTGCTCCCGAACAGCCCGCAAGGCAAGTAATTGATGTCATCACTGGGGGCACTTCAGGTAAGCTTGTTGGGAAGAAGCGCCGAGGCTATCTGGATTCGGTAATGTCGGTGGCGGGTACTCACCCGAAGCCTGACAGACCCTTCCCGGGTAATGTAATTTCCTTTACCGATGAGGATTACCCTTCGGAAACCATCGAACCACATGAGGGATCATTGGTCGTGACAGCACAAGTGGGTTCGGTGGACATGAAACGCATGATGATCGACAACGGGTCTTCTGTGGATATCCTATATGCTCATGCTTATCAGAGGATGCATCTTGATGGGCAGAAGATGGAGATCGGGCAGGAGGCCCCTTTATACGGCTTCAGTAACGATCCGGTCAAAGTGCCTGGAACCATTGAGCTGCCAGTTATCTTCGGAACAGCCCCCCAACAGGTAGAAATCACTTGCAAATTTTACATAGTGAATGTAGATTCTACTTATAATGCTATTTTGGGGAGACCCACTTTGATTGCTTTACAAGCTATAACCTCTATCCCTCATTTCAAAATCAAATTTCCTACGGCTCATGGTGTTGGGGAGGTAAAAGGAGATCTGGATCTGGCCAGAAGGTGTTATAGAAATGCCGTGATCACTTCGGGAGTAGGAGTATCGAAGCAAAAACAGGCCATGGCGATAGAGATTGAGCCTTTCACGGAAAGCAGCTCAGAACCATTGGTCGTGCCAGCCGAAGAGACAGAGGAGATTGAACTCATCCCGGGCAAAGCTAACAAGACAGTAAAAATAGGTTCAGGTCTACCAGAACCTCTCAGAAAGAACCTCATTGAACTTCTACAGTGCTATGTTGACATCTTCGCCTGGGAGCCTCAGGACATGCCGGGAGTGAGCAGGGATATTGCTGAGCATCGGCTAGAGGTAGATCCGTCGAAGAAGCCGGTTCGGCAAAAGAGGAGGATCTTCGCGCCCGAGCGCCAGAGGATCATCGATGAAGAGATTGCGAAGCTGCTGGCTGCTGACTTCATCTTCGAGATCGATTATCCGCAATGGATGGCAAACGTGGTACTGGTCCAGAAGCAGAACGGGAAATGGCGGGTCTGCATTGACTACACAGATCTGAATAAAGCTTGTCCGAAAGACTTCTATCCATTACCCCATATTGACCAGCTCATCGATGCAACTTCGGGGTATGCCTTGTTAAGCTTCATGGATGTATTCTCTGGTTATCATCAAATCTCCATGTGTAAAGAGGATATACCGAAGACGGCATTTATTACGCATCGGTCGGTATACGCCTACAAGAAAATGACCTTCGGCCTCATCAACGCCGGAGCCACTTACCAGAGGATGATGAACTTTGTCTTCAGGCGTCAATTGGGCAAAAATATGGAGGTATATGTGGATGACATGATCGTTAAAAGCATATTGGTGCACAAACATCTGGATGACCTGGAGGAATGCTTTCAGACAGTCCGTCACCACAATTTGCGACTGAATCCTACCAAGTGCACCTTCGGATTAGGGGCTGGCAAATTTCTGGGTTACCTGGTCAGTCAGAGGGGAATTGAAGCCAATCCAGAAAAGATTAAAGCGATTTTGGACATGAAGACTCCTCAGTCGTTTAAAGACGTTCAGCGTCTGACTGGAAGGATTGCAGCTTTGAGGAGGTTTATGTCCAAATCGGCAGAAAGGTGTTTGCCGTTTTTTGACACGTTGAAAGGGCCGAAGAATGCCAAGACGTTCCAATGGACTTCGGAATGCGAAGACGCCTTCCAGAGCATCAAGTCCTACTTATCTTCGGCGCCTCTGTTGGTGAAGCCCGCTCCTGCTGAGCCCTTATATTTGTACTTAGCAGCTAGTTCGTTGGCAGTAGGAGCAGTTTTGGTGCGCGAGGTTGGGGGTAAGCAGCACCCGGTTTATTATGTAAGCCATGTCCTTCGGGATGCCGAAACAAGGTACCCAAATATTGAAAAGTTTGCTTTTGCTTTAATAACTGCTAGTAGAAAGCTTAGGCAATACTTCCAGGGTAGATTGGTAATAATATACACAGATCAGCCGTTGAAAAAAATTATGGGCAAACCTGAGGTATCGGGGAGATTAGCTGCGTGGACGATGGAGCTATCTCAGTTCTTCGTTGAATATCATCCTCGAACTGCCATCAAGGGGCAGGCCTTGGCTGATTTTGTGGTCGAGTGTTCGTTTTCTGAAGCTGATGAGGATGTAGCAGAAGCTGGAGGATCTGACAGCATAGTGGCGGCTCTTCAGCAGAAACAGGGTTCGTGGACGCTGTATGCAGATGGGTCCTCTACCGTAGACGTCAGCGGAGCAGGGATTATTCTGACTAGTCCGGAGGGATTCAAGGTGCAACAGGCCATCAGATTTCAGTTTAAAGCAACGAACAACGAGGCAGAGTACGAAGCAGTGTTGGCGGGTTTACGACTAGCTAAGAGTCTTGAAGTGCAAAGAATAGTTATCTTTAGCGACTCTCAGTTAGTCGTTAAACAAGTCTCCGGGGAATATGAAGCCCGAGGTCATCGAATGATTAAGTACTTGGCGGAATTGAAAGAACGGCTTCAGTATTTCCAGTTCTACGAATTCCAGGGGGTCGAACGTGATGGCAATTCCATCGCCGATGCACTCTCCAAATTAGCCACTACGGATGTTAACGTTTTTGATGGATCAGTATACTTGGAAATTCTGCAACATCCTAGTGTTCATCATGAATCGGTAATGTGTGTTGATCGAACCAACTGTTGGCTGACCCCATACCTGGAATATTTAGCAGACGGCGTTCTACCTTCAGATCAGATGCTAGCCAAGAAAATCAAGTACAAGAGTGCTAATTTCGTTCTGATAGATGGGGATCTATTCCGAAGGGCCTTCTCGTCTCCGCTGCTAAAGTGTTTGACTCCATCCGAAGCTGATTATGCTCTTCGGGAGGTTCACGAGGGCATCTGCGGCGACCATATGGCTGCCAAGTCGCTGGCATACAAAGTTCTCCGGCAAGGATACTACTGGCCAACGATCTTCAAGGAAGCAACTGAATACGTCAAGAAATGCGAGAAGTGCCAGCTCAACAGTCCGATCCCACATCAGCCACCGGAAGAGCTATATTCGATTCTATCTCCTATACCCTTCGCTGTCTGGGGGGTTGATATATTGGGTCCGTTACCGAAGGCTAAAGGGCAGGTTAGTTTCGTCATCGTCGCCATCGATTATATGACCAAATGGGTCGAGGCGAAACCACTTCGGTTGATAACGGAACAGGAGTGTCTGAAATTTATGAAAGAATCCGTAGTGTTTCGCTTCGGGATCCCTCAAGTGGTGATATCAGACAACGGACGCCAGTTTGTGGGATCAAAATTTGAAGGCTTTTTGAAGGAACTGGGAGTCCAGCACAGGAAGACTTCAGTGGCTCATCCACAGTCAAATGGGCAGGTCGAGGTGACTAACAGAACACTTCTAAACGGGATCAAGCGCAGATTGGACGAAGCCAAAGGAAGATGGCCGGAGGAGCTGTTCAGCGTATTGTGGGCTTACAGGACTACACCGAGGACAACAACAGGAGACTCGCCTTTCAGACTGGCCTACGGCACTGATGCCCTGGTCCCAGTTGAGATCGGATCTCCAAGTCTTCGAGTTAGTCAGTTCAGAGAAATCTACAATGACGAAGGACTAAAGGCCAACTTGGACCTGTTGGAAGAAGTCAGAGAAGTGGCTTTGATTAAACTTGTAGCCTACCAAAGGAGAGTTGCCAAGCATTACAACAAAGGGGTAAAGCTCCGAAGATTTGAGGTGGGAGACCTCGTTCTCAGAGAGGCCGAAGCATCTACGCCTCAGAACACCGGGAAGTTGATGCCGAACTGGGAATGACCGTATGAAGTGGCCGAAGTACCAAAGCCCGGGACGTATCGACTGAAAGCTATGGATGGATCCGAAATTAAGAACACGTGGCACGCAGGCAGGCTCCGAAAGTACTTTCAATAGAAACTAAGTCAGTCCACTGGGAGTCTGTACATAACCGTTCATCATCAATAAAAAGTCACTTTTTTCACAACTGATCTTCACATTTATCCTAAGGTCACAGTAGAGTAAGGAGGTTTGGGTGGACTCGCTGACCATTCGATGGTAGCCTCATCGGCAGGTGGTCCTTATGGCTTCGTCAGGCCCTTCGTGGTAGGCGAACGTCATCGGTATAAGGAGGTTTGGGTGGACTCGCTGACCATTCGATGGTAGCCTCATCGGCAGGTGGTCCTTATGGCTTCGTCAGGCCCTTCGTGGTAGGCGAACGTCATCGGTGTAAGGAGGTTTGGGTGGACTCGCTGACCATTCGATGGTAGCTTCATCGGCAGGTGGTCCTTATGGCTTCGTCAGGCCCTTCGTGGTAGGCGAACGTCATCGGTGTAAGGAGGTTTGGGTGGACTCGCTGACCATTCGATGGTAGCCTCATCAGCAGGCGATCCTAAAGACCTTGTCAGGCCCTTCGGGGTAGGCAAGCGTCGTCATTCAGACTTCGTCCGGCCCATCACGGCATATACCTCACACTTTGGTAACGAATAAGTATTCTTTTACTTTGTTATTATTGCATAAATTTTTCTAAGTGTTGAGTTCGGAATACCCCGTTCTTTGATTTCATCTTATCTGTTATACGACTTGCCTAGTTGTTAATTAACAGTTTAAGTTAAATCCGCAAAGGAGCTTGAAGTGTTGGTAAACAGTAAATACACCGAAGTCATAAAGAATAATGCTGATATTTTATTTACATAATGCTGTTTACAAAATAGAGGCTTTACAGAAATCCTAACAGCTAAGGGAAAAGAGAATCATCTTTACGGGTCGACTTCGCCTTCCGAAGAGTCCAGGATGGTCGGGTCAACCTTGGCAGCGACGAGTCTTGCCTTGTCTTTGCTTCGGCATTCGTCATACCCATCCGAGAACATTTGGATGACTTCCTCGTTCAACTCGGCAGACTCCCAGTATTCTTGTTGAATTTCCCTCAGAAGATCTCCGGTTAGAGGAGGACCCAAGTCTCTCAGAGCCCGAAGTTCGCGGAGCTCCTCTTCGAGTTTTGCCCGCTCCTTCAGATGTCTCAGATCCCTGGCCTCAAGGTCGTGTACTTGTATAGCCAAGCTCTTATTGGTCTTCACCATCGTCTCGTTCTTCCCAACAAGAACCTCATTCCGACGAACCAGGTCTATGTTCGTAGTAACGGTCAGCTGGTGGGTGGCCTCGGATGTCTCCAGCTGTTCTTTCAACTTATTTAAGTCCTTCTGAAGGCATTCTTTATTGAAGATAGTGATACCATGAGCCCTTCTCTCCCTCTCCAGAGTAGAAGTCATAGTAGCCATCTCTCGCCTGGCCGCATCTTCTTCGGCTTCAGACTCTCTATATCGGGGAAGAAGTCTCCCGAAGACAGCATTTGCCTGCAGACATTTAAAATGAGTTAGTAGAAGAAACAGATGATTCCTAAATATTTTAATTGAACCAACTCACCTTAGCCTGGTAACTCATTCCCTCTTCGATCAGATCCCTGATCGAGCTGTTTCCGAACCGATGGTCATCGGTCTCCCGAACAAAGGAGTCGAACAGCTGAAAGGGAAAGTTCTCGTTAAAATCCGGCCATACAGTAGGAGAAGATGCAGCTTCTCGCCGGGAGGCGGAGGAAGAGGGTCTCGGCGGAGAAGGCACTGATGGTTCGGAGGGCGGTGCTGGTTGATCCTCGGAAGGCTGCTTCCTTTTACGAGACAGAAGAGGAGACTCGTTCAGGTTTTCGAGCTCATCTTCTGAAACGTGGATCTCCACGGGAATGACGGGGGGAGGCTCAACTGCAGCAGGACGAGGAACTCGAAGCTCATCGGCAGACAGAGGAGTTACGTTGGTCTTCCTCTTCTTAATCCGGAGAGCTTGCATTCGCTCGGACGCAGGCAAGTCAATCAAACTCGCTGTAGAAGTTGATTGAGTTCCTTGAGGATTTGACCGGACTTTCCGAACCGCCCTCTTCTTCTGTCGAGGTCGGCTAGGCTCCTCAGCAGGCTCTGATCTGCGGAAGACTTCTGCATCCTGGGCCTCCAAGGCTGGAAACTCTTCTTGAGGAACTTCGGTGGAAGGGGATGAAGGCTTGCCAGAAAGGTACCTATCCAAGTCCTTCCGATCGATCGAAGTCGGCTTAATGAGAGACAACTTGTGGTCATACAACCAGGCTTGTTTGCCCAAGAGGCCGAAGCTCCACTCCTTCTGGGGTATCTTCTCTATGATGTGCGTCATTTCTCTTATACGCTCCTCGGATATATCTCCAAAGTCTGCAGAGACGCGATCAGAAGTGGTCCAGTCAGGGACAGAGGAGATTTCGGGCCCGTTGACGAAGAACCATTTATTATGCCATCCTCGGTTGCTCGAAGGAGTGTCCATTAGAGACCGCTTCTCGATTCTGGCATTGGGCTTAGGGGCTATCTTACTTAGCACCTTGAAGCCTTTCTCCCGAGATTTCCCCACCGAGAAGAGGGTAAAGAAGGAATCCACATCAGGAGGAACTCCTATCTCGTAGCAGAAGGCTATGTAAGCCAGTTTATGGATGTACGAGTTCGGCACCAATTGGGCGAACCCCACCCCAACAAACCCTAGGAGGGTGATCAGGAAGGCGTGAAGGGGGAACCTCACCCCCTTCTCCAGAAAAGTTGTCGGAACGGCGATCCAGCCGTCGGGACGCTGGTACATCCTTTCGTGAGGGGCCGCTATCCGTACCCTGTGGGTATCCGGTATTTGATAGCGAGCTCTAATGTTGCAGAGCTCAGCTTCATTGACGGTGGAAGGGGTGTTGGCATGAGGAAAGTCTTCCTCGTTTTGGAAAAAATCAGATGGGTTGGGAAGTGATTCCATGGGCGGAGCTTCCTTACTCACGGCACCAATTTGGGGGTTTGAGCCCGGAACCTCTTTGTCAGGATTTGAGTGAGGGGTCACGGTGGAGATGGGGGTGACACGAAGGGGAGAGCTTGTATCGGGGTTCTGGGATGCCATTGTTGAGAATTTGCAGAGAAAATGAAGAAATTTGAGGAGGAAAAGACAATAGGCTCGTATGAATTCGAAATAGCAGGGAACCCTCCAAGGAGAATGGGCAGCGGCTTTTATAGCGAGTGATTTTTTCAAAATTTGCACGAGAGCCGAGGGCGGCGCATTAATTGGGGATAATGATGTGGGAGAGGAAAGGGTAACGTCCGATTTTGGCTTTGGTGGGTTATCCAAGGTGGGCCGGCGCTTAATGGGCCCTTTCGTCCTGTGGACTCGCGCTATTTACAGTCAGTCTTCCACTAAACATCCTGTTTAATAAAAGACTGGGGGGCAATGTTGGGCCAGAATACTTTTCCTACTAGGCCAGGCCGGATGGGCTTGTCTTCTGAATTATATCACCTTTACCATATTGGGTCAAACAACTTGGGCCTCGCTACTTGACTATAATATTGGGCTTAGTCACGGGGTTGATCCATTACGTAAGGTATTACTTATCTTATCTTTGACCGATAATCATCACAAAAGCAGTAGTTGACTGTTACGTCTGCCACCTGTCTGCATGGCATTAATGAGGATGGGACTCCGATTGCCGGCGGGAGATAACAGTGGTAGCAGGTAGGAAAATAAGCTACACACTTTCGGCTGAGAGGACCGGGGATGGGAGGAGGTGTCAGGAGGTAGTGGGTGGCACAGTAAACCGGGTCTGGGGAACGTATGGGGAAAAGATAACAAAAGGAAAAGAGGTAACATAACACTACACACAACATTATCATTTTGATACACACTCAGACACTATTCATCATTTTTCCTCCATTGTTAACCTTGTGATCGCTTGTACTGACTCTCACGCCGGAGCTATCCCCCGACGGTCAGGCCGTCAAGCTTTTGGTGTTGACTTGTTGAACTGTGCAGGATCAGAGCGTCTTACGTGATTGGGACGTGGGAGAAGATCTTGGCGTTAACATGTCCCATGTTACAAATTATGATATGCCTGGGGAAATTGAAACCTACACGCATCGTATTGGACGAACAGGTCGTGCAGGGAAGACAGTTGAAGCCACAACATTCTTGACTCTGGACGACACTAGTGTCTTCTATGATCTCAAACAGACTCTTATTTAGAGTTACAGTACTGTGCCTCCCGAACTGGCAAGACATGAGGCCTCAAAATTCAAACCAGGGACATTTCCCGACAAACCACCACTTAGACGCGAATGACAGTTTTTCGTTCATTAAAGCATTACAAACATGTTTTGTTGATTCGAGGCTTCAACATTTGTTTGCTGCAACTGCAAAGTACATAATTGGCGTAAAAGTGCAGGTTAGGTAGATAGATGTACAAGTTTTGAAGTTGGTAATGATGCTATCATTTCTTTTTGTTTTTATTGTTGATATGGAGGATTTTATAACATGAATTTTCATATAGACTTCCTTTTCAAAGTAGTTTGCGAGTGTTTACCCTATGTTTATTAACTAATGTAGGTTTATTTGATCTTTCATATTTTTAAATAAGCCCAAGGGACCTCTCCTCTATGAGAAGAAGTTTCACGGCTTAGTACAACAGTTTGAAGTTCTGATATATGCAGCCTTCGTACGTAGGAGAAAAAAAAAGAAAAAAAAGGCACGGAGTGGTAGACTTGAACTGCATATTCCGAAGTTCCAAGTAAACTGTAGACCTACCTAGCTAGGTTGTATATATGACATGACATGTACCTATTTATTAGATTAAAATTCAGATGCTACTAGCTAGTGTGATACCCCTCTTATTGATAATTGCAGGAATCTCTTGGCAAAGGAATGAGTGTAGCAAATAGGCTTTTGCAGATTCAATGTCAAAACCAGGAGGAACTTTTTAGTATTTTGTATTTGCCTCCTATTTTTGTTCACCAACAGGCAACAGCTGGTTTTTGATTTACAGGGGAGAGATATGTAACTAGAACTTGATGTTGCTCAACTCAGTACTGTATGTCTTGGTCTTGGTTGTTAATATAATGCAAGTATTATTTTACAAGGTAGTATGAATATTTAAATAGTAAGCAGCTCGGAGATGGAAAGCAATAACTGAATGCATTTCTAAAAGCTTGAATGGGGGTACCGTAGAGGACGATGTCTAATTAACACTGTATAAGCCAGCCAGCCAGCCAGCACAACAATTGGACTTGAAGGTATATATATATATATATATATATATATATATATATATATATATATATATATATATATACTGGGGAGAATGAAATAGTTTTACCCCCATGTATTTGCAGTTCGATGCATTCCACTCAACGAAAAAACGGAAAAACATTTCTTGTGGTACAACTACAATAACCATAAGTTTTTGTGATGCTTAGTTGGTACAGAACTGAGTACAATAACGGTAAACTTTTTCGTGGTACCAGAAATAATTATTATATACTTATAAGTTACTTTTTTTCGCCGCAATCGAGTACGATTAATTTGACCACAATAACAATTATATAATGAAACTATTTATAAGAGGAAAATTATTACTTTTTAGGTGTTATAATTCTTGTTTAGTGAAGTTCAATTTATGTACCTTAAACTCAAAACATGACTTTTAATTTGTTATAGAAAATATCTTAAGAAGGTAGCCCCAATAAAAGATTAAAGAAGAAAAGGAAAACAAGACAAATATGAGGAACTCAAACTTCAGAAATAATAAAATCAAAATAATAAATATTTCAATAAATATTTGACTAAATTAAATTGTATTCGATAAGATATTTTTCTTAATTTATTTTTATCTCATGTATACACATACGTCGTAATCATACTTATAATAAAAAGTTCACAATAAATAATAAGTCTATAAATATTTGACAAATTTAAATTTCAACCAAAAGAAAGTATATATACGGAATAAATGAAAGCGAGAGTTTCTTAATTTCTATCAATCCTATTCCATGTGCAAATATGAAAACTAGCCGGACTCTTTACTTATTTACAGATTACATTGGTTGAATTTTGACCTTTTAACGATATGCAGCATTTAGAGATATTATTTCAACTTTTGATATTTTAGAAGTGATAAATGGGGTGGAACAATTAAATATTTGCACTTGATTTAAAGGGGGAAAGCAGCAGCCCTGTCTATCAAGGAGGGAGGGAGAGAGAGAGAGAGGGAGAGAGAGAGAGAGAGATGGGAGGGGAGGCGGTGAGAGCGTATAGGGCGGTGCTGAAAGCGACTCGGAAATCGTTTCAAGGAGACGCGCTGATGCTCAAGGAATCCGCAGCTGAGGTAAGGCGCAAATTCGATGAGAACCGTAACGTTACCTCGGCAACGGAGATTCGGAGACTTTTGGATGAAGCTCAGGAGGCTTCTCACTTCATTTCCAACATGATCGTGCAGGCCAAACTCAACTCTCGTGGTGGTTACGGTAATTAACTTCAATTCCATTCCATTCCATTCCATTCGATTCGATTCAATTCAATTCTTGTAGTGGTAGTAACCAATATTACTGGAAAATTGAATTAGTAATGCACGCCATGTGTTTGTTATTTTGTCTGCAAGAAGGATTTTCTATAATTGCCAGTAACATGAATTTTCCCTAAAAGGGGGAAAGAGAAAGAGGAGGATGTATCATAGAAATATCGATAAACAGAAAGTGGAATGTTAGGAAACATGTGTAGTTTTCGACTAAATTGCAAATTTGACCGTCTTATTTGTATGTTTTTACTAAACTGTTCTCTAAACTTTTTTTTTTTAGCATAATTGTTTCTCATAGATGCATTAATCATGCAAAGGTGTTCCTTTAATGTTCGCCGAACTTTTTTTTAGCACAACTGTTCCATTGCTTTAGTCATGCAAATGTGTTCCTTCAATTTTTTTCACCTATTAAAAATTAATTTTCTCTCTCCTCTCCCCATTTTTTTATTTTTTATTTTTAAAATTTGTGTAAAAAGTATATTCTTATTCTTCTTTTTAATTGTTTATTTTTATATTATCATTTTCAATTTAATATGAAATATCTCTAAATTCAAAATTTGTATAAATTAATTAATTTTAAACAATATAATTTCCAAAATTATAAACCTTACTATTTTTTTGTTTTATCTAAATGGTAAAGTTTATAATTTTGGTAATTATATTGTTTAAAATTAATTAATTTATACTAATTTTGAATTTAAAGATATTTTATATTGAATTCAAAATGTCAATATAAAAATAAATAAATAAAAAGAAGAAGAAGAGTATACTTTTTACATATATTTTAAAAATAAAAAATAAAAAAAAATGAGGAGGGAGGAGGGAGGAGGGAGGGGGGAGGAGGGAGAAAATCAAATTTAATAGGTTAAAAAAATTAGAGAAATACATTTGCATGATTAATGCATTTATGAGGAACAGTTATGCGAAAAAAAAGTTTATGGAACATTGAAGGAACATATTTTCATGACTAACGCACCTATGAGGAACAATTATGCTAAAAAAAAATTTAGGGAACAATTTAGCAAAAATATGAGAAATAGGAGGTTTAGATTTGCAATTTAGTCTGGAGTTTTCTGTTTTCTATAAATGAGTGAATCCAACATACTTGAGGCTCAAACTGAAATGAAAATTCTGGAGTTGGGATGTTTCAAGAACAATGTTCTAAAAGGCGCTAGGCGGGAGGCGGGCGGCTGAGGGGGGCCTAGCACCTAGGGGGCCTGGGCAGGGCCTAGGCAGGATATTTTATTATAAGACAATTTTAATATTTTATCTTACATTTATCCAAACAAAATAATAATACAAAACAAAACAATCTATAATAAAGATAATAAAGACATTTTCTTAAAGTTCAAACACAAGCATGCAATTGTTCAAAGTTTAAACATATTTTTAACGTATTAGTTTTATTTATAAACAAGATTGCTATTAAATAATAAAATTTAAAATTTCAAGAATTTAATTCAATACTAAAACTTAAGAAACTAAACATAAATTTAAGAATTATAAAATTGAATTAAACTAAATATTAAAAATGTATCCTCATTTATATAATTTGAAATTGGTACAAGTTCAAAAAATTACAACTATAATAAAATTATCCATTTTGACTTGATATTTCACTTCTTGTTGTGATTTGATATGCTACAACTTGTATTATGGATATGGTAAATCACTAGAAAAATAAATATATAAAGATTTGGTTTGGGTAGTTATTAAAATAAAAAAAATCTCTCCGTCTAGAACCTGCCTAATTTTTTAGAGGAATTTTTTTGTTGCCTTGGACCTAGGTGAGGCGCCTGGGGGGCTTAGAGGCGCCAAGGGGATGCCTAGGTCCAGGCAGGGCGCCAAGGGGGGGCCTAGCGCCTAGGCGGAGCCTAGGCGGACCTAGGCGGAGCCTAGGCGGACCTAGGCGGAGATTTATAGAACAGAGTTCAAGAATTATCATTGGTAAACAATAAAGGATTTCTTTTCCAACATTTTTAAAGGTTGTGGAACTAAGCTAGAAAAAATAAACTTATCAAACCATATTAATAATCTCTCTGATGAAGAAATCAAGACAATCTGGTCAAAATACTTCAAACTAACGGAAGAAGTTTTATTTTGTTTGATAGTTTGTGTGATTCATATATGAAAATAATGTTGGAATTTGAGCCTAAATTAATATGGATGTTATTAATTATTTTTAATGATTCTATATATTAATGTTTTCTACTCTATGAGTAGATTAAATTAAGTATTTGGAAGCTCAAATCCATTAAGTAATGAATGAAATATTAACTCCCAAAGATCATGATAAAATATAATAAATACATGTGGGAAAAATCAAGTCCCACATAGGTTAGGAATTAAATATTTTATATATTTATATAAAAGGAAAGTGTTCTTGGGTTTGGGTCCCAAGGGGCACCCCACTTTTGTGGTAGGGAGAGAACCTAGCCAAGGCTAAGTTCGAACCCCCGCGGCAGTCCGGCCTGGCTCGGGCACATGGGTTTGGGTCTGTATATAATTTTTTAGACAATTTATTTAAATTTTTTAATTAAAATTTATTTAAATTTTATTTATTTAATTCTATTTCAAAACTGTGTCGTTTTGAGAATTATCAAAACTGTGTCGTTTTGATAAGTGGTATTTATTATTATCCTATCAAAGCTGTGTCGTTTTTGAGAAGCGGTATCTGAAAGGGTATAAGTCTGAACGGACGGCCCAAAATTACGTCGTTTTGATCGCGCCTTTTTTACTTAGTCTAAAACTACGTAGTTTTGGTTATATTAATACTAAAACTACGTCGTTTTATACGTCTGAATAGTTGCACCTATTCTGTAAATGGTTAAAACTACATCGTTTTGACCAAAAGATACAAATAATACCTTTTCAGTAGCATCCCATGCCTTTTCAAAGGGCTAGGCACCCATCCGAAGAGTCATTAACCCTCCTATAAATAGATAGGAGGGGTCAGCCTTAAAAATCATTCAATTAACAAGCATCTTAGCATTCATTAGTCATTTTAACTTCTGTTTTCTCATCAGTTTCATAGTTATAAAATAGAGAGACATTTATAGTTGGTTCGTTGAGTATATCTTTGGTAGTGCTGCTAAGATATACGGAGTTATTGTATCCTGGGAGATAAGTGCTATCAACTCTGAGCACCATACGGAGGGCATAATTGTCTTAAGGACATAGTACCAAGTAGTACCTTTGACAAATTTTTTTTTACAAGATAAATTCATATAAATATATATATAATTTCCTTTATAGGTTACTAACAAATAATTATATAAATATCAGTTGGTAAGCACCCTGAAGATGAGATGATATACTGTGATGAGCATGCTATTTGCTAACAGCCTAACACTGAGATATTTTCAATGACATGCATACACGTGCTGGAGTTCAGCACATTAAATAGTTTCTGTAGTGTACTTGTGCCCTTTACTGGGCCTGAAACAACAGGCTTTACCATGGACGTGGAAACAACCATTGAACCGGTCCAATTTGTCAGATAATGTTTTTGTTTGAATTTTGATGCGAAAGAATTGGAAGTTATTACCAAATATTTGGCTGAAATATGATATAAAAGATTGTGTATTTGACTGAGACATTGCAAGTCTTGTATTATGAGTGATTAAAGTTGTACGACATTCTATTCGATTAGTTATGTATTCTTCCTAACATTGAAATAGTAGCCGGAATATATTCTCCCTATACAAATGAGGAAACAGTGAAGATGTCCCAGTAGTAGGTCGTACTATGTTGATGCTTAGTATTTAATAGTCTGATAACCATCCTTGACTTACTTTACCTTGCAGGCCTCTGAGAACCAACTTAGTTGATTTCAAATATAATTAATTGTAGTATGTAATTATGTAATTTCTGCACCTATATTCTATCATCCATTTGAGATTGAAAAGTGGATTCTTTTTCAGATCTACAATGATAATCAACCGCCTTTTCAACTGATGTCCCTTAATCCGTGTGCTCGCCACAGCGGATTTGGAACTCATGTGTACACATCATTCATAAAATTTACCAATAAATTTATTGGTTTAACTAGTTTATTACAGACATTACATCAAATTCTTTACCTTCATCCCTGGATCGCAACATGGTCTCTACTTCTCTCTTTAATACCAAACTGTGACTCACATCCATTTCTACGGATAACATCTCACTATGATACTTATCAGCCCCAAAGTCTGTGTTTTGCTATAGTGGACTGGTGTTCAGTATCCAACACTAAATCCTTCATTTTATAGACTTACAATACTGACAACCAATCGTTTCCAAAAAAGTGGGGGTCTTCTGTTAAAACGACGCCCAATTAGATAACCCATTTCTTTGTCAAAATTTTCTATAAATTATTAATAGTGCTAACTGTCTTGTAATATACTGCAATCATTATTCATAGAACTTACCATACGTTATGAGTTCATGAATTTGCCACAATAATGAGTTTAGGAACTCGTCATAGTAATATGAGTTCAAGAACAAATCAGGAACTTTGGACTATGGATTCAAAAACTTACCATACTACTATGAGTCATGAATTTACCATAAATATGAGTTTAAGAACACGCATACAACCTTAACATCCAATAAAAACTTTCTCCAAGTTTGGCTTTTTTCGTATTTTGTGAATAGTAATTTCTGTATTTATACGTAGTATAAATACTTAGGTCTAATACGTCCTACCGTATAAATGAGTAGCGCCTTCCTAACTATGTCTTTTGTATAAATATTTAATTCCTATACAAAACACACATTAAATCACATAACAGTTATAAAGGTAACCTCTAATCATATAATATCGTATTTATAAGCCTCGTAAATATTCGAGATATTACAAGACATATGCAACAACATGGCAAATCTTGTTTAGAACTGGATAGGATGTGATGCGAATAATCTGTCATTTTATTGTGTTGAATGTCCTTCAACTCTGTTCATGCCAACTTTGTAACTATGCCTTTCCAGAACTGTCTTGTGGGTCTGTGGCATCTAAATCTTGTATAGATATGGCTAATTCTCTATATTACCGCTAGGGGCTGACACTTGCATACTTTTCTTTTTTTACTTCTTTTGTGGTAATCGTTAGTATTACGGATTATTATTTATAATGGTATTTGTTCTCCTTAATTCTAATAAGTAACTATCTATAATGTGACTGATTTCGCGTGTCAATGTGTTTGTTGCAGAGATGAGACCGGACAAAGAACATACAGGTGCAACTCTTGAAATTCCTTCTGAAGAGATTATTAACAAGTCTGTATGAAGATAGAACTATGGGCAATAATGCTAATAGGTGGTGCTCAACCAAGAGATTCTCTGATTGAAAACTGCTCACCGAGCTTGATGGCGTTAGTTAAGAATTTTGAGGAGCTTTTTTTTTTTTAATGAAGTTATTGGATTTAGTACTTGATGATTTGTTGAATCTATATTGCTTTTTAATTTTCCTGTTGGAGCTGTTGGGAAATTGACATTGTTATGTCATTTTGTTTTATTTCAGAGGAGGTAAGGCCCGAGTCCCCAAGTAACATGTTGTCTTGTGCTTTGTTAATTTTACTTGTGATTTTCTCCACGTGTACATAATTTTGTTTTTATAATTTTGGTACCACCAAGAGAATTACATTGATTATGTTGATAGAATTACTTGCTTAGGTCAAACATGATTAAATCTATTTGCTTGGTTGTGAGACGATGGGGTTTCTGACATACACCAGCAAAAAAATTGAGAGGCCAAAACTTGGTACTAAATCTACCATCTTAAACATAAGAAAAAACTAGTCATAAAAACGAGTAGTACTAAAAATCAAGAATTCAACTGGTAACTAGACAACATTAGGATTGGGATAGATACTAGTAGTACTTTGTATGTCTATAATTAATTTCCTGCATATCGAATTAACCACTCCTTTGCACTCAAGTCCATATCGAATTGTAGGCCTGTCGGTGTCGCCACATATTGAATGCCGGAGACTTATTTTAATTAATCTCCCTGTTGTCTCTCTTCCTCTTCCTCAACCTCAAATCCGTCCATCTCTTACGCTCCGTACTGCTCCCCATTGGAGATGATGATAATGATAAATCATCATCATCAGCCTCTTCCTCTTCCTCTTCAAAATCAGCTGCTGTTGCTTTTTCCGGCCAATTTGTGGATACGGCTGCCGTGAACCTGAGCCGATCAGGGATTACAACGGGGCCACGTAGAAGAAGGGTAGAGGAGGGCGTAATTCCAAATTGGGATAGGAATACCCCCATCTTCCAATTCAATGAATGGCTTCTCCAACATATACAACTTCTGAAGAAGGACAGGTATGATCCAATTTTGAGCAATGGCGATTTTAAGGTCTTTCAGAGTATCCACCTCTAGATTCAGGATTATATCCCCTAGTGTTTTTACGTAAACCATGATTTCTCAAAACAAAGAAGAACAAGTTGTTTTTTAAGAAAAGAAGAAGAGATTGAACCAAGTATTATACGTTCGTACGTAGATTAATTAATTAATGTTGGAACTTCACTTTGTGTATACTATACATTGGTAGGGGAGGACTGAGGAGAGGGGAGGGGTTTGATCGGCATTTCCTTGGTCGGTTTCACTTGTTGTAGCGGAATTGTAAGATCCATCCCACATCAATTCATCATCATACAACGCACACCTGTGTAGACGGGCCTAATAAGCATGTTAGACCACCTCCTTACCTAAAAGGTTAACCTATTAGGTTGAGGCTCTACCATACTTATTAACCCATCTACACTCTTGAATTTATCCGATGTGGGATTCATGTGAAATATCCGAACAATCTCCACCTTTCACTTGAATACCCATCACAAGTATCATTCTAGAGTATTCACCATTTTTTAAGCACACCTTCTTTGAATCCTTCAAGAGCTTTGCTCGACTCTAATACTAGACCACGCCAGCCGCAAACGTGTCTCAGCAGTTTCCTAGAACCATCCTGAACCCTGGCTCCACCCGATTCAAATACTTCACCTTTGAGTCCCTTCAAGAGCTTTGCTTAACTCTAATATTACTCCACCACGCCCGGGACAAACGTGTCTCAGGACTCAAAATTTTTCCGTGCTCCACCTGATTCAACTCTATTTACTCCCTCCACCTGATTCAACTCAACTCTAATATTACTCCACCACGCCCGGGACAAACGTGTCTCAGTAACTTCCCTAGAGCCATCCTAAGCCCGCTCCACCTGACTCAAAATTTTTCCGTGCTCCACCTGATTCAACTCTATTTACTCCCTCCACCCACGAGGCCTGCGAATTTTTACCGTCGCACTCCCCTCGCACCTTGGAGTTTGTTCTTGGGCCCATCGAACCATGAGGCTCTGATACCATTTTGTAGCGGAATTGTACGATCCATCCCACATCAATTCATCATCATGCAACGCACACCTGTGTAGACGGGCCCAATAAGTATGTTGGACCACCTCCTTACCTAAAAGGTTAACCTATTAGGTTGAGGCTCTACCATACTTATTAACCCATCTACACTCTTGAATTTATCCGATGTGAGATTCATGTGAAATATCCCAACACTTGTTACTGACAGTTGACACGTATAGGGGAGTATCAACTTCTATTTAGTCGGCTCGGTTCCATCCTTTTTATTAATCCTACTCTCCCTTCAAAACAGTTTCATATAACTTTTAAAATTAATTTGTAAAATTTTATAGTTGGTTTTAATTAATCTCGTAAACAACTAATAAAATATTACAAGATTCGATCAAAGTTATTATTTTGAAAAATCACATGATAATGATTTCTCAAACTAATTATGATTAAACGAATGAAGACTGTTTATTATTTAATTTTTTTCAACTATTATTAATAAATATTAATTAATTGGTATAATCTTTTAGATATTTTTGTTTAACAAAAAAAACAAACATTTCAAGTATTTTACCTTGCACACGAACACCTTGATTTATTTTTTTATTAAAAATAATTTTTTCAAATAAAGGTAGTAATTTATGTAGCTTTATACTATTAAATTCAAGTTATTAGTGAAAATTTATAAAATTATCCGTCACCATTATTACATATTTTCATGGTGATGACTGATGAGCTTTAAAATTTCTATTCCTATCCTTTCTCTTATTAACTTATAAGGCCTTTTAGCCCACTCCACTTAGTTGGCTTAGTTTGAGCGCTTAAGAGTAAACCTGTTTAGTGTTTGTTTGGTGGAGGAGTACAAATGTACGATGATTTACAAGTAAGTTTTTTTAATTTTTTAAAGGTGTTTGTCGACTTTACAAAAGTACTTTTAGTTGTGATTTTTTTAAATGCAAAAGCATTTTTAGTTGCAGAGATAGTTGAGGAGGTACACACTGCTGGCCTTGAAATTGACTTTTAAAAAAATGAGAAAAAAATTCAAAAGACAAAAAAGCAGCTATGTAAATGTAATAAACTTGTAGATGAATGAATATGATATATATAGTGAATATTTATGTCGATTTTTTTGTTATCACTTACGCAAATAAATTTGGAGGAATGCGAAATAAATAAGACCTTCTTATATTTTCTATCAATCTCATGTATCGATAAGTTTCGCAAATATAATTTTTTTATTTTATCGTTTACAGTTTCACATTAATTGCAATTCAAATACATATAAATCATTTTTCATGACAATTTGATAAAAGAGATTAATATTTTTACAACACTTTTTGATATTCCTACATGAAAAATGTCGCTATAGATGTATAGAGATGGTTTTCATCGTCGCTATACATCTATAGCGACGATTTTCACGTGAAAATATTATTTTGTGTAATGGATTTATCAATTTCCTTTGATCAACTATCTACTATTCATCTCTCCTATTCTGATCAGATAACATTAAAAAAAATGAAGAGAAAACGTTGCAACAATCAAAACCATTTCATATTCCTATATCAAAGGAAAATCCTAGTAGATCTCTTCCCTTACCAAAATCATGAGAAACTCACCTACTTCTTCACATGATTATCATTATTAATCTCACCTAATTCATTTCTGTTCACCATCCCTGACTTCCCATTCTTTATTGCACTCACCACCTTCTTGCTTCTCTAACAAACTCCTAGACAAAAAGTTTGCAGCACATTCAATAAATAGCTTTTCAATCTCCTTTAAAAGGAGGCAACCATACATGCATGATTCCATACATATATATATATATATATATATATATATATATATATATATATATATATATATATGCATCAATAATTATTTCTTTTGGATTTCTCAAATTTCTGCCCTAGCTAGCTTCCTCCATAATCACCTACCTATAATAAAAAAAAATGGCACATATGCACATTTTTGTGCCATTGATACTCCTAGCATGGCTGAAAAATTGGGCCTGTGGCGACAGTTATGTTCAAGATGTGTGTAGTGTGACTCAATATCGCGACGTCTGCGTCCGCTCCCTCTCACCATTTTCAAACACAGCCAAGCGGAACCCTACAACATGGGCGCGCGCCGGAGTTTCAGTGACAATTGGCGAAGCCAAAAGTGTGGCTAATTACTTGACGAAATTAAGGAAACGAGATTCCATGGGAGGAGGAAGAAGTAAAGTCGCTGCTGTTTTGGACTGCACAGAACTAATTCAAGACGCACTCGACAATCTTCATAAATCACTTGGTGTACTAAGAAGACTTAACGCTCAAACCTTTGACTCACAAATGGGTGATGTTACTACATGGATGAGCGCCGCTCTTACGAATGAGGACACTTGTTTGGATGGATTTAGTGATGCCCAAGGAAGACAAATTCAGGTGTTACAACATCGGGTCACAAATGTGAGTCATGTCACTAGTAATGCTCTAGCTCTTGTTCATAAACTCGCCACAACGGGTTTTGAATTTTAAGGCGGCCCAGTAGTATATCCATAAATTACGTACTACTTTCTCCATCCATCCGGAATAAAACCATCATATCCCACTCTATTTTTGTAATTTTTATTTTTTGAATCCTTTTTGGCTTTTCTTAAAAATGCCCTTCAACTTTTATGGTGATTTCTTTTTCTTTTTTTTTTTGGCTTTTCCTAAAGTTTACCTTCAACTATTATGGTAATTTCTATTTTATCCTTATAGCTTCAACTTTAATCCTCAAAATTTTAACTTATTAGAACTAATATTATAATATAAATTACACATGCGGCGCGTGTGACCAGAGACGAATGCACTAAGTAGACCACCCTTCAATTTTTATAAGATTTTATTATTTATATATATAAATTAAATTCCAAAAAGATATTTAATTACTTTTAATTATTATCTATTCTGTAAAAAGGTGCTATGTTTATAAAATATTTTTATTTTCAAAAGAAAAAGTCTCATTGTTTTTTTTAGTAATAGTATTAAATGAGAAATGGCCTCATGTTTACAATCATAATTTCGTTAATTATCATTTCATAACTACAAAATTAAACATTCAATACTTAAGTTTAGGTGTAAATGTGGAAGAAAAATACATACTTAAAATTATAATTTTTTAAATGGGACTATTGTTGTGCACCATATTTTTCTCCTTAAAAATATATATTTATATTTGTTTCAAGTTTTAACTCAAGTTTGTCTCCAATCTCCAAAATTTTTATAAAAAAAATTATTTCTCAATTTAACATATCCATATATTTGCCAAACATTCAAAACTATTCAATATATTAAGAAAAATATACTCCAAGTCGATTTGATTTATACACCAAAGTCAAATATATATATATATATATATATATATATATATTAAATATTTTTATAGCTATTTTTTAATAATTTAAATCTTGACCACATTTAATTAAATTCATGCGTCGCACACTAGCCTACAATCCATAGTGTCAAAATTACTTAAAAAGAAGGGGGGAAAAATTCCCCAATATATTACATATAAATGAATTATAATAATTGAAAAATGATGGTCATGTTGCTATATATAGTTCAAATGAATAGATGGTATTGGTGGATGTAGATCTTGACTTTTAAAGAATAAAACTTGTTATTAAAAAACAATTCAAAGTAATTAGGCTTCAAGTCTTCAATCGTTCCAAAAATACAAACTTTAATATACGAATAAAAGAATCATCAAGAAGAGTAGATATCTCATTCATTCATTCTCAGGCAAGATAGTAGTATTACTATATATACTGTGGTTGTGAGACTCGAATTAAAAAAATCTGTCTTTAAATATACTCCCTTCGTCTCAAGATAAAAGTTTTGGTAGACTTTTTATGCATATTTAGAAGATGAATGAAATAACAAAATTGTCCATAATAATATGTCATTAATTATTTTCAATGTAGGTGAGAGAGTGACTTTCTAGCTATTCAATTCAAAATATTATCTCTCTATACTTATTAAATATGGAGAGAGAATTAGAATAAGAAAAGTATGAGATATTTAATACTACGGGCATAATAGGAAAAAATGTGTAAAAATTTAGTTATTAAAGGAAAGTGAACATTTAACATGGGACTACCGAAAATAGTAATAAGAACTTTTATCATGAGACGGAGGGAGTAATAAATACTACTCCCTCCGTCCCTAATTATTTGACGTCTTAGAAGTGAATACAAGAATTAAAATAATGATTGAAAAATATTAAATATAGTACTCAATTGTCTATAATACCCTTAAATCTTTTGTTGGGATAAGAAGAGTTTTGTTAGGAAAAAGAGAGAGAAAAAGTTTAAAGTATCAAAAAAATAGGTAGGGTAATGAGGGATAATTTTGAAAAAATTGTCATTAATTCTCCTAGATTTGAACAAACGTCAAATAATTAGGAACAAATGAAAAACTCTAAAACGTCAAATAATTAGGGACGGAGGGAGTATAAGATAATCGATAAATGCATTCTATTTACGCTTTACTAAAAGGTAAAACGCAGTATAAAAAATTTTATAATGAGAAACCTCTAATAAATTTTATAATAAAACACAACTAATAACTCATTACTAACTTCGATTTTGGATTTGTCATGTTTGAAATACTTCTGTTCTGATATTATCCTTTTTAATTTAATTATTATTTTCTAAAATCATCACTTTATGATATTATCATTACTGAGTTATTATAATTAATCTTCATTATTTAACCTAATTTCTCCCTATAAATACATACCAACTATTATGCAACAACTCATGCTATAAACAATTTTAAATATTGTTGAAAGTGCAAATGAGTTATATGGAGACCTTAAGATTATGGTGACGGTGCATTCAATGGGAGGGTTATGGCTTCATTTTTTGGACTATACCTCACGGTGTTTATATTTATGGCTTCTTCATCTATTGCATGCATTCTATTATTTGGATTGTAACTTTGCATGATTTGTTAAGTACTAACATCCGGTAAATCATTTTCATCATCAATAATTGTTTTTTTTGGCATTATGTTAATACTGTGAATGTCTCTACAATTGCCAAAAATAGATAAAAAACTAATGAGGCAATGAATTCGTTTTTTAACTATAACATTGTGTTATGTATGACACAGTGTTATGCTGTTATGTTTTTGGACATGGTATTTGTTTGACATTTAGATTCAACATAATTATTAATACTCGTGCTTTTCAATTTCTGCATGTAACATGTAATTTTTCTTAAGGTCTGAGGACCGAAACTGGGACATTCTTCATTTGTTTCTCCTTTTATTTGGATGTTTGAATTTTGGTGCAAGTAAGCGTATATGAAACATGGACTTTTTAAAATGCATCAAGTACACGTGTCAGATATTTGAGACTTGGTGAGGTTTGTGTAATGTGTAACAAACTTCAAATATGCCACTAACAATCATTTCAATTTAACAACTCGACAACATTGTGTATTACACTTTCTAAATATTTGTCAGTGCTTTAGAATGAAAGGGTACCCATTTTTAACCCTATTGGTTACATTATAAACATTTTTATCAAGAAATTAATATATATATATATATATATATATATATATATACACACACACACACACACATACACACAACAGTTACATGATGTCCTGTGATTTAGTGATCAGATTAATTCTATACTTGGATATGTATTTGCGCACAAAACTTTTACCCAACTCTATGTAACATATGCTAACAAAATTTGATCATCGCACAACAATATACTATCTTCTTATTATATTTTAATTTATTAATTGCACGTATAAATTTATTATTAACAAAATGAATAATTTCGTCGCAACGCACGAGTTTATATCTAGTTTTATAATAAAACACAACTAATAACTCATTATTAACTTTGGTTTTGGATTTGTCATGTTTGAAATACTTCTGGATTTAATTAATAAAATTTAATTTATTGATAAAAAAATAAAAATAAATTGGTGTGACAATTGACTAATACAGTGCTGACATGCAGAGATAGATCACTTTCTGACTTGCATGTCGATACTATATTGATCAATTGATTAAAATTAACTTCATACTAATTACTTTCGATAGCGAGATTATTTTTCATTAATCAATTGAATGAGATTGTTATTATTAGCACAACCATTGTGAAGCTTCAAAATCATGGTTTCAATGTCGTGGGAGGGATACGTGATTTGGCAATAGAAACATTGGGAATACTCCACTATGGTACATATCACAATCCCAAAAGGATTCTTTGGTGTATGAAATGCTTGGAACAAATGCGTATGGTTATTGGCGACTAACCTGTCACCTCAAAACAAACATAGCCGGATATGAACCGTATGGTTAAAAGAAAGGTTTTCTTAACATTTGTCCTTAGACTACATGCTAAACACGAAAATAAGTGTTGGGCACTGAATTTAAGGGATGGAATTCACTAAAATATAATTCATCCGTCCTTTAATATATTTTCTCTGTTCTTAAAAGATTGTCGTTTAAAATTTGTGCACATAGATTAAGAAAGTATCATTTACCAAGTAAAATTTGTTTGAAATTTCATCACTACCTCTTTATGAAAAATTAAAAACTATTAATACAAGGAAGATGATTTCTTTGGATAATGAGAGAAGGTAGGGGTAATATAGAAAAGTAAATAATTTATTCTTCTCGAAAGTTGTAAATGACAAACTTTTTAGAACATATTTTTTCTTTTAAAACGACAATCTTTTAGGAATGGAGGGAGTAAGATTTTTTAAAGTTGTGCACAAGTATTAATGAAATGATTGTATAACATTAAATATAATATCAAATATTTATATTACCCTTGTATTGGAAAAAAGATTGTTATTTATTGGACAAAAAATAGTGATAAAACCAAAATTACATTTAATACTTGAGATAATATTGGAAACTAAGCAATTAATGTTTACTTAAAATTCTAAAAAATCATTTATTAAGAGACAAAAAAATTTCTCTAAAATGTCTTATATTAAGGGATGAAGAGAGTAATTAAAATAATACTCCCTCTGTTTTTAAAAGATTGTCGTTTAAGGTTAATGCATACAGATTAAGGAATATAATTAATACCTAGCAAAAATACTATACTACCCTTATTAATTGTTTCAACCAATTATTCCCTTCCCAATGTTTCTTATTCAATTCAACCAATTACTACTTAGATTATAGCATTGAATTGAATAAGAATCATTGGAAAGAGAAAAAAGCTTTAAATAGGAGAAAACTTTAAATAAGGGTAAAGTAGGGAAAAAAAAGCTAATGTGTATTGATAAACTCAAAACGACAATCTTTTTGAAATAAAAATTATTTCTTAAAACGACAATCTTTTAGGAACGGATGGAGTATGTAAGACCCCAACATTTAAAAATAAAGATGAATTTTCTATAAATATCATTTTTTGAATATTATGGAGTTAATTTGATATAATGTTATAGTTGTGGGTAATATTTATAAATTTTACAAAGTACGCAAGTTGTTATATAATATTCGATTGGTCGGGAAATATTCGTTTTAACAGGAAATATTCGTACAACGGCACAATCATTGGTGGACCCCACAACGGAATTATTGTCGGATTGAGAAAACGACAAAAATATTTTATTAAAAATAACGGCGGAAGTTTTACCATTGATACTGTTGAACTACTCGGTAGTAAAAGTACAGTAATACGTGTGGTTGCATAGTAGCACACGGTATTGATTATTAATGCTTATGTGAGAAGTCACTCAGTTTGATTCAATTATTGTCAGTTAATAATATGAATTATTTAGCGATAATGAAGTTTTATTTTATTCGTATTATTAACGTAATAAAATAGAAACATCTTTTTATATAAAACAGAATACTTTATTAAAGTTATTCTATAAATAGAATATATTATATTTTATTTAAAAGATTCTTCTTTAAATATGGACCGTCAGATTAAAGTAATCAATCTGGACCGTTCATGGATTAGTTACTATGCATTCTATTTTTCTATAAATAGCAGCTCATTCCTTCATTATTTCTTACGAATTCACTAAACTCTAAAGAGAGAAACTATAGAGAAAGAGAAGAAAAGTATTCTGCTACTTAACTACTTTCTTATTTCAGTTCTTCTTTAAAACGGTAAGGGGTGTTATTCTTTCTTATTCATGAAGAGAACTGTTGTTATTCCATTTCTTATTATTCTGTTGGAATAACCTGTATACGCGGTCTACCCTATACTTGGTGACATTCTTCTATTTTTCTGTTGGAACATCCTGTCTGTGTGTTTTACATCGGACTTAGTTCTGTCTTTATTATTATTATGTTGGAACATCATGTCTGTGTGTTTTACACCAGACTTGGTTTCGTCTTTATTATTATTCTGTTGGAACATCCTGTCTGTGTGTTTTACACCGGACCTGGTTCCGTCTTTATTATTATTCTGTTGGAATATCCTGTCTGTGCGTTTTACGCCGGACCTGTTTCCATTATTTATTATTCTGTTGGAATAACCTGTCTGTGCGGTCTATCGCATGCATGGTAATTTCTTTTGTTATTTCATTCTTTATTATACTCAGTTGGTTAAGTTTTGACTTCTATACTCCATGAAATTTGCGGAATATCCTTGATAATTGCGTTTCATCCAGTATCTTTTCATGAAAATATTCTTCTAAGCATTCTTGAATTTTACTCCACAAAGCAGTATCATGTTGACAATTTGGACGTTGTTAATTCTTGGATAAATTAATTCTTGAACTTATTTTATTGAATTCTTATATTATTGTCATCATCCTCATGTTTATAAAATGTTGAAAGTCATCTGTGGCCTGTAGTACATAGATGGATTTGGTATGATTATGACCATGAATTATTCGGTATAATCATGACTGTAATGTTACAAATGATGTGGTAAAAGTCCTCATTGGCCCGTAGTGCATTGATGGACAGTTGTTGGCATGATCATGACCATTAATGAATACACGAATATCCTTGGTCGTAGTGCAGGGTTGATTCGATGATGTGAATTATTTTATTAAGCTGAGTCCCAGCGATAACAGTGTTGAAAAACCTTTTAAATCATAGAAGATAGTAGATTTTATTTTATACTTGACTTTTTTAATGGATTGCTTGTTCCGCTGCAGTTAAACTTGGTGTTCATTATATTTTATCAGTTTAACACTGTTGAAGGCTAATGATAATTTATTCTGCATTATCTTAGTCATAATATTTCTTACTGGGCTAGTTGAACTCACCCTTTCTTTCACTGTTCTCTTCAGAAAATGAGAATATAGCTGGGACGAGTCGGGAAACGGAGTGATGGACCAGATGATAGTATTAGTAGTCCTCACTATTCTGTTAAATAGTGTGACAATAATTATAATGAGGACTCCTTTTGAGTTTGTATCGTCTCTAGTAGACAATAATTGTATTCAAACTCATAGTTATGTTTTGTCATATTGTACACGACAGTTGTATTAGTAAGTTGTATTTGTATTCTGTACCATGTATCTAACGACCCAAGATGGGTGATGTATACCTAATTTTGGGGGCGTCACAGAGTATTTCAATGAGATTATATACATTTAAATAGTGGGCTCCATCAATTGAATTCAGTGCCCAACGATTAATTTGCGTGATTAGCATGTGTCCTAAGACCACATGTTAAGATGACCCTTAAAAGAATAATGTATTGTTATAAGTTTATTGCGAAATTTATTATGGAATTTGATGAAAATTATAGGCGAACGTTACTTATTACATATATTTTTTTTTAAATTATTATTAATATAATTAAAATGTTGACATAAATATTTGTAATATATTACTATTATTCTATTGTTAAAGAGCACGTGTTTGGCATGCACTCGAGTTCGCTTAGCCACTGCTAGAGGTAGGCCCTATCTCCTTTGTCTCACCTCAGATCTTAATAATTTGTCAGTTTGTCTGGTCACCTACAACATATCAATACGAAAGTGGTTAGTATGAAGTTTATTTTGTTACACCCTTTGAGTTATTCCAAAATATTTGACGTTTGATGAAATCAAAGGATAATTAATATTTTTTCTTTCAAAATTACCCTTATCCCTCTTTTTCAATAAAAGTGTAATTAATGCACACAATATACTAATTAGTTTTTTCAATGCATTAGATTAGTTGTAGGCTACCCTTTCATATTCATTTCCTTCCCAATACATATTCATAACAGTGGTAATCAATATATATCTGATATTGCAAATACTTTTTAATATTCCTTTCCTCCACTTGTATATCATCTTCTAAACATTGCTCATTAAGATCTGGCAAAAAAGTTTTTTGTGCTTCCTCTTGATATGCTACGTCCACATTTAGATCTATTTCAGTTAAATGCATTTGATTTTTTTGCCTTATAGCCATATTTTAGCCTTCAAAGATCAATATTCATTTTATAAATCAATTTTTGGTGGGAAATCAAAATATTCATAATTTTAGATTGAAAATTGATTTTGGTAGAAAAAAATTTTCAACTTGGATGGCTGAACATAAAAGAAAGATATAGATTAATGTGAGAGAGGAGAGAGGAGAGAGGAGAGAGAGGGGAGAGAGAGAATATTTATTAAATAAGGGTATTTTAGTCTTGTAGAATATTCCCTCGGTTCCATATTAAGTGTCGTTATTATATAAAACACACATATTAAGGATATCATTACTTTGTAATTAATATAGGTCCCAATTTCCATATTTACCCTTATGTGTTGATAGTCTCTCCCCTCCAATTAAGGTGTAAACTAACGTGTATCTCTCCTTAAATAAGAGAGAGAGAGAAAATAGAATGGAGTAAGTAGTGTTTTTATAGGAATAAATTTCCTTAAAAAGTGGAGAGGAATTAGGTGTAGTGTTTTTATGAAAATAAATTTACTTAGAAAGTGTTGCACTTGAAAAGAGAGATATTTAGGGGTAAATCAGAAAAATATGAGAAAATTTCTCCCAAAAATCTGCAAACGACACTTAATTAGAAATCAGTTTTTTCTCTAAAACGACACTTAATATGGAACCGAGGGAGTAACTTTTTACTCATATTAATAGCTTCCTTAATCTACGTGCAAAAATCTTAAAGAACACTTATTTTGGAATGGAGGGAGTAGTAAGTTGATTAATTGATGAATAGAATATGGACACGTAGGCAATGTTGTACGTATATCAATATTCTATTGGCTAATTGACTAACTTACCAAAAAAATAACTTCATGCTAACCGGATCCTAACAACACTCTTCTAAATCAATTATTATCACAATATAATACAGCAAATATCGAACTGTTATTTAATTTAATCTCAGGATTTTTATTTTTTATATGACTCAGCAATTCAAATAAGCGAGGGTTTTGATTTTGTGGATCAGGGACTCTATTTAAATTTAATCGAGTAGAGTTTAATTCAACTTAAGAACATCCAAACAAAGTTGTAGTTGTTACTCTTTTTTTTTTTAACATTTTACCTTGTCTCGTAACTTTTTAAATTTTACAATTTTATATTTAATATTTAAAAAGAAATTAAGTGGATATGGCCTATGGGAGAAACAATGAAGCATAGAAGAGAAAAAGTGGGATTTGCGGATGAAAAGTGTTAACGCCAAGATCTTCTCCCACGTCCCAATCACGTAAGACGCTATAATCCTGCACAGTTCAACAAGTCAACACCAAAAGCTTGACGGCCTGACCGTCGGGGGATAGCTCCTGCGTGAGAGTCAGTACAGGCGATCACAAGGTTAACAATGGAGGAAAAATATTGACTAGTGTCTGAGTGCGTGTGAAATGATAATGTTGTGTGTAGTGTTTTGTTACCTCTTTTCTTTTTGTGATCCTTGCCCCATACGTTCCCCAGACCCGGTTCACTGTGCCATCCACTATCTCCTGACACCTCCTCTCCACCCCGGTCATCTCAGCCGAAAGTGTACAGCTTATTTTCCTACCTGCTACCACTGTTACCTCCCGCCGGCAATCGGAGTCTCATCCTCATTAATGCCATGCAGAAAGGTGGCAGACATAACAGTCAACTACTACTTTTGTGATGATTACCGGTCAAAGATAGGATAAGTGACAACTCACATAGAGGGCCGATCCAATGACTGAGCCCAATATTATAGTCAAGTAGCGAGGCTCAAGTTGTTTGACCCAATATGATAAAGGTGACATAGTCCAAAAGACAGGCCCATTCAGCCTGGCCCAGTAGGAAAAGTATTATGGCCCAACATTGCCCCCCAGTCTTTTATTAAACAGGATGTTTAGTAGAAGACTGTAAA
Source organism: Panax notoginseng (assembly GCA_016801055.1). NCBI lineage: Eukaryota > Viridiplantae > Streptophyta > Magnoliopsida > Apiales > Araliaceae > Panax > Panax notoginseng. The sequence continues at coordinate 3,643,919 of CM029013.1, read as the reverse complement.
TGGTGCGAGTCCATAGGGAGGAGGGATCCAATAAGCGCCGGCCCGCCTTGGATAACCCATTAAAAACAAAATTTGGACGTTACCCCTTCCTCTCCCACATCATTACCTCCAATTAATGCGCCGCCCTTGGTTCTTGTGCAAAATTTAAAAAGACCGCTATAAAAGCCTTTTTTCCCCAATTCTGACGACTTTACCAGCTTAATTTGAATTTGATATACAGTGTTTTCTCCTTATCTCCGATCTCTTTCTCTCCTACAAGATCTCAGTAACAATGGCGGCCCAAGATTCTGACAACTCCACCCCTATTCTTGCTGTTCCGATTTCCATCACTCCTCCTACACACAACCCTACTGAGTCAGTTCCAAACCCTAACCCCCAAATCATGGCTAACCCTGCCGGGACCTCTTCAAACCTCCTACCCAACCCCTCCGAGTTCTTTGAGAGTGAAGAACAATATCCTCATGCCAATATCCCCTCCATCATTACCGAAATCGAGCTGCGTGCCATCAGGAGTCGGTACCAGATTCCGGACACCCATCCGGTGAGGGCTCTGGAATCGCACGAGCGGATGTAGCAACGGCCGGATGGGTGGACCGCCGTACTGGTAACTGTTCTAGATAAGGGAGTTAGATTCCCTCTCCACTCCTTCCTCGTTACCCTCCTGAGATTTATCGGAGTGGGATTCGCCCAATTGGTGCCAAATTCATACATCCACATCCTGGCTTTCATAGTATTCTGTTATGAGCTGGGGATACCCCCAACAGTCGATTCCTTCTTCACTCTCTTCTCTGCCGGGAAGTCTCGGGAACGAGGCTTCAAGGTGCTGAGCAAACAGTCTCCCAAGCCCAACGCCAAGTTCGAGAAGCGATCTTTGATGGATACCCCCTCGAGCAACAAGGGTTGGCACAGAGAATGGTTTTTCGTGAAGGGACCTGAAATCTCATCTATTCCGGAATGGACCACCTCCGAACGGATTTCTGTAGACTTTGGGGACATTCCAGAGGAGCGTGTGAAAGAAATGGCGAGCATACTCGAGAGGATTCCCCTGAAGGAATGGAGCTTCGGACTCCTGAGTAAACAAGCATGGTTGTATGACCATAAATTATCTTTGATAAAACCAACATCAATCGACCGAAGGGATTTGGATAAATTCCTTTCGGGTAAATCATCATCATCCCCCACCGACATCCCCCAGGAAGAACACCCGGCTTCGGAAGCCACCGACGCTGAAATCTTCCACGGATCAGAAATTGTGGAGGAGCCTAGCCGACCTCGACAGAAGAAGAGGGCTGTTCGGAAAATCCGGATAAATCCCCAAGGATCTCAATCAGCTTCTACAGCGAGTTTGATTAACCTGCCTGCTAACGAGCGAATGCAAGCTTTTCGGATCAAAAAGAGGAAGACCAAAGTGACTCCTCTGTCCGCCGATGAGCTTCGGGTTCCTCCCGTTGCAGCTGATGTAAGACCCCAACTTTTATAAATAAAGATGAATTTTCTATGTGACGCCCCCAAAATCAGGTATTCATCACCCATCTTGGGTCGTCAGATACATGGTACAAAATACAAATACAAACTTAATTATACAAATGTCGTGTAACATACGACAATACATAAACTTAGAGTTCAAATAGGAATATTGTCATCTAGACAATATCCATACTCAAGGAGTCCTCATTACATTTATTGTCACACTATTTAACAGAATGGTGAGGACTACTAATGCTATCTTCTGGACCATCACTCCTTTCCCTGACTCGTCCCAGCTATATTCTCATTTCCTGAAGAGAACATTGAAAGAAAGGGTGAGCTCAACTAGCCCAGTAAGAAATATTATGACTAAGATAATGAAAAATAAATTATCAATAGTCTTCAACAATGTTAAACTGATAAAATACAATAGACATCAAGTTTAACAGCAGCAGAATAAGCAATCCATTAGAAGAGTCAAGTAGAGAATAAAACCTACTATCTTCTATGATTTAAAAATGTTTTCATCAACTTTTATCACTGAGACTCAGCTTAATAAATAAACCACATTTTCTAATCATCCTTGTATTACGGGCCAAGGATATTCATTAAATCATCAATGATCATGACTATACCGAAAAATCCCTGGTCATAATCATACCACAAACTGTCTATTAATGCATTACAAGCCACTAAGGACTTTTACCACACCACTTATAACATCACAGTTCATGATTATACCGAATGATCCCTGATCATAATCATACTAAGTCCATCTATGTACGTAAGCCAAAGATGACTTTTAACATAAAATAAACATGAGGATGATGACAATATTATAGGAATTCAATTAAACAAGTTCAAGAATTAGTTTATCCAGGAACTAATAATATCCAAATTATCAACATGATACTTCTTTGTAAAGTAACAGTCAAGAATGCTCAGAAGAATATTTTCATGAAAAGATATTGGATGAAGCGCAAATATCAAGGATATTCCACTAATTTCATGGAGTATAGAAATCAAAACTTTAACCAAATGAGTATAATAAAGAATATATGAAACTGCAAATGGATTTTCACCAGCCATGCGGTAATCCATGTATACAGATCATTTCCACAATTTAATAAGGAATGAATATAAAGGATCATTCACCATGCATGTGGCAATCCACATAGACAGGTTATTCTAACATAATAATAAAGAATGGAATAACAGAAGGATTCACCATGCATGCGATAGAGACCGCACAGACAGGTTATTCCCAACAGAATAATAAATGCGGAATAATAAATATGGAACCAGGTCAGGTGAAATTCACATCGACAGGATATTCCGACAGAATAATAAATACAGAATAATAAATGATGGAACCAGGTCAGGTGAAATTCACACCGACAGGGTATTCCGACAGAATCGTAAAGAACGAAATAATAAAAGAGTTTCACCAAGTATGCGGTACTTCGCATAAACAGGTTATTCCAACATAATAATAAAGAATAGAATAATAGAAGAAGATCACCAAGTATTGGGTAAACCGCATATACAGGTCATTCCACCAAGTATAGGGTAAACCACGCATATAGGTTATTCCAACAGAATAATAAATAATGGAATAACATAAGGATTTTACCAAGTATAGGGTATGCCGCGTATACAGTTCATGTATAGGGTATGCCACTTTTACAGGTTATTCCAACAGAATAATAAAGAATGAAATAACAGAAGTTCTCTTCATGAATAAGAAAGAATAACACCCCTTACCGTTTTAAAGAAGAACTGAAATAAAGAAGTAGTTAAGTGGCAGAATACTCTTCTTCTTTCTCTCTATAGTTTCTCTCTCTAGAGTTCAGTGAATTCGTAAGAAAATAATGAAGGAATGAGCTTCTATTTATAGAAAAATGGAATGCATAGTAACTAATCCATGAACGGTCCAGATTGATTTACTTTAATCTGACGGTCCATATTTAAAGAAAAATCTTTTAAATAAAATATAATATATTCTATTTATAGAATAACTTTAATAAAGTATTTTGTTTTATATAAAAAGATGTTTCTGTTTTATTACGTTAATAATACGAATAAAACAAAACTTCATTATCGCTAAATAATTCATATTATTAATTGACAATCATTGAATCAAACTGAGCGACTTTTCACATAAGCATCAATACCGTGTGCTACTATGCAACCACACGTATTAATGTACTTTTACTACCGAGTAGTTCAATAGTATCAACGGTAAAACTTCCGCCGTTATTTTTAATAAAATATTTTTGTCATTTTCTCAATCCGACAATAATTTCGTTGTGGGGTCCACCAATGATTGTACCATCGTACGAATATTTCCTGTGAATAGTAACTCGTGAATAGTACTCCAACACAAAAAGTGTCCCAAATACTCGAGTGAACAATACTAGAGTGAATAGTAATTTGGGTGAATAGTAACCCGTGAATAGTAACTCGTGAATAGTAACTCCTGAATAGTAACTCCGACACAAAAAGTGTCTCAAATACTCGAGCGAATAATACTAGAGTGAATAGTAATTTAGATGAATAGTAACCCGTGAATAGTAACTCGTGAATAGTAACTTATGAATAGTAACTCCGACACAAAAAGTGTCATAAATACTCGAGTGAATAGTAATTTAGGTGAATAGTAATCTGTGAATAGTAATTCGTGAATAGTAACTCATGAATAGTACTCCGACATAAAAAGTGTCCCAAATACTCGAGTGAACGATACTATAGTGAATAGTAGTTTGGGTGAATAGTAACCCGTGAATAGTAACTCGTGAATAGTGACCATGTATTTTATGACAACTTGTTTACTTTAAAAAAATTCACATATCACCCTTAACTTTAACCTTTTATCAATTTAACCATTTACCAAAATAGAAAAATTGAATACTTTTATTTCATAAAATTCGGGGTCTCACAATCTCCCCTCCTTATGGAATTTCGCCCTCGAAATTAACGTACGTACCTGATATTCGAAGAGATGAGAATACCTTGCTTTCTTTTTGGATTGTACCTTTCCGGATAATTCCGCTCTATCATGATTTTTCCATTTCTCATCTCTTGTATTTCGAATATCATTCTAGAATATACCTTCAAAACAAAGGTTAATCGACATATCACAATTTATCCACTTATTCAGTTAACAATTTCAGCTTAGGTAAGTCACACCCTAGCGAAGTATATTACTCGTCTTCTAGACTAATATCTCCGTCAGTGACCATATCCCTGTAACATCAATCAACAATTTCTGTCCACAATCATATGAATAACTCATAATCATAATTGTGATTCTGAATTCCTTTTCGCACCCAGGAAGAAGAAAATTTACATCACCTATCTTCACCTGAAACATCAAAAATCATGGTTATACCAAATCACAATTCCTGCTCATAATCATAATAATAAATTCATCTTTGCACTACGGCTAAAGATTTACAACTGTATAACCAATAATCAACAGTTAATCTTCGTACTACAGGCCAAGGACATACAACTGTAAAATCAATAATGCTGAGACTCAGCTTAATAGTATCACGACCACGAATTATCCATGCACCACGTGCCAAAGATAATCGTGTTTTCAATTACGGTCATGATTATACCGAACAATCCATGGTCATAATCATACCAAGTCCATCTATGCACGTAAGCCACAGATGACTTTTATCACATCTATGAATTAATATTTCATTGCTGAGACTCAGCTCAATAATTAATCCACATCATCGAATCATCCATGCACTACAGGCCAATGATATTCTTTAGTATCACGACCACGAATTATCCCTGCACTACAGGCCAATGATATTCTTTAGTATCACGACCACGAATTATCCATGCACTACGTGCCAAAGATAATCGTGTTTTCAATTACGATAATGATTATACCGAACAATCCTTGGTCATAATCATACCAAGTCCATCTATGCACGTAAGCCACAGATGACTTTTACCACATCTATGAATTAATATTTCACTGCTGAGACTCAGCTCAATAATTAATCCACATCATCGAATCACCCTTGCACTCCGGCTAAGGATATTCTTTAGTATCACGACCACGAATTATCCATGCACTACGGCTAAAGATAATCGTGTTTTCATCAATGGTCCTGATCATGCCATAAAACAATTCGTCTTTGCACTACGGCCAAAGATAATCCATAGTCATAATCATATCAAAAACTGTCCATCAATGCACTACGGGCCAATGAGGACTTTTTTTTTTCACATCATTTGTAATATTACAGTCATGATTATACCGAATAATCCCTGGTCATAATCATACCAAGTCCATCTATGCACTACAGGCCACAGATGACTTTCAACATAAACATGAGGATAATGTATTGACGTATATAGGGTTTCAAACCTCTTAGAAATATTCGCGTCATTCGCTCCTCATTATCGACCAAATTGGATGCAAACCGGGATAACTCCGCAAACTTAGCCTCGTATTACGATATGGTCATATTATTTTGCTCCAATGCTTATCTCAACATTGTTAGATGCCATTTTCAAACACTGCCACCAAACAAAGGTTAATTAACATTTCACATATTATCCCTGTACTCTGACCGACCAATTAAATACCAAATAAACTTAGGTAGGTCATACTAGCAAACGAATTCCCCGTCTCTCCCCTCCTAGTTCTTATCTCACATCTCAGCCAGGGATCATATCCCTAAGCTCTGATACCAACTGTGACGCCCCCAAAATCAGGTATTCATCACCCATCTTGGGTCGTCAGATACATGGTACAAAATACAAATACAAACTTAATTATACAAATGTCATGTAACATACGACAATACATAAACTTAGAGTTCAAATAGGAATATTGTCATCTAGACAATATCCATATTCAAGGAGTCCTCATTACATTTATTGTCACACTATTTAACAGATGGTGAGGACTACTAATGCTATCTTCTGGACCATCACTCCTTTCCCTGACTCGTCCCAGCTATATTCTCATTTCCTGAAGAGAACATTGAAAGAAAGGGTGAGCTCAACTAGCCCAGTAAGAAATATTATGACTAAGATAATGAAAAATAAATTATCAATAGTCTTCAACAATGTTAAACTGATAAACTACAATAGACATCAAGTTTAACAGCAGCAGAATAAGCAATCCATTAGAAGAGTCAAGTAGAGAATAAAACCTACTATCTTCTATGATTTAAAAATGTTTTCATCAACTTTTATCACTGAGACTCAGCTTAATAAATAAACCACATTTTCTAATCATCCTTGTATTACGGGCCAAGGATATTCATTAAATCATCAATGATCATGACTATACCGAAAAATCCCTGGTCATAATCATACCACAAACTGTCTATTAATGCATTACAAGCCACTAAGGACTTTTACCACACCACTTATAACATCACAGTTCATGATTATACCGAATGATCCCTGATCATAATCATACTAAGTCCATCTATGTACGTAAGCCAAAGATGACTTTTAACATAAAATAAACATGAGGATGATGACAATATTATAGGAATTCAATTAAACAAGTTCAAGAATTAGTTTATCCAGGAACTAATAATATCCAAATTATCAACATGATACTTCTTTGTAAAGTAACAGTCAAGAATGCTCAGAAGAATATTTTCATGAAAAGATACTGGATGAAGCGCAAATATCAAGGATATTCCACTAATTTCATGGAGTATAGAAATCAAAACTTTAACCAAATGAGTATAATAAAGAATATATGAAACTGCAAATAGATTTTCACCAACCATGCGGTAATCCATGTATACAGATCATTTCCACAATTTAATAAGGAATGAATATAAAGGATCATTCACCATGCATGTGGCAATCCACATAGACAGGTTATTCCAACAGAATAATAAAGAATGGAATAACAGAAGGATTCACCATGCATGCGATAGAGACCGCACAGACAGGTTATTCCCAATAGAATAATAAATGCAGAATAATAAATATGGAACCAGGTCAGGTGAAATTCACACCGACAGGATATTCCGACAGAATAATAAATACAGAATAATAAATGATGGAACCAGGTCAGGTGAAATTCACACCGACAGGATATTCCGACAGAATCGTAAAGAACGGAATAATAAAAGAGTTTCACCAAGTATGCGGTACTTCGCATAAACAGGTTATTCCAACATAATAATAAAGAATGGAATAATAGAAGAAGATCACCAAGTATTGGGTAAACCGCATATACAGGTCATTCCACCAAGTATAGGGTAAACCACGCATATAGGTTATTCCAACAGAATAATAAATAATAGAATAACATAAGGATTTCACCAAGTATAGGGTATGCCGCGTATACAGTTCATGTATAGGGTATGCCACTTTTACAGGTTATTCTAACAGAATAATAAAGAATGAAATAACAGAAGTTCTCTTCATGAATAAGAAAGAATAACACCCCTTACCGTTTTAAAGAAGAACTGAAATAAAGAAGTAGTTAAGTGGCAGAATACTCTTCTTCTTTCTCTCTATAGTTTCTCTCTCTAGAGTTCAGTGAATTCGTAAGAAAATAATGAAGGAATGAGCTTCTATTTATAGAAAAATGGAATGCATAGTAACTAATCCATGAACGGTCCAGATTGATTTACTTTAATCTGACGGTCCATATTTAAAGAAAAATCTTTTAAATAAAATATAATATATTCTATTTATAGAATAACTTTAATAAAGTATTCTGTTTTATATAAAAAGATGTTTCTGTTTTATTACGTTAATAATACGAATAAAACAAAACTTCATTATCGCTAAATAATTCATATTATTAATTGACAATCATTGAATCAAACTGAGTGACTTTTCACATAAGCATCAATACCGTGTGCTACTATGCAACCACACGTATTACTGTACTTTTACTACCGAGTAGTTCAATAGTATCAACGGTGAAACTTCCGCCGTTATTTTTAATAAAATATTTTTGTCGTTTTCTCAATCAGACAATAATTTCGTTGTGGGGTCCACCAATGATTGTACCGTCGTACGAATATTCCCCGTGAATAGTAACTCGTGAATAGTACTCCAACATAAAAAGTGTCCCAAATACTCGAGTGAACAATACTAGAGTGAATAGTAATCCGTGAATAGTAACTCGTGAATAGTAACTCCTGAATAGTAACTCCGACACAAAAAGTGTCTCAAATACTCGAGTGAATAATACTAGAGTGAATAGTAATTTAGATGAATAGTAACCCGTGAATAGTAACTCGTGAATAGTAACTCATGAATAGTAACTCCGACACAAAAAGTGTCCTAAATACTCGAGTGAACAATACTAGAGTGAATAGTAATTTAGGTGAATAGTAACCTGTGAATAGTAATTAGTGAATAGTAACTCATGAATAGTACTCTGACATAAAAAGTGTCCCAAATACTCGAGTGAACGATACTAGAGTGAATAGTAATTTGGGTGAATAGTAACTCGTGAATAGTGACCATATATTTTATGACAACTTGTTTACTTTAAAAAAATTCACATATCACCCTTAACTTTAACCTTTTATCAATTTAACCATTTACCAAAATAGAAAAATTGAATACTTTTATTTCATAAAATTCGGGGTCTCACATTCTATAAATGTCATTTTTGAATATTATGGAGTTAATTTGATATAATGTTATAGTTGTGGGTAATATTTATAAATTTTGCAAAGTACGCAAGTTGTTATATAATATTCGATTGGTCGGGGAATATTCGTTTTAACAGGGAATATTCGTACAACGACACAATCATTGGTGGACTCCACAACGGAATTATTGTCGGATTGAGAAAACGACAAAAATATTTTATTAAAAATAACAGCGGAAATTTTACCATTGTTACTGTTGAACTACTCGGTAGTAAAAGTACAGTAATACGTGTGGTTGCATAGTAGCACACGGTATTGATTATTAATGCTTATGTGAGAAGTCACTCAGTTTGATTCAATTATTGTCAGTTTATAATATGAATTATTTAGCGATAATGACGTTTTGTTTTATTCGTAATAAAACAGAAACATCTTTTTATATAAAACAGAATACTTTATTAAAGTTATTCTATAAATAGAATATATTATATTTTATTTAAAAGATTTTTCTTTAAATATGTGTAACGCCCCCAAAATAGGTCCATTCCATCCAACCTATTCTGAGTCGTCAAATACATGGTACAGAAAACAACTACAACTTTATTACAACAATTGTCGTGTAAAATACGACAACATATATGCTGTGAGTTTGGATACAAATATATACCAAATGTGACTCATGTTCCAACCGTGGACAGCACCTCACAATGACACCTTACATAAAGGTATAGTCAAAAACTGTTTTAGAAATTAGAATCTTTGGGAAGTGCTCAAGGAAACCCTCGTACATGGGAGGCCATGCTTCTAGGTTATGATAGATATCATATGGCCACAGAATTATCATTGGTTGACCCAATAGACCCAAAGAAAAATGAGAAGATTACTATCATATTCTTTTCAATGGTGAGTCTTCTCTTGACATAACATTATCTCCACTGTCTCTAACTGAGAATTATACTTCAAACAAATACCAAGATTATATAGGTAGTGCTCGTAAATATACTCAGCAAGTGGATGAGCACAACCTTGTCTTATGATGACACGAGGTTGTATGTCATTATACATCCTGTAAGATAGTGGCAAAACACCCTTCCAAGTTAAATTCACCTCACCCTCAATATCTATAGACCACCGTTCTATTCCCTTGTTATCCCTCGCTCGACCCAGCTACACTTTTATTACCTGAAAGGAATTGTGAAGCAAAAGGGTGAGCACAACTAGCTCAGTAAAGAATATCATGACTAAAGATAAATTATCAATAGTCTTCAACAGTAATAAATCAGAGATTTAGAACATATGGTAGATGATAAAACTTTTCAACCATAGTTGCAGCGGAACGAGCAATCCATTAGAAGAGTCAAATAGACTATAAAGTCTATTATCTTCTCCACGTTAAAAGTCCACCAACAATGTTTTATCCCTGTAACATCAATCAATAGTTCATTTCCACAATCATATGAATAATTCATAATCATAATTGTGATTCTAAATTTCGCATCCAAGACGAAGATAATTTTCATCACCTGTCTTTACCTGAAACATCAAAGATCATGGTTATACCAAATCACAGTTCCTGTTCATAATCATACTAATAAATTCATCTTTGCATCACGGGCCAAAGATATTCATCAACAGTTCATCTTTACACTACATGCCAAAGATATTCAACAACAAGTCATCTTTGCACTACGGACCAAAGATATTCATCAACAACTCATCTTTGCACTACAGGCCAAAGATATTCCTCAATAGTTCATATTTGCATTACAGGCCAAATATATTATTAGCTCAAAGAAATATATAATCATTTCAGAATTTATATAACCAATAATTATAACCATGTTGATCATTTCACCTTTGCACTTAAGCTAAAGATATTCAATTATAAATTCAATGGTCATGATCATACCAGTCACAATTCAACTTTTCACTACTGGACAAAGAGAACCCTAGTCACGATCATACCAATAATCTACCCATCTTTACACTCAAGTCAAAGAGAAATATCATCATTAGGGTTATAAAAATATTATATATGATAAAAAAATAATATGATCAACATATAATTTTAATCTCAAGAGTAATATTCATAAATCAACTATAATTTGGTTAGAAAAAGAAACCAATTTTGTCATGAATAGTAACTCGTGAATAGTAATCCATGAATAGTAACTCATGAATAATAACTCGTGAAGTAACTCATGAATAGTAACTCATGAATAGTAACTCGTGAATAGTAACTCATGAATAGTAACCCCGACATGAAAAGTTCCAAATTTGATAAAAAATTCAGATCAATACTTCGGCATAATGATATTGAAGAAATAATATCATTTTCGAATAAAATAACATCCCTTACCATCCCTTACTATCCCTTACAATCCCTTACCTCAAAAGAGCAGTACTTCTGACTGGAATAACGCTGAACGAACTTGCACCGTATAGCAACACTCAAGATATCAAAATACTCACAAGAATACACTCGATAATATAGAGAGAGAAATAGAGAGAAAACTTCAATTTTTGGTGTGATTTTCAATTCTAACCTAAACACCCTATTTATAAGAAAATGCTTAGAACACCAAAACAGAAAATTGAATATAATATTAATATAATTACAAAATATTCAAGCCCACCTCTAGATACTTGAATTCAGCCATAAACACATGCTAACCTTCTAGAAAAAGTAAGAAAAAACGTTTTTCTTTAAAATAATAATTAAAACTTCCAAAAATCAATTATTTCGGAACTTCAGAACTTTAATAATTCATAATAAATAGCCCTTTTATCAGAAAATTCGAATCTCACGAGTTTTTATAGGAAATTCAATTCTCTACAACTTTGCAGAAGAAAGTTTTTCCAAATTCCAAACAAAAATTGACCAAAATCCACAAACGGATAATTTTACAGTCTATAATAAATTTTCGGTCAAGAATTGTGTCCACCAACACACAAAACATGTGTTAAATATTTAATCCAACAAAAATATTCTTCCTCCTCATATACTTATATATCCCACATTCATTGTAAAAATATCACCGTTAATATATTATTAAAATAATATATTTAAATGAATTATTTTATCAGAAAAAGATAAAATATTAATTTTCAACAATTGTCACATTAAAAATTTTCTCCATCTATATCCACATAAAATTAATATTTTTCTCATCATATAAATCAATAATTAATTATACACAAATAATATTACAGAATCACAGTACTGGCAACCAGGCCGTTTCCAGGAAAGAGGGGGCTTTCCAATAAGGATCTTTTCCTTACTGGCGCGCAATTAGATGACCAAACCTCTCCTTAGACAGAACTTTCTAGACATTGCCAATAATTTTATCTAATAATATTATTCAGATAATATGAATTATTGCTCCGATAATAGAAAATACTGTGTAGTGACAATTATTAAAACAACAGTAATATAAAATATCAACGCAGCAATTATTGAATCAATAAAATAAAATACAGAAAAGTAATTACTGTAACAATTATTGAGTAATGCCTTCTTACGTAAAAATCAATAATTGGTGCAATACCGTGAGCTACTATGCAACAACGCGTATTACTGTGTTTTAACCACCGGATATTCCAACAGTGTTAACGGTAATAACTACGCCGTTATTTATAAACAACTTACTCTTGTCGTTTTCTTCATTCAATCGCTTTTCGTTATGGGGCCCACAAAAGACTGCGCCGTCGTATGAATATTCTCCGACAGTAAGAATATTCCACGACCAAGCGAATACTCCCCGACAATAATGAATATTTTATAACCACTTGTGTATTTCGAAAAAAAATTCATATATCACCCTTAACTTTAACATTTATCAATTTAACCATTTACTAAATAGTAATTATAAGAAAAATTGAATACTTTTATTTCATAAAATTCGGGGTCTTACAATCTCCCCTCCTTATGAAATTTCGTCCTCGAAATTTACGTACCTGGTATTTCAAAGAGTTGAGAATACCTTGCTTTCATTTCAGATTCCATCTTTCCTGTCATCATAATTTCTTCATTGCTCATCTCCTGTATTTCAGATATCATTCTAGAATACAGCTTCAAAACAAAGGTTAATTGAACAAATTAATATATCACATAATATCCCGATATTATGACCGACCGACCAACAAATAAGCTTAGGTAGGACACACTAGCGAAGGATTTACTCGTCTCTCTCCTCCTAGTCCTATTCCCCGATCTCCGCCAGAGATCATATCCCTAAGCTCTGATACCAAATGTAACTCACGTCCCATCAGTGGACAGCACCTTACAGTGGTACCTATCAGTTTGCCACCGCAGAACGGCGTCCCCTACGGAGAGTCTGGCTTCGGTGCATCCCCCATCAACAGGAAGTCACCAGCAAGAGGCTCGGGGCTCTTTACTTATAGCTCTGATACCAAATGTGACTCTCATGGTGCTTCAACCACAGCACCTCACAATGGTACCTATCAGTTTGCCACCGCAGAACGGCGTCCCCTACGGAGAGTCTGGCTTCGGTGCATCCCCCATCAACAGGAAGTCACCAGCGAGAGGCTCGGGGCTCTTTACTTATGGCTCTGATACCAAATGTAACGCCCCCAAAATAGGTCCATTCCATCCAACCTATTCTGAGTCGTCAAATACATGGTACAGAAAACAACTACAATTTTATTACAACAATTGTCGTGCAAAATACGACAACACATATGCTGTGAGTTTGGATACAAATATATACCAAATGTGACTCATGTTCCAACCGTGGACAGCACCTCACAATGACACCTTACATAAAGGTATAGTCAAAAACTGTTTTAGAAATTAGAATCTTTGGGAAGTGCTCAAGGAAACCCTCGTACATGGGAGGCCATGCTTCTAGGTTATGATAGATATCATATGGCCACAGAATTATCCTTGGTTGACCCAATAGATGTGACGCCCTCAAAATAGGTCCATTCCATCCAACCTATTCTGAGTTGCCAAATACATGGTACAGAAACAACTACAACTTTATTAATACAACATAAAAACTGTGAGTGTAAATATTGTCATCTAGACAATATCCACACTCAAATAAGTCCTCATTACAATTATTGGTACAATACTTTACAAAAAAAAATGGTGAGGACTACTAAAACAACTTCCTAGAACCTTCATTCCATACCCCGACTAGTACTTGCTACATTCTCGCCTCCTGAGAAAAAAATGGAACAACAAGAAAAAGGGTGAGCTCAACTAGCCCAGTAAAGAATATTATGACTAAGATAATATACAACAAATTATCGTTAGTCTTCAACAGGGAAAAATTTAATAGAATACAATAGACAACAAGTTTTAAATCAATATTCGCAGCGGAAAATAATAATTCATAGAGAAGTTACGTAGAGAATGAAATCTACGATTATCTATGAATTTAAAAGCTCATCATCAACATTTTATCCCTGTAATATCAATCAATAAATATCTTGAATTAAATAGTCATCTTTGCACTACAGGCTAAAGATATTCATCAGTTGGTCATGTTCACCTCAACGACTGCTCATCTTTGCACTACGGGCCAAAGATATTCATCAGAAATCATTAATCTTTGCACTACAGGCCAAAGATATTCATTTATGTCATCATTTAGAACTGAGGATGATGAAAAATATTTTTTTTTAAGGAAACGAATCCAGTGAAACAAAATAATAAATGTTAAGGATTCGTATTTCAGCTATTCCATGTCCAAAAATACCTCATAAATAATCATAGTGGAGTAAAATTCAAGAATGATCAAAACATGGATACAATCAAAGCTAGTATCCAGAATAGATATTTTGGACGAAAAGAAGAAAATTTTATTTTTCGGTGAATAGTAACTCGTGAATAGTAACTCGTGAATAGTAACTCATGAATAGTAACTCATGAATAGTAATCCCGACATGAAAAGTTCCAAATTTGATAAAAAGTTCAGATCAATACTTCGACATAATGATATTGAAGAAAATAATATCATTTAAGAAGAAATAACATCCCTTACTTCGGAAAGACGGTACTTCTGACTGGAATACTAGATATAGTGCTGAAGGAAACTTGCACCGTATAGCAACACTCAAAGTATCAAATACTCACAAGAATACGCTCGATATAGAGAGAGAAATAGAGAGAAACTTGTGTTTCTGGTGTGATTTCAATTCTAACCTAAGCACCCTATTTATAGGAAAATGCTTAGAACACCAAAGCAGAAAATTTAATATAATAATAATATATTTATTAAATTTTCCTCAGCCCTCCTCTAGACATTTGATCTCAGCCCATTTATATCACATGTTAGCATACTTAAATGCCAAAAAACGTTTTTCTTCAAAATAATAAATAAAACTTCCAAAAATCAATTATATCGGAACTTCAGAACTTCAATAATTCATAATAAATAGTCCTTTTATCAGAAAATTCGAATCTCGAGAGTTTTTATAGGAAATTCAATTCTCTACAACTTTGCAGAAGAAAGTTTTTCCAAATTCTAAACAGAAGTTGACCGAAATTCATAAACGGGCAATTTTACAGTCAATAATAAATTTTCGGTCAAGAATTATGTCCACCAACACGCAAAACATGTGTTAATCATTTAATGCCACAAAAATACTCTTCCTCCTCATATACTCATATATCCCACATTCATTGTAAAAATACCACCATCAATATATTATTAAAATAAAATATTTAAATGAATTATTTTATCAGAAAAAGATAAAATATTAATTTTCAACAATTGTCACATTTAAAAATTTTCTCCATCTATATCCACATAAAATCAATATTTTCCTCATCATATAAATCAATAATTAATTATTCACAAATAATATTACAGAATCACAGTACTTGCAACCAGGCCGTTCCCAGGAAAGAGGGGGCTTTCCAATAAGGATTTCTCCTTACTGGCGCGCAATTAGATGACCAAACCTCTCCTTAGACAGAACTCTCTAGACATTGCCAATAATGTTTGTAAGACCCCGAATTTTATGAAATAAAAGTATTCAATTTTTCTTATAATTACTATTCAGTAAATGGTTAAATTGATAAAAGTTTAAAGTTATGGGTGAAATGTGAATTTTTTTGAAAATAAGCAAGTGGTTATAAAATAATCATTGTTGTCGGGGAATATTCGTTTGGTCGTAGAATATTCTTTCTGTCGGGGAATATTCGTACGACGGCGCAGCTATTTGTGGGCCCCATAACGAATAACTGTCGGGTGAAGAAAACGACAAATTTGAGTTTTTATAAATAACGACGTAGTTATTACCGTTAACACTGTTGGAATACCCGGTGGTTAAAATACAGTAATACGCGTTATTGCACAGTAGCACACGGTATTGCATAGTATTTTTGAAATTATTGATTCTTACGTAAGAAGGCACTACTCAATAATTGTTACAGTAATTACTGTTCAATATTTTATTTTATTGATTCAATAATTGCTACGTTGAAATTTTATATTATTGTTGCTCAATAATTGTCAGTGCACAGTATTTCCCATTATCAGATCAATAATTCATATTATTTGAATAATATTATTAGATAACATTATTGACAATGTCTAGAAAGTTCTGTCTAAGGAGAGGTTTGGTCATCTAATTGCGCGCCAGTAAGGAGAAATTCTTATTGGAAAGCCCCCTCTTTCCTGGGAACGACCTGGTTGTCATAAATGTGATTCTGTAATATTATTTGTGAATAATTAATTATTGATTCATATGATAAGGAAATATTTATTTTATGTGGATATAAATGAGGAATATATTTTTGTGGTTAAAAATAAAGGAGTTAATGTTAAAGGTTTTTATCAGTATTTTTGTCGGAATGGAGGTATTAAAAATCAGGGTTTTTGAGATATTTTGCGGGGGTTATAATTTTTAATCCGACCGTTGGATCGTGGTAATTTTTGGATATGTTATACATATATAAGTTGAGTATATGTCCACAAATTTTGAACCGTTAAAAATGAACGTATGATTTGTTATGAATTTTAAGAGGTGGCTGATTCAGAAATCAGGTTATAAATCATTTTTGGCGGAAAATTCTAGAATTGGTGGGCCCCACTTGTGGTTGGTGAAAAAATGTGCTGAATTATATTTCAAATGTGGTGGGTGGGAATAGTAGCAGGTAAAGCCATCAGGTTGCAGGTCAAACCTACCAAAATTTTCCTATAAATAGAGGGCTAAGTTAGAATTGAAAATCACACCAGAAACATGAGCTTTCTCTCTTTCTCTCTCTATATTATGAAGCATATTTTGTGAGTTTTTAGATACTTGGTGAGTTGCTATTCATCAGTGCAAGTTTCCTTCAGCATCATATCCGATATCCAGTCAGAAGTACTGCTCTTTTGAGGTAAGGGATAGTAAGGGATAATAAGGGATAGTAAGGGATTTAAGGGTTGTTATATTTTCCAGTTTCGTAATTTTTCTGACCTTCAAAAATTCTGGAAAAATTTAAAATGATATTTTGATGAGTTTTCTTGATTGTGTCCAAAAATGGTGATTTTTGGATGTATAGATTGAGAGTTATGAATTTTATGAGAAAAGACTATTTTAAAAGTAACCGCTTATAATTCCTTGTGGTTAACTCCAAAATTGATAAAATTTTTATTGGGAGTACATGTATATGATAGGAGTATACTCTGTGAATTTCAGAATTTTTAGACAAAAGTACAATTTTTGATAAATGTCTAAATATTCGGCTATTTTGGCCATATGAAAAATAGTAAATGACTTTTAAAAATTCTGAGAAAAATATATGTTCACTATGGGACTATATTATGCTAAATCCCAGAAAAGAAATATTTTTGGAACTGATTTGTTATTTTTTATAAAAATGGTCTAGTTATGAGTAAATGAATTAAATATGTTTTGTGAAGAAAGAAAATTGGAAAATAGGATTTTATGGCTTGAGAATCCTATATAAGGTATATGCAGATTTTTGATGAGGGCTTTGGTTATTGATGATGAAATTGTAAGAGTTGGCATTTTATGATGATTAAATGCATTAATTAGTAAAGTGTAAACAATTAAAATAATTATTTATAAATTTAAGTAATGTTATTCTTTCAATATCATTATACCGAAATATTGGTATAGATTTTATTGTGGAATTTCTATCTTTTGTGTCGGGGTTACTATTCATGAGTTACTATTCACGATTTACTATTCATGAGTTACGAATATTACTCTTGAGATTAAAACTATATGTTGATCATAATATTTTTATCATCATATATAATATTTTTATAACCCTGATGTTGAAATTCTCTTTCACTGGAGTGTAAAGATGGGTAGATTATTGGTATGATCATGACTAGGGTTCTCTTTGGCCTGTAGTGCAAAGTTGAATTGTGACTGGTATGATCATGACCATTGAATTTATAATTGAATATCTTAAGCTTAAGTGCAAAGGTGAATTGATCAACATGGTTATAATTATTGTTTATATAAATTCTGAAATGATTATATATTTCTTTGAGATATGAATATATTTGGCCTGTAGTGCAAATATGAATTGTTGATGAATATCTTTGGCATGTAGTGCAAAGATGGCCTGTTGATGAATATCTTTGGCCTGTAGTGCAAAGATGAACTGTTGTTGAATATCTTTGGCCCGTAGTGCAAAGATGGTTTGTTGATGAATATCTTTAGCCCGTAGTGCAAAGATGGATTTGTTAGTATGATTATAAACAGGAACTGTGATTTGGTATAACCATGATCTTTGATGTTTCAGGTAAAGACAGGTGATGAAAATATTCTTCGTCCTGGGTGCGAAGAAAAATTTAAAATCACAATTATGATTATGAGTTATTCATATGATTGTGGAAAGGAACTGTTGTGTGATGTTACATGAATAAAACATTGTTGGCGGATTTTTAACATGGAGAAGATAATAGACTTTATAGTCTATTTGACTCTTCTAATGGATTGCTCGTTCCGCTGCAACTATGGTTGAAATTTTTATCATTTACCATATGTTCTAAATATCTGATTTATTGTTGATGAAGGCTATTGATAATTGAATTATCTTTAGTCATGATATTCTTTACTGAGCTAGTTGTGCTCACCCTTTTGCTTCACAATTCCTTTCAGGTAATAAGAGTGTAGCTGGGTCGAGCGGGGGTAACAAGGGAATAGAACGGTGGTCATCATTTAGTAGTTATATTTGGTGAAGAAAATAGGGTGAGGCGAACCCAACGTTGGAAGGGTGTTTTGTCACTATCATACAAGATGTCTAATGACATACAACCTCGTGTCATCATAAGACAGGGTTGTGCTCATCCACTTGCTGAGTATATCTATGGGCACTACCTATATAATTTTGGTGTTTGTTTGAAGTATAATTCTCAATTAGAGACAGTGGAGATAATGATAAGTCAAGAGAAGACTCACCATTGGGAAGAATATGATAGTAATCTTCTCGTTTTTCTTTGGGGTCTATTGGGTCAACCAAGGATAATTCTGTGGTCATATGATATCTATCATAACCTAGACGCGTGGCCTCCCATGTACGAATGTTTCCTTAAGCACTTCCCAAAGATTCTAATTTCTAAAACAGTTTTTGACTATACCTTTATGTAAGGTGTTATTGTGAGGTGATGTCCACGGTTGGAACATGAGTCACATTTGGTATATATTTGTATCCAAACTCACAGCATATGTGTTGTTGTATTTTGCATGACAATTGTTGTAATAAAGTTGTAGTTATTTTCTGTACCATGTATTTGGCGACTCAGAATAGGTTGGATGGAATGAACCTATTTTGGGGTCGTTACAATGTTATCTAATAATATTATTCAGATAATATGAATTATTGCTCCGATAATAAAAAATACTGCGTAGTGACAATTATTGAAACAACAATAATATAAAATATCAACGCAGCAATTATTGAATCAATAAAATATAATATTAAACAGTAATTACTGTAACAATTATTGAGTAGTGCCTTCTTACGTAAGAATCAATAATTGGTGCAATACCGTGTGCTACGCGTATTACCGTATTTTAACCACCGGGTATTCCAACAGTATTAACGGTAACAACTACGCCGTTATTTATAAATAACTTATTTTTGTCGTTTTTTTCATCCAATCGTTTTCTATTATGGGGCCCACACAAGGCTGCGCCGTCGTACGAATATTCCCCGACAACAAGAATATTCCCCGACCAAACAAATATTCTCCGACAACAATGAATATTTTATAACCACTTGCTTATTTAAAATATTTGCGCATTTTACCCATAACTAACCACATTAATCAAATCAACTCTTACTATTTCAGAATAATAAATAGAGGAAATTAAATTTTATTTATTAATAATTTGGGGTCTTACAATAGACCCCAAAGAAAAATGAGAAGATTACTATCATATTCTTTTCAATGGTGAGTCTTCTCTTGACATATCATTATCTCCACTGTCTCTAACTGAGAATTATACTTCAAACAAACACCAAGATTATATAGGTAGTGCTCGTAAATATACTCAGCAAGTGGATGAGCACAACCTTGTCTTATGATGACACAGGGTTGTATGTCATTATACATCCTGTAAGATAGTGGCAAAACACCCTTCCAAGTTAAATTCACCTCACCCTCAATATCTATAGACCACCGTTCTATTCCCTTGTTATCCCTCGCTCGACCCAGCTACACTTTTATTACCTGAAAGGAATTGTGAAGCAAAAGGGTGAGCACAACTAGCTCAGTAAAGAATATCATGACTAAAGATAAATTATCAATAGTCTTCAACAGAAATAAATCAGAGATTTAGAACATATGGTAGATGATAAAACTTTTCAACCATAGTTGCAGCGGAACGAGCAATCCATTAGAAGAGTCAAATAGACTATAAAGTCTATTATCTTCTCCACGTTAAAAGTCCACCAACAATGTTTTATCCCTGTAACATCAATCAATAGTTCATTTCCACTATCATATGGATAATTCATAATCATAATTGTGATTCTAAATTTCGCATCCAAAACGAAAATAATTTTCATCACCTGTCTTTACCTGAAACATCAAAGATCATGGTTATACCAAATCACAGTTCCTGTTCATAATCATACTAATAAATTCATCTTTGCATCACGGGCCAAAGATATTCATCAACAGTTCATCTTTACACTACATGCCAAAGATATTCAACAACAAGTCATCTTTGCACTACGGACCAAAGATATTCATCAACAACTCATCTTTGCACTACAGGCCAAAGATATTCCTCAATAGTTCATATTTGCATTACAGACCAAATATATTATTATCTCAAAGAAATATATAATCATTTCAGAATTTATATAACCAATAATTATAACCATGTTGATCATTTCACCTTTGCACTTAAGCTAAAGATATTCAATTATAAATTCAATGGTCATGATCATACCAGTCACAATTCAACTTTTCACTACTGGACAAAGAGAACCCTAGTCATGATCATACCAATAATCTACCCATCTTTACACTCAAGTCAAAGAGAAATATCATCATTAGGGTTATAAAAATGTTATATATGATAAAAAAATAATATGATCAACATATAATTTTAATCTCAAGAGTAATATTCATAAATCAACTATAATTTGGTTAGAAAAAGAAACCAATTTTGTCATGAATAGTAACTCGTGAATAGTAACCCATGAATAGTAACTCATGAATAATAACTCGTGAATAGTAACTCATGAATAGTAACTCATGAATAGTAACTCGTGAATAGTAACTCATGAATAGTAACCCCGACATGAAAAGTTCTAAATTTGATAAAAAGTTCAGATCAATACTTCGGCATAATGATATTGAAGAAATAATATCATTTTCGAATAAAATAACATCCCTTACCATCCCTTACTATCCCTTACAATCCCTTACCTCAAAAGAGCAGTACTTCTGACTGGAATAACGCTGAACGAACTTGCACCGTATAGCAACACTCAAGATATCAAAATACTCACAAGAATACACTCGATAATATAGAGAGAGAAATAGAGAGAAAACTTCAGTTTCTGGTGTGATTTTCAATTCTAATCTAAGCACCCTATTTATAGGAAAATGCTTAGAACACCAAAACAGAAAATTGAATATAATATTAATATAATTACAAAATATTCAAGCCCACCTCTAGATACTTGAATTCAGCTATAAACACATGCTAACCTTCTAGAAAAAGTAAGAAAAAACGTTTTTCTTTAAAATAATAATTAAAACTTCCAAAAATTAATTATTTCGGAACTTCAGAACTTTAATAATTCATAATAATTAGCCCTTTTATCAGAAAATTAGAATCTCGCGAGTTTTTATAGGAAATTCAATTCTCTACAACTTTGTAGAAGAAAGTTTTTCCAAATTCCAAACAGAAATTGACCAAAATCCATAAACGGATAATTTTACAGTCTATAATAAATTTTCGGTCAAGAATTGTGTCCACCAACACACAAAACATGTGTTAAACCTTTAATCAAACAAAAATATTCTTCCTCCTCATATACTCATATATCCCACATTCATTGTAAAAATATCACCGTTAATATATTATTAAAATAATATATTTAAATGAATTATTTTATCAGAAAAAGATAAAATATTAATTTTCAACAATTGTCACATTAAAAATTTTCTCCATCTATATCCACATAAAATCAATATTTTTCTCATCATATAAATCAATAATTAATTATACACAAATACTATTACAGAATCACAGTACTGACAACCAGGCCGTTCCCAGGAAAGAGGGGGCTTTCCAATAAGGATCTCTTCCTTACTGGTGCGCAATTAGATGACCAAACCTCTCCTTAGACAGAACTTTCTAGACATTGCCAATAATTTTATCTAATAATATTATTCAGATAATATGAATTATTGCTCCGATAATAGAAAATACTGTGTAGTGACAATTATTAAAACAACAGTAATATAAAATATCAACGCAGCAATTATTGAATCAATAAAATAAAATACTGAACAGTAATTACTGTAACAATTATTGAGTAATGCCTTCTTACGTAAAAATCAATAATTGGTGCAATACCGTGAGCTACTGTGCAACAACGCGTATTACTGTGTTTTAACCACCGGATATTCCAACAGTGTTAACGGTAATAACTACGCCGTTATTTATAAACAACTTACTCTTGTCGTTTTCTTCATCCAATCGCTTTCCGTTATGGGGCCCACAAAAGACTGCGCCGTCGTATGAATATTCTCCGACAGTAAGAATATTCCACGACCAAGCGAATACTCCCCGACAACAATGAATATTTTATAACCACTTGTGTATTTCGAAAAAAAATTCATATATCACCCTTAACTTTAATATTTATCAATTTAACCATTTACTAAATAGTAATTATAAGAAAAATTGAATTCTTTTATTTCATAAAATTCGGGGTCTTACAATATGGACCGTCAGATTAAAGTAATCAATCTGGACCGTTCATGGATTAGTTACTATGCATTCTATTTTTCTATAAATAGCAGCTCATTCCTTCATTATTTCTTACGAATTCACTGAACTCTAGAGAGAGAAACTATAGAGAGAAACTATAGAGAGAGAGAGAAGAAGAGTATTCTGCTACTTAACTACTTCCTTATTTCAGCTCGTCTTTAAAACGGTAAGGGGTGTTATTCTTTCTTATTCATGAAGAGAACTGTTGTTATTCCATTTCTTATTATTCTGTTGGAATAACCTGTATACGTGGTCTACCCTATACTTGGTGACATTCTTCCATTATTCTGTTGGAACATCCTGTCTGTGTGTTTTACACCGGACCTGGTTCCGTCTTGTTATTATTCTGTTGGAACATCCTGTCTGTGTGTTTTACACCGGACCTGGTTCCATTATTTATTATTCTGTCGGAATATCCTGTCTGTGCGTTTACGCCGGACCTGGTTCCATTATTTATTATTCTGTCGGAATATCCTGTCTGTGCGTTTACGCCGGACCTGGTTCCATTATTTATTATTCTGTTGGAATAACCTGTCTGTGCGGTCTATCGCATGCATGGTGATTTCTTTTGTTATTCCATTCTTTATTGTACTCAGTTGGTTAAGTTTTGACTTCTATACTCCATGAAATTTGTGGAATATCCTTGATAATTGCGGTTCATCCAGTATCTTTTCATGAAAATATTCTTCTAAGTATTCTTGAATTTTACTCCACAAAGCAGTATCATGTTGACAATTTGGACGTTGTTAATTCTTGGATAAATTAATTCTTGAACTTGTTTTATTGAATTCTTATATCATTGTCATCATCCTCATGTTTATAAAATGTTGAAAGTCATCTGTGGCCTGTAGTGCATAGATGGACTTGGTATGATTATGACCAGGGATTATTCGGTATAATCATGACCGTAATGTTACAAATGATGTGGTAAAAGTCCTCATTGGCCCGTAGTGCATTGATGGACAGTTGTTGGCATGATCATGACCATTAATGAATATACGAATATCCTTGGCCGTAGTGCAGGGGTGATTCGATGATGTGAATTATTTTATTAAGCTGAGTCTCAGCGATCACAGTGTTGGAAAATCTTTTAAATCATAAAAGATAGTAGAGTTTATTTTCTACTTGACTCTTTTAATGGATTGCTTGTTCCGCTGCAGTTAAACTTGATGTCTATTATATTTTATCAGTTTAACATTGTTGAAGGCTAATGATAATTTATTCTGCATTATCTTAGTCATAATATTTCTTACTGGGCTAGTTGAGCTCACCCTTTCTTTCACTGTTCTCTTCAGGAAATGAGAACGTAGCTGGGCAAGTCGGGGAACGGAGTGATGGTCCGAATGATAGTATTAGTTAGTAGTCCTCACTATTCTATGTAATGGTGTGTTAATAAATGTAATGAGGACTCCTTTTGAGTATGAATACTCTCTAGAAGATAATATTTGTATTCAAACTCACAGTTTATGTTTTGTCGTATTGTACACGACAGTTGTATTAGTAAGTTGTATTTGTATTCTGTACTATGTATCTGACGACCCAAGATGGGTGATGTATACCTAATTTTGGGGGCGTCACAGTTGGTATCAGAGCTTAGGGATATGATCCCTGGCTAAGATGTGAGAATAGAACTAGGAGGGGAGAGACGGGGAATTCCTTCGCTAGTATGACCTACCTAAGTTTATTTGCATGGTATTTAATTGGTCGGTCATAATATAAGGATAAAATATGACATATCAATTAATTTTTATTTTGTGGCAGTATCTGAAAATGACATCTGAGAATGTTGAGAATAGCAATGGAGCACAGGCGACTGTTGATTCACTTCATATCAATAATCAGGATAATGTGCATCAGGAAGGTGACAATCCTCATGCAAACAACAACACTGACCAAATGATGAATGATCAAATGTTCAGAGGCTTTATGCAATTCATGCAACAACAGGTGAAAGCGGCTCCTGTCCACAACGTAGGTGGAAATACTGGAAACTCTCTGGCGGTCACCGCTAAACAGTTTAAGGAGCTGGGACCACCGGAGTTTAAGGGAGAACCCAAACCACTTGTAGCTGAAACATGGATAAAGCAGATCACCAAGATATTTGATGTCTTGGGTTGCTCCGAGGAGCAAAAGGTTCCTTTTGCCGCCTTTATGTTGCGAGGAGAGGCAGATTACTGGTGGGAATCGATAAAGCGTACTCAACCTGCCGCACTGAAGATGTCCTGGGAGAAGTTCCAAGAGCTGTTTAACGACAAATACTTTCCCGAGAGTATTCGTCACATGAAGGAGGTGGAGTTCATCAAATTGGAGCAGAATAATATGACCGTGTCGCAGTACGAGGCAAAATTTGCGGAGTTATCCCGGTTTGCGTCCCACCTGGTGGATAATGAAGAAAGAATGACGCGGATGTTTTTAAGAGGTTTGAAGCCGGAGATACGTCAACACCTTGTTTCTCATAAACTGTGTTTGTATTCAGATGTTGTAAATAGGGCTCAGTTGGTGGAGCGCGATAACGAGACAACGCAACCAAAAGAGAGCAGCCGGCAAAATGATAATACCAGTGAAAGCAGTCATCGAAGCGGTGACAACAAGCGTGGAGGGAATCAACAGGCCAGAAATGGTAACCACTTCGGTGGTAATCAGGGCCAAAACAATAAGAATGGGCATTTCAAGAAGAGGAGATTCAACAATGATGGAAAGACGTCAGCACCAGCACCTGTCGTTAAGGAAGGAGAACGACCACCTATCATATGTTTCAAATGCGGAGGGGAGGGGCACATCAGTCCAAACTGCGCGATGCCGTCCAAAGCATGTTATAATTGTGGAAGAGAAGGTCATTTAGCCCGATTTTGTCGTTTACCGAAGACAAATTCAGCTAGGATGGAGGCACCAAAGGCCGTCCCAGAAAAGTCAAAACCGGTTGTGCAAGGGAGAGCGTTTGTTGTGAACTCCCAAAAAGCAAGGAACCCGAATGAGGTCATCACGGGTAAGCTTATCATAAACTCTAACGAAGTCTATACTTTATTTGATACCGGTTCTACCCATTCTTTTATTTCTCCTACTTGCGCTCATCGATTAAATTTGATTCCGGAGAAATTAGACTTTGACTTAGCTGTTGAAACTCCATTGGGAGAAACCTTCATTACATCCACGGTTTATAAGTCTTGTTTGGTTCAAGTTGGTACCCACACATTACCTGTCGATCTGATTTCATTAAAAATACTTGCATTTGACGTGATTCTAGGGATTGATTGGTTAACTACTCATCATGCAAAAATTGATTGTTTTCGTAAGGTTGTTAGCTTTCATATTCCTAATCGACCTATTATGCGAATTCAAGCAACCAAACCATTAAAATCAATCGCTGTCATCTCAAGCCATAAAGCTATTCGTTTATTGAAAAACGGATGTCAAGCTTTCTTAGCTCATGTCACAGATCTAAACAAAAATACGTCAGCTTTGAATGATATTTCTGTTGTTAATAAATTTCCTGACGTATTTCCCGAAGAACTTCCTGGCCTACCCCCAGAGCGTGAAATTGAATTTTGTATCGACCTTGAACCCGGTACAAAACCCATTTCCAAAGCCCCATATCGAATGGCTCCTATTGAACTTCAGGAGTTAAAGACCCAACTGCAGGAATTGTTAGACATTGGTTTTATTCGTCCTAGTACTTCTCCTTGGGGTGCTCCTGTTCTGTTCGTGAAGAAGAAAGATGGGAGTATGCGACTTTGTATTGATTATCGGGAGTTGAATCATGTCACCATCAAAAATAGGTACCCATTGCCACGTATTGATGACCTGTTTGACCAGTTGCAAGGAGCACAATTCTTTTCAAAGATCGATCTTCGTTCTGGATATCATCAGCTGAAGGTTAGAACTGAGGATATTCCAAAGACTGCCTTCAGAACTCGGTATGGGCATTATGAATTCTTAGTTATGTCTTTTGGATTGACTAATGCTCCTGCTGCCTTCATGGATATGATGAACAGGGTATTCAAGGAATATTTGGATCACTTTGTGGTCGTCTTTATCGATGACATCCTTGTTTATTCCAAAAGCCGTGAAGATCATGAGCAACACTTGAGGCTGGTACTCCAAAAGCTTCGTGAATACAAACTTTATGCCAAGTTGAAGAAATGCGAGTTCTGGCTGGAAGAGGTAGCATTCCTTGGGCACGTAGTATCAAGTCGTGGAATATCTGTTGACCCGGCAAAGATTGAAGCTATTCAAAGCTGGGAGCAACCTAAATCAGTGACCGAAGTACGTAGCTTTCTTGGTCTAGCTGGTTATTATCGGAGATTCGTGGAAGGATTTTCTCGAATCGCTACTCCATTAACTCAGCTGACTCGGAAAGATACAAAGTTCGGTTGGAGCGAAGAATGTGAGCAGAGTTTTCAAGAACTCAAGAGGAGACTCATTTCAGCACCTGTTCTAACAATACCATCTGGCTCGGAGGGATTTGTCATCTACAGTGATGCTTCGAGCAAAGGGTTGGGATGCGTTCTCATGCAACATGGAAAAGTCATAGCCTATGCATCAAGACAACTCAAGGAATATGAGAGGAATTATCCTACTCATGATCTAGAGTTGGCAGCTGTTGTCTTTGCACTTAAAATTTGGAGGCATTACTTGTATGGGGAGAAGGTGGAGATCTTTACGGATCATAAAAGCCTCAAATATTTCTTCACTCAAAAGGAACTCAACATGCGACAACGACGTTGGCTTGAACTGTTGAAAGATTATGATCATACCATTCAATACATCCTGGAAAAGCGAACGTGGTAGCTGACGCATTGAGTAGAAGATCATATGCAAGTACGAGTGCGATATTGTCAACACAAAGACCCATTTTGTGTGATTTGCAAAGGATGGAGATAGAGTTAAAGACTCCAGGGACCCATGTGATGATGGCGAATATACGAGTAGAACCGACTTTAATCGATAAAGTTAAAGCTGCTCAAGCTACAGACCTGGAGCTGATGCGTATGAGGAAGAAAGTGCAAGAAGGTGCTATGCCGGAAGCAAGAATCGATGAAGAAGGAATACTTCGAGTCAACTCCAGACTTTGTGTTCCTAACAACCCTGATTTAAAGTATGAAATCATGATGGAGGCGCACAACACACCGTTTGCAATCCATCCTGGAAGTACCAAAATGTATCATGATCTTCGTCATACATTTTGGTGGAGCAATATGAAGAGAGAGATAGCGTTGTTTATCTCAAGGTGTCTAACTTGTCAACGAGTCAAAGCGGAGCATCAAGTACCAAAAGGTCCATTGCAACCACTTGAAATTCCAGAATGGAAGTGGGAGCACATTACCATGGATTTCGTTACCGGTCTTCCTAGGTTTCTCAAGGTATTGATGCGATTTGGGTCATTGTTGATAGATTGACCAAGTCTGCTCATTTTTTACCGATACGAGAAACTTATACACTTGAACGTCTTGCTCGTATGTACATAAACGAGATTGTAAGACTGCATGGTATGCCAGTATCCATAGTTTCTGACCGAGACCCAAGATTCACTTCACGATTTTGGGTTAGTTTACAAAAAGCTATGGGCACGGAGTTACGATTTAGTTCAGCATATCATCCTCAGACGGACGGACAATCAGAGAGGACTATTCAAACTCTTGAAGATCTATTAAGACTCTGTGTCTTTGACTTCAAGGGAAGTTGGGACAAGTTCTTACCATTGGTGGAGTTTTCCTACAACAACAGTTATCAAGCAAGTATTGGCATGGCTCCATTCGAAGCATTGTATGGAAGAAAATGTCGTTCTCCAGTATGCTGGGATGAGGTGGGTGAAGCAACGTTGTTGGGACCGGAGTTGGTACGTATGACTACAGAAAAGATTCAAACGATCCGACAACGTATAAAAACCTCACAAGATCGACAAAAGAGTTATGCTGATCTTCATCGAAAGGACGTGGAATTTGATGTAGGAGATCATGTGTTCTTACGTGTTGCTCCATGGAAAGGAGTTACGAGATTTGGAAAGAGAGGAAAGCTCAATCCTCGATTCATCGGTCCATTTTTAATCCTCGATCGAGTAGGAACTGTGGCTTATAGACTCGCTTTACCGCCAAGTATGTCTCGTGTTCATAACGTTTTTCACATATCCATGTTACGCAAATATGTGGAAGACCCGAACCACATTATTGAGTTAGAACCGGACGAAATAGCGGAGATTTGACGTATGAAGAAGTTCCTGTTCAAATCTTGGATAAGAAGGAACATATTCTACGCTCCAAGGTTATACCTCAAGTCAAAGTTTTGTGGAGAAACCACGATGTTGAGGAAATGACTTGGGAGTTAGAATCTGAAATGAAATCAAGGTATCCTTACCTCTTCGACATACCAGGTACGTACCCTAATTTCGAGGGCAAAATTTCATAAGAAGGGGAGGTTGTAAGACCCCAACTTTTATAAATAAAGATGAATTTTCTATAAATATCATTTTTGAATATTATGGAGTTAATTTGATATAATGTTATAGTTGTGGGTAATATTTATAAATTTTGCAAAGTACGCAAGTTGTTATATAATATTCGATTGGTCGGGGAATATTCGTTTTAACAGGGAATATTCGTACAACGACACAATCATTGGTGGACCCCACAACGGAATTATTGTCGGATTGAGAAAACGACAAAAATATTTTATTAAAAATAACGGCGGAAATTTTACCATTGTTACTGTTGAACTACTCGGTAGTAAAAGTACAGTAATACGTGTGGTTGCATAGTAGCACACGGTATTGATTATTAATGCTTATGTGAGAAGTCACTCAGTTTGATTCAATTATTGTCAGTTAATAATATGAATTATTTAGCGATAATGACGTTTTGTTTTATTCGTAATAAAACAGAAACATCTTTTTATATAAAACAGAATACTTTATTAAAGTTATTCTATAAATAGAATATATTATATTTTATTTAAAAGATTTTTCTTTAAATATGGACCGTCAGATTAAAGTAATCAATCTGGACCGTTCATGGATTAGTTACTATGCATTCTATTTTTCTATAAATAGCAGCTCATTCCTTCATTATTTCTTACGAATTCACTGAACTCTAGAGAGAGAAACTATAGAGAGAGAGAAGAAGAGTATTCTGCCACTTAACTACTTCCTTATTTCAGCTCGTCTTTAAAACGGTAAGGGGTGTTATTCTTTCTTATTCATGAAGAGAACTGTTGTTATTCCATTTCTTATTATTCTGTTGGAATAACCTGTATACGTGGTCTACCCTATACTTGGTGACATTCTTCTATTATTCTGTTGGAACATCCTGTCTGTGTGTTTTACACCGGACCTGGTTCCGTTTTTATTATTATTCTGTTGGAACATCCTGTCTGTGTGTTTTACACCGGACCTGGTTCCGTCTTGTTATTATTCTGTTGGAACATCCTGTCTATGTGTTTTACACCAGACCTGGTTCCATTATTTATTATTCTGTCGGAATATCCTGTCTGTGCGTTTACGCCGGACCTGGTTCTATTATTTATTATTCTGTCGGAATATCCTGTCTGTGCGTTTACGCCGGACCTGGTTCCATTATTTATTATTCTGTTGGAATAACCTGTCTGTGCGGTCTATCGCATGCATGGTGATTTCTTTTGTTATTCCATTCTTTATTGTACTCAGTTGGTTAAGTTTTGACTTCTATACTCCATGAAATTTGTGGAATATCCTTGATAATTGCGGTTCATCCAGTATCTTTTCATGAAAATATTCTTCTAAGTATTCTTGAATTTTACTCCACAAAGCAGTATCATGTTGACAATTTGGACGTTGTTAATTCTTGGATAAATTAATTCTTGAACTTGTTTTATTGAATTCTTATATCATTGTCATCATCCTCATGTTTATAAAATGTTGAAAGTCATCTGTGGCCTGTAGTGCATAGATGGACTTGGTATGATTATGACCAGGGATTATTCGGTATAATCATGACCGTAATGTTACAAATGATGTGGTAAAAGTCCTCATTGGCCCGTAGTGCATTGATGGACAGTTGTTGGCATGATCATGACCATTAATGAATATACGAATATCCTTGGCCGTAGTGCAGGGGTGATTCGATGATGTGGATTATTTTATTAAGCTGAGTCTCAGCGATCACAGTGTTGAAAAATCTTTTAAATCATAAAAGATAGTAGAGTTTATTTTCTACTTGACTCTTTTAATGGATTGCTTGTTCCGCTGCAGTTAAACTTGATGTCTATTATATTTTATCAGTTTAACATTGTTGAAGGCTAATGATAATTTATTCTGCATTATCTTAGTCATAATATTTCTTACTGGGCTAGTTGAGCTCACCCTTTCTTTCACTGTTCTCTTCAGGAAATGAGAACGTAGCTGGGGCAAGTCGGGGAACAGAGTGATGGTCCGAATGATAGTATTAGTTAGTAGTCCTCACTATTCTATGTAATGGTGTGTTAATAAATGTAATGAGGACTCCTTTTGAGTATGAATACTCTCTAGAAGATAATATTTGTATTCAAACTCACAGTTTATATTTTGTCGTATTGTACACGACAGTTGTATTAGTAAGTTGTATTTGTATTCTGTACTATGTATCTGACGACCCAAGATGGGTGATGTATACCTAATTTTGGGGGCGTCACAGCTGATCCTCCTGTCATTATTCCTGTGGAGATTCACGTTTCAGAAGACGAGCTCGAAAACCCGAACGAGTCTCCTCTTCTGTCTCGTAAAAGGAAGCAGCCTTCCGAGGATCAACCACCATCGCCCCCCGAACCAGCAATGCCTTCTCCGACAGGATCTTCCCCCTCCGCCTTTAGACGAGAAGCTGCATCTTCTCTCACTGTGTGGCCGGAGTTCAACGCCAACTTCCCCTTTTAGCTGTTCGACTCTTTTGTTCGGGAGACCGATGATCATCGGTTCGGAAACAGCTCGATTAGGGATTTGATCGAAGAAGGCATGAGCTATCAGGCTAAGGTTAGTTTGTTCAATTTGAAATATTTGGAAATCATTTGTTTTATCTGTTCCTTCTACTAATTCACCGACTTTCTTTAACTGTCTGTAGGCAAATGCTGTCTTCGGGAGACTTCTTCCCCAATACAGAGAGTCCGAAGCCGAAGAAGATACAGCTAGGCGAGTAAAACCGTTCTGGCTTCGGCTCTGGAAAGGGAGAGAAGGGCCCATGGTGCCACTCTCCTCAATAATGAAGGCCTCCAGAAGGATGTGAATAATTTAAAGGAGAAACTGGAGACAGCCGAGGCCACCCACCAGCTGACTGTCAGTACAAACATAGACCTGGTCCGTCGAAACGAGGTCCTTGTTGGGAAGAACGAGACGATGGTGAAGACCAATAAAAGTCTGGCGATACAAGTACATGATCTTGAAGCCAGGGATTTGAGGCATCTGAAGGAGCGGGCGAAACTTGAAGAGGAGCTCCGTGAACTTCGGGCTTTGAGAGATTTGGGTCCTCCTCTAACCGGAGATCTTCGGAGGAAAGTTCAACAAGAATACCGGAAATCTACCGAGTTGAACGAGGAGATCGTCCAGATGTTTTCGGATGGGTACGACGAATGCCGAAGCAAAGACAATGCAAGACTTGTTACTGCTAAGGTTGACCCGACCATCTTGGATTCTTCGGAAGACGAAGTCGATCCCTAAAGATGATTCTCTTTTCCCTTAGCTGTTAGGATTCTTGTAAAGCTTCTATTTTGTAAACAGCATTATGTAAATAAAATGTCAGCATTATGTAAATAAAATATCAGCATTATTCCTTATGACTTCGGTGTGTTTACTGTTTATCAACACTTCAATATCGATCCAATCTTAAAAAAAATAAGAAATATGCAAGCTCCTTCGCGGACTTAACTTAAACTGTTAATTAACAACTAGGCAAGTCGTATAACAGATAAGATGAAGTTAAAGAACGTGGCATTCCGAACTCAACACTTAGAAAAATTTAGGCAATAATAACAAAGTAAAGGAATACTTATTCGTTACCAAAGTGTGAGGTAGATGCCGTGAGGGGCCTGACGAAGTCTGAATGACGACACTTGCCTACCCCGAAGGGCCTGACAAGGTCCTAAGGAACACCTACCGATGTGGCTACCATCGTATGGTCAGCGAGTCCTCCCGAACCTCCTTACACCGATGACGTTCGCCTACCACGAAGGGCCTGACGAAGCCATAAGGACCACCTGCCAATGAGGCTACCATCGAATGGTCAGCGAGTCCGCCCGAACCTCCTTACACCGATGACGTTCGCCTACCACGAAGGGCCTGACGAAGCCATAAGGACCACCTGCCAATGAGGCTACCATCGAATGGTCAGCGAGTCCGCCCGAACCTCCTTACACCAATGACGTTCGCCTACCACGAAGGGCCTGACGAAGCCATAAGGACCACCTGCCAATGAGGCTACCATCGAATGGCCAGCGAGTCCACCCGAACCTCCTTACACCAATGACGTTCGCCTACCACGAAGGGCCTGACGAAGCCATAAGGACCACCTACCAATGAGGCTACCATCGAATGGCCAGCGAGTCCACCCGAACCTCCTTACACCGATGATACTAACAACAACGAAGACAAGATTTGCTTGAAAAGAAAGGAATTTTTATTGATGATGACTTGAAACCATTTACAGACTTCCGGTGTACTGGCAATGTAGCTACTGAAAATATTTTCGAAGCCTGCCTGCATGCCAAGTATTCTTGATTTCTGATCCGTCCAGAGCCTTCAACCGATAAGTCCCCGGCTTCGGTACTTCTATGACTTCATATGGCCCTTCCCAATTCGGCATCAGCTTTCCCACATTCTGAGGTATAGATGCTTCGGCTTCTCTGAGAACGAAATCTCCTACTTCGAACCTGCGAAGCTTTACCCCTTTGTTATAATGCTTAGCCACTCTTCGCTGATAGGCTGCAAGTTTGACCAAGGCTGTTTCCCTGACTTCTTCAAGTAAATCAAGGTTGGCTTTCAGTCCTTCATCGTTGTATATTTCTCTGAACTGACTAACTCGAATACTTGGAGATCCAATTTCAACTGGGACCAAGGCATCAGTACCGTAGGCCAGTCTGAAAGGTGAATCCCCCGTTGTAGTCCTTGGAGTCGTCCGATAAGCCCATAATACGCTGAGCAGCTCTTCCGGCCATCTTCCTTTGGCTTCATCCAATCTGCGCTTGATCCCATTTAGAAGTGTTCTGTTAGTCACCTCGACCTGCCCATTTGACTGTGGATGAGCCACTGAAGTCTTCCTGTGCTGGACTCCCAGTTCCTTCAGAAATCCTTCAAATTTTGATCCCACAAACTGGCGTCCGTTGTCTGATATCACCACTTGAGGGATCCCGAAGCGAAACACTACGGATTCTTTCATAAATTTCAGACACTCCTGTGACAACCCCAAAATAGGTCCATTCCACCCAACCCATTCTGAGTCGTCAAATACATGGTACAGAAAATAACTACATCTTTATTACAACAATTGTCGTGCAAAATACAATAACACATATGCTGTGAGTTTGGATACAAATATATACCAAATGTGACTCATGTTCCAACCGTGGACATCACCTCACAATAACACCTTACATAAAGGTATAGTCAAAAACTGTTTTAGAAATTAGAATCTTTGGGAAGTGCTCAAGGAATCCTTCGTACATGGGAGGCCACGCATCTAGGTTATGATAGATATCATATGGCCACAGAATTATCCTTGGTTGACCCAATAGACCCCAAAGAAAAACGAGAAGATTACTATCATATTCTTCCCAATGGTGAGTCTTCTCTTGACTTATCATTATCTCCACTGTCTCTAATTGAGAATTATACTTCAAACAAACACCAAGATTATATAGGTAGTGCTTGTAGATATACTCGGCAAGCGGATGTGCACAATCATGTCTTATGATGACACAAGGTTGTATGTCGTTAAACATCTTGTATTATAGTGGCAAAACACCCTTCCAACGTTGGGTTCGCCTCACCCTATTTTCTTCACCAAATATAACTACTAAATGATGACCACCGTTCTATTCCCTTGTTACCCCCGCTCGACCCAGCTACACTCTTATTACCTGAAAGGAATTGTGAAGCAAAAGGGTGAGCACAACTAGCTCAGTAAAGAATATTATGACTAAAGATAATTAAATTATCAATAGCCTTCATCAATAATAAATCAGAGATTTAGAACATATGGTAAATGATAAAAATTTCAACCATAGTTGCAGCGGAACGAGCAATCCATTAGAAGAGTCAAATAGACTATAAAGTCTATTATCTTCTCCATGTTAAAAATCCATCAACAATGTTTTATCCCTGTAACATCAATCAACAATTCTGGTCCACAATCATATGAATAACTCATAATCATAACTGTAGTTCTAAATTCCTCTTCTCATCCAGGACGAAGATAATTTTCATCACCTATCTTTACCTGAAACATCAAAGATCATGGTTACACCAAATCACATTTCCTGTTCATAATCATACTAATAACTTCATCTTTGCACTACGGCCAAAGATATTCATCAACAAACCATCTTTGCACTACGGGCCAAAGATATTCAACAACAGTTCATCTCTGCACTACAGGCCAAAGATATTCATCAACAGGCCATCTTTGCACTACATGCCAAAGATATTCATCAACAATTCATATTTGCACTACAGGCCAAATATATTCATATCTCAAAGAAATATATAATCATTTCAGAATTTATATAAACAATAATTATAACCATGTTGATCAATTCACCTTTGCACTTAAGCTTAAGATATTCAATTATAAATTCAATGGTCATGATCATACCAGTCACAATTCAACTTTGCACTACAGGCCAAAGAGAACCCTAGTCATGATCATACCAATAATCTATCCATCTTTACACTCCAGTGAAAGAGAATTTTAATATCAGGGTTATAAAAATGTTATATATGATGATAAAAATAATATGATCAACATATAGTTTTAATCTCAAGAGTAATATTCGTAACTCATGAATAGTAACCCCGACACAAAAGATAGAAATTCTACAATAAAATTCATACCAATATTTCGGTATAATGATATTGAAAGAATAACATTACTTAAATTTATAAACAATTTATTTTAATTGTTTACACTTTACTAATTAATGCATTTAATCATCAT
Source organism: Panax notoginseng (assembly GCA_016801055.1). NCBI lineage: Eukaryota > Viridiplantae > Streptophyta > Magnoliopsida > Apiales > Araliaceae > Panax > Panax notoginseng. The sequence goes on along the minus strand of CM029013.1, from coordinate 3,607,237 downwards.
AAAATGTTAACTCTTACAATTTCATCATCAATAACCAAAACCCTCATCAAAAATCTGCATATACCTCATATAGGATTCTCAAGCCATAAAATCCTATTTTCCAATTTTCTTTCTTCACAAAACATATTTAATTCATTTACTCATAGCTAGACCATTTTCATGAAAAATACCAAATCAGTTCCAAAAATATTTCTTTTCTGAGATTTAGCATAATATAGTCCCATAGTGAACATATATTTTTCTCAGAATTTTTAAAAGTCATTTACTATTTTTCATATGGCCAAAATAGCCGAATATTTAGACATTTATCAAAAATTATACTTTTGTCCAAAAATTCTGAAATTTATAGAGTATACTTCTATCATACACATGTACTCCCAATAAAAATTTCATCAATTTTGGAGTTAACCACAAGGAATTATAAGCGGTTACTTTTAAAATAGTCTTTTCTCATAAAATTCATAACTCTCAATCTATACATCCAAAAATCACCATTTTTGGACACAATCAATAAAACTCATCAAAATATCATTTTAAATTTTTCCAGAATTTTTGAAGTTCAGAAAAATTACGAAACTGAAAATCATAACAACCCTTAAAATCCCTTACTATCCCTTACCTCAAAAGAGCAGTACTTCTGGCTGGATATCGGATATGATGCTGAAGGAAACTTGCACTAATGAATAGCAACTCACCAAGTATCTAAAAACTCACAAAATATGCTTCATAATATAGAGAGAGAAAGAGAGAAAGCTTATGTTTTTGGTGTGATTTTCAATTCTAACTTAGCCCTCTATTTATAGGAAAATTTTGGTAGGTTTGACCTGCAACCTGATGGCTTTACCTGCTACTATTCCCACCCACCACATTTGAAATATAATTCAGCACATTTCTTCACCAACCACAAGTGGGGCCCACCAATTCTAGAATTTTCTACCAAAATGATAAAATTCGAAAATTCAACAATTTCTGAACCAGTCATCTTGTAAAATTCATAATAAATTATACGTTCATTTTTAACGGTTCAAAATTTGTGGACATATACTCAACTTATATATGTATAACATATCCAAATATTACCACGATCCAACGGTCGGATTAAAAATTATAACCCCCGCAAAATATCTCAAAAACCCTGATTTTTAATACCTCCATTCCGACAAAAATACGGATAAAAATCTCAACATTAACTCCTTCATTTTTTAACCACAAAAATATATCCCTCATTTATATCCACATAAAATAAATATTTTCTTATCATATGAATCAATAATTAATTATTCAGAAATAATATTATAGAATCACATTTATGACAACCAGGCCGTTCCCAAGAAAGAGGGGGCTTTCCAATAAGGATTTCTCCTTACTGGCGCGCAATTAGATGACCAAACCTCTCCTTAGACAGAACTTTCTAGACATTGCCAATAATGTTATCTAATAATATTATTCAAATAATATGAATTATTGATCTGATAATAGGAAATACTGTGCAGTGACAATTATTGAACAACAATAATATAAAATTTCCAACGTAGCAATTATTGAATCAATAAAATAAAATATTGAACAGTAATTACTGTAACAATTATTGAGTAGTGCCTTCTTACGTAAGAATCAATAATTTCAAAAATACTGTGCAATACCGTGTGCTACTGTGCAATAATGCGTATTACTGTATTTTAACCACCGGGTATTTCAACAGTATTAACAGTAACAACTACGTCGTTATTTGTAAAAACTCAAATTTGTCGTTTTCTTCACCCGACAGTTATTCGTTATGGGGCCCACAAATAGCTGCGCCGTCGTACGAATATTCTCCGACAGAAAGAATATTCCACGACCAAACGAATATTCCCCGACAACAATGAATATTTTATAACCACTTGCGTATTTTGAAAAAAAAATTCATATTTCACCCATAACTTTAAACTTTTATCAATTTAACCATTTACTGAATAGTAATTATAAGAAAAATTGAATACTTTTATTTCATAAAATTCGGGGTCTTACACTCCTATTCCGTTATCAGCCGGAGTGGTTTCGCCTCGACCCATTTGGTCATATAATCAATAGCGACGATGACGAAACTGACCTGCCCTTTAGCTTTCGGTAATGGACCCAGTATATCAATCCCCCAGACAGCGAAGGGTATAGGAGATAGAATCGAGTATAGCTCTTCCAGTGGCTGATGTGGGATGTGACTGTTGAGCTGCCATTTCTCGCACTTCTTGACGTATTCAGTTGCTTCCTTGAAGATCGTTGGCCAGTAGTATCCCTGCCGTAGAACTTTGTATGCCAGCGACTTAGCAGCCATATGGTCGCCGCAGATGCCCTCGTGAACTTCCCGAAGAGCATAATCGGCTTCGGACGGAGTCAAACACTTTAGCAGTAGAGATGAGAAGGCTCTTCGAAACAGATCCCCATCTATCAGAACGAAATTAGCACTCTTGTACTTGATTTTCTTGGCCAGCATCTGATCCGAAGGTAGAACGCCATATGTCAGATATTCCAGGTATGGGGTCAACCAACAGTTGGTTCGATCAACGCACATTACCGATTCATGATGAACACTAGGATGTTGCAGAATTTCCAAGTATACTGATCCATCAAAAACGTTAACATCCGTAGTGGCTAATTTGGAGAGTGCATCGGCAATGGAATTGTCATCACGTTCGACCCCCTGGAATTCGTAGAACTGGAAATACTGAAGCCGTTCTTTCAATTCCGCCAAATACTTGATCATTCGATGACCTCGGGTTTCGTATTCCCCGGAGACTTGTTTAACGACTAACTGAGAGTCGCTGAAGATAACTATTCTTTGCACTTCGAGACTCTTAGCTAGTCGCAAACCCGCCAACATTGCCTCGTACTCTGCCTCATTGTTCGTCGCTTTAAACTGAAATCTGATGGCCTGTTGCACCTTGAATCCCTCCGGACTAGTCAAAATAATCCCTGCTCCGCTGACGTCTGCGGTAGAAGACTCATCTGCATACAGCGTCCACGAACTCTGCTTCTGCTGAAGAGCCGCAACTATGATGTCAGATCCTCCTACTTTTGCTACAGCCTCATCAGCTTCAGAAAACGAACACTCGACCACAAAATCAGCCAAGGTCTGCCTCTTGATAGCAGTTCGGGGATGATATTCAACGAAGAACTGAGACAACTCCATCGTCCATGCAGCTAATCTCCCCGATACCTCAGGTTTGCTCATAATTTTCTTCAAAGGCTGATCTGTGTATACTATTACCAACCTACCCTGGAAGTACTGCCTAAGCTTTCTACTAGCAGTTATTAAAGCAAAAGCAAACTTTTCAATATTTTGGGTACCTTGTTTCGGCATCCCGAAGGACGTGGCTTACATAATAAATCGGGTGCTGCTTACCCCCAACTTCTGGCACCAAAACTGCTCCTACTGCCAACGAACTAGCTGCTAAGTACAAATATAAAGGCTCAGCAGGAGCGGGCTTCACCAACAAAGGCGCCGAAGATAAGTATGACTTGATACTCTGGAAGGCGTCTTCGCATTCCGAAGTCCATTGGAACGTCTTGACATTCTTCGGCCCTTTCAACGTGTCAAAAAACGACAAACACCTTTCTGCCGATTTGGACATAAACCTCCTCAAAGCTGCAATCCTTCCAGTCAGACGCTGAACATCTTTAAACGACTGAGGAGTCTTCATGTCCAAGATTGCTTTAATATTCTCTGGATTGGCTTCAATTCCCCTCTGACTGACCAGGTAACCCAGAAATTTGTCGGCCCCTAATCCGAAGGTGCATTTGGCAGGATTCAGTCTCAATTTGTGGTGACGGACTGTCAGAAAGCATTCCTCCAGGTCATCCAGATGTTTGTGCACCAACATGCTCTTAACAATCATGTCATCCACATATACTTCCATATTCTTGCCCAACTGACGCCTGAAGACATAGTTCATCATCCTCTGGTAAGTGGCCCCGGCGTTGATGAGGCCGAAGGTCATTTTCTTGTAGGCATATACCGACCGATGTGTAATGAACGCCGTCTTCGGTATATCCTCTTTACACATGGAGATTTGATGATAGCCAGAGAAGGCATCCATAAAGCTTAACAAGGCATACCCCGAAGTTGCATCGATGAGCTGGTCAATGTGGGGTAATGGATAGAAGTCCTTCGAACAAGCTTTATTCAGGTCTGTGTAGTCAATGCAGACCCGCCATTTCCCGTTCTGCTTCTGGACCAGTACCACGTTTGCCATCCATTGCGGATAGTCGATCTCGAAGATGAAGTCAGCAGCTAGCAGCTTCGCAATCTCTTCATCGATGATTCTCTGGCGCTCAGGCGCGAAGATCCTCCTCTTTTGCCGAACTGGCTTCTTCGACGGGTCCACTTCTAGCCGATGCTCAGCGATATCCCTACTCACTCCCGGCATGTCCTGAGGCTCCCAGGCGAAAATGTCAACATAGCACTACAGGAGTTCAATGAGGTTCTTCCTGAGAGGTTCCGGCAGGCCCGAACCTATTTTCACCGTCTTGTTCGCCTTGCCCGGGATGAGCTCTATCTCTTCTGTCTCTTCGGCTGGCATGACCAACGGTTCTGAGCTGCTTTCCGTGAAGGGTTCGATCTCTATTGCCATGGTCTATTTTTGCTTCGATACCCCTACTCCCGAAGTGATCACGGCATTTCTATAACACCTTCTGGCCAGATCCAGATCTCCTTTTACCTCCCCAACCCCATGAGCCGTAGGAAATTTGATTTTAAAATGAGGGATAGAGGATACAGCTTGTAAAGCAATCAAAGTGGGTCTCCCCAAAATAGCATTATAAGCAGAATCTACATTCACAACGTAAAATTTACAAATGATTTCTACCTGTTGGGGTGCCGTTCCGAAGATAACCGGCAGTTCAATGGTTCCAGCCACTTTGACCGGATCGTTGCTGAAGCCGTATAAAGGGGCCTCCTGTCCGATCTCCATCTTCTGCCCATCAAGATGCATCCTCTGATAAGCATGAGCATATAGGATATCCACAGAAGACCCGTTGTCGATCATCATGCGCTTCATGTCCACCGAACCCACTTGTACTGTTACGACCAATGATCCCTCATGTGGTTCGATGGTTTTCGAAGGGTAATCGTCATCGGTAAAGGACATTACAGTACCCGGGAAGGGTCTGTCGGTCCTCGGGAGAGTACCCGCCACTGACATGACCGAATCTAGATAGCTTCGGCACTTTCTCCCAGCAAGCTTACCCGAAGTGCCCCCAGTGATGACATCTATTACTTGCCTTGCAGGCGGTTCGGGAGCAGGGAACACTGGCTGAATTGGTTGGGCTGCCTGAACAGGTCCTCTATTTTGCTGCTGGTTCGTTCGGGCAGCCACGTAATGAACTAACGCCCCGTCCTGCACCTTTCTCTCGATAAAATCTTTCAGGCTAGCACAGTCGTTCGTATCGTGATCCGAGGCTTGATGATAGTCACAATACTTGCGAGAATTCTCTTTCCCGGGCTTAAAGTTATCTCGAGGTGGCTCGAAAATAGGTTGATTCTTGATCTGCTATAAGATAACAGCCCTGTCGGCGTTGAGCGCCGTATATGTCCTGTTTACCCTCTGAGCGGGAGCGGACGAGCGTTCTCCACCCTGCCTCCAATTATTATTATTGTATTTCTTTGATTTGCCGTCGCGACGGCCTCTATCTCCTTCATTTCTACTCTGGTCACCCTCTGCTCTGTCCCGATCTGTCTCTTTAAGTCGCTCTGAAGAAGGACGTTTGAGGCTATTCATGGCCTCTTCTACCACAATATAGCCTTCTGTTTTGTCGAAGGCTTCTGCGAGACTCTTCGGGTGGTGAAACATCAACTTCTTCACCAACTTTTCCGATTTGACCAGATCTAATCCGTTCTGAAACAGTCCCATGGCTTGTAGATCGTTCAGCTCTGTCACTTGGCCGACTGCTTCACGGAATCGCTTCACATATTGGCCCAAAGACTCATTCGAGAACTGCCGAACCTGAGCCAATGAGCCAGTTGGTTTCCCTCTTCTTCTGTTGCTCCCGAAGCGGGCGTGAAACTGACTGCACATATCTGCCCAGGATGAAATCGAATCTGAAGGCAAAGTCCCCATCCACTGTCTGGCATCCTTTCGAAGGGTCGTGACAAAAGTATGACACTTAGCAGCATCGCTAAAGTCATAATAATCCATCAGTCGATCGAACGCCTGACTGTGGTCGTAGGGATCCCCCGATCCGTCATAACTTTCAATATGAGGCAACCTCCTGGTGGGGTCAGCCTTTTCTCTCAGAATCTCCGCGGAAAAAGGGGATGCCTTCTTTCCCGAAGTCTCCTTCACTTTCTGTACTTCGGCAAGCTGCCTCCGAAGCTCCTTCACCTCCTTCACCAGATATTCCACGCCCTCGGGTAGGGACGATGCTTCTTTTTCCGGTGACCCTTCCCTCTTCTGAGTGGATCGGCGATTTACAATAGAACTCCCAACTTTCGAGGGGCTTTTCTGACGATGATGGTCCACAGAGCGGAGTGCCTTCGGTGGACTTTCGGGTGTACGGCCTCTAGATCTGCTTCGTCTCAGTACCCGGCTGCCGCGGTGGGAATGCGCAACAATGAGCGCCCCCTTAGTATTCTACGGAGTACGTTCTTCGGATCGACCTCTTCGTTCGCTTCGACCCAGCTCCTTATAACCGTCAGGGTGATGTGCCCTCTTCGATCTGTGAGGAGTAGGGCTTCTGGACCTTCTTCTTTCCCGAGGTCGATCCTGATATTCACGCTCGGAATGAGCAGGCTCCTTCCCGCTCCGATGCCCCCGTTCTTCAGACTGGACATAGCTGGAAGCTTCGTCCCTCAACTCGGCCATTCGAGACATCTGTTCAGCTATATCCCGTCGTTATTTCACAAGCGCCTCCATGGCCCTATCAGCTTCATCTGCCATCTTAGCCAAGCGGGCAGCCTTTTCGTCTTGGTCGTCCCGGTATCGAGTTCTAGGCGAGGTGCCTTCTACTTATTTCCGGCCATGACTGGACCCTTTCTCCGCTGTAAAAATTAGCTGTCGCTTGGCTTTGCTCACAACTCTCGGACGAGAATCTCCATGCGATCGTTTGGACGCCGTGCTGGCGTGAGCACTTAGTGCAGGTCCCAAACGGTCCTTCACAGATACTCGCGGTACTGATTCACTGGCAGCCCTCGGCTGCCCCTCAGGTGTAGGTGTTCTACTCTTTCCCATGAACACCGACGTAAAACGAACAAGATTTGTGATTGAAAAATATTCAGGACACTAGAACTGCCCTCCTTCTAGCGCCAATGTTAACGCCAAGATCTTCTCCCACGTCCCAATCACGTAAGACGCTATGATCCTGCACAGTTCAACAAGTCAACACCAAAAGCTTGACGGCCTGACCGTCGGGGGATAGCTCCGGCGTGAGAGTCAGTACAGGCGATCACAAGGTTAACAATGGAGGAAAAATATTGACTAGTGTCTGAGTGCGTGTGAAATGATAATGTTGTGTGTAGTGTTTTGTTACCTCTTTTCCTTTTGTGATCCTTGCCCCATACGTTCCCCAGACCCGGTTCACTGTGCCATCCACTATCTCCTGACACCTCCTCTCCACCCCGGTCATCTCAGCCGAAAGTGTACAGCTTATTTTCCTACCTGCTACCACTGTTACCTCCCGCCGGCAATCGGAGTCCCATCCTCATTAATGTCATGCAGAAAGGTGGCAGACATAACAGTCAACTACTACTTTTGTGATGATTACCGGTCAAAGATAGAATAAGTGACAACTCACATAGAGGGCCGATCCAATGACTGAGCCCAATATTATAGTCAAGTAGCGAGGCTCAAGTTGTTTGACCCAATATGATAAAGGTGACATAGTCCAAAAGACAGACTCATTCGACCTGGCCTAGTAAGAAAAGTATTATGACCCAACAAAAAGTTAATTTAAAAATCCAAAATGAGATTGCCAAGCCTATAATAAATAATTAAGAGTAAATTTATGCATACGTCAAATTTACTCCCTCTTTTTCAAATGTATTATAAAAACAAAAAAAATTAGAGTGAGGAGCGGGCTTTCAGGCTTCACGCCACTTGTTTTTTGTTTCGAAAAAAAGAGTAAATCTGATGTATTATAGATTTATTGAATAATTAAAAGGGAATTGTCCGTATTGATTATATATAGTTCAAACGAATAGATGGTGTTGGTGGATGTAGATCTCGACTTCTCAAGAAAATCAGCGTCCTTTCTGCCGAGTTGGCTTCTGTGTGAGGGTGAGGGTGTGTGTGTGTTTTTTTAATAAAAAAAACAAACAACTCAAATAATTGAAATATATTAAAATTTTAATCAGTTATTAAATAGTATGAAAGATTACAACAAAAGAATAATTACTACTGACAATAAAAAAAACATAGGTCAATAATTTATTTATTTTTTAAATGTTAATATAAAGTCTAAAGGGGGTTTTTCCCTAATGACCGAAGAGACCATAGTTGTAATAATTATGGATGTTTATAATATTTTACTCCATAAAATGATATACATTAAATAAATTTATAATAAATTATGGTTGGATTACTTAAAAATACTCATCGCTGTAGAATATTTAGAGCTCGTTTGGGAGAATTTTTTATGTGGACCAAAAATACATTTAAATTAATTATAAAATATTTTGGTATTTAGTAAACCTCTGAAAATACATTTAAAATGCAGAAATTTGATTTTTTTTTAATTTAAAAAAATTACTTTTGCCCGAAATGACTCATACCACACACTCATGACTTATGTGAACTCATTATGAGTAAAATTAAAACTTATTTTGTAAATTTTGTAAAAAGTCTTCCTCCCAGATCGCCACCGCTTACTTGTCAACTGAGTCGTAGGTCAAATTAGTAAATACCAGAATCCAACACAAGCTGAAGCAGCTGCTCTCCTATTTAAACCCATCACACGCAGTCACTCAAGTAGTATCACGAAATCCACGCGCCGGAAAGAGAGTGAGCGAATTCCCGGCGAGATTCACTCACGTGCCGGCCAGTTCAAGCCTTTACCACCCGACCCTTTTTACCTCCCCTAGACATTCACACAAATTCTCCCTCTTCTTCTTTTTCCTTTCGATTTCTTTCTGTCTACAGTCCTATTTAATTCAACCATCATTTATACATATCTATATATTATAAACCCTATAGATATACACAGCGAAGCGAAAACAAATTGAGAAATGGGATCGGAGTTGATCTACAGGGGCCACGAGTCCCAACCCATGGCGGATGAGTATTCGCCGAAGCCAAACAAGCCATGGCTCTTCGTGATTCGTCCGATTCGCTACATGCTTCGCGAGCAACGCCTTATTTTCGTTCTGCTCGGCATTGCTATCGCCACCCTCGTGTTCTCCATCCTTCCATCCTCCTCTAACAGCCCTTATGCCGCCGCCGGCAGCGGACCAAACGCGATCTCCGACTCCTACTTGTCAACCCAGTATCCTCACCGGGCCACGTACCAGAACCGGGCGGCCGGATTGAGAGCATTCGGTTCGGGCGGGAAAATTCCGTTGGGGCTGAAAAGCAAGGGGTTGAGGATCGTTGTTACTGGTGGGGCCGGGTTTGTTGGTAGTCATCTAGTGGATCGGCTGATGGCGAGAGGAGATAGCGTGATCGTGGTGGACAATTTTTTCACGGGCAGGAAAGAAAATGTGATGCATCATTTTGGAAATCCTAGATTTGAGCTGATCCGACACGACGTCGTTGAGCCGTTACTATTGGAAGTCGATCAGATATATCATCTTGCTTGCCCGGCTTCTCCGGTTCATTACAAGCATAATCCCGTGAAGACAATTATATCCTTTTTCTTTTTTAATTACGAGTCTGATTTACTTTGATTAAATTTGTATTTTTTGTGGGGATTAAGAATGATTTATTGTTTGTTTTGGAATCCTTAATTTTGGATTTTGGGCCATCTCTCACAAGACAAATGTGGTGGGTACGCTAAACATGCTAGGTCTGGCAAAGAGGATCGGTGCGCGGTTCTTGCTAACGAGCACCAGTGAGGTGTACGGTGATCCTCTGCAGCACCCACAAGTCGAGACTTACTGGGGAAATGTAAATCCTATCGGTACGTTTCAATCTCTCTCCCCCTTGTCTTTCTTTTAGCACTTGTTTCCGGTCGCCGGTACTGGAGGAAATGATTTATGGTGTGGTAAATAGTAATCTAATGGTTCTGATGAGTTTTCTTTTTTATTTTGGGAGTTGCTTTCTGTAATTTTATACTACTGGGCAGTGGGCACTAGCTTTCATTTTTGATTGAATTTCAGAGCCAAATATCAATTACGTAACTTATGAAATTTATTTGTATGATCATAATTTAAGAAACAATTTTTAATATCCCTCCGTCTTGTAAGTTGGTTTTATGATGTCAATTTTAATTATTTTATTTTTCATAATTATCTGATTTTATAATTTGATATTACCTTTTACATTGTTCACAATAATTATATGATTTATATTAGTTAACCTACTCAAATCAATTGACTTCGAAAAGTTAAAATAAGATTCTTTTCTTTTAGAGTCCGCTAATGACAATTAAACTTTGTATAGATTTGTCAAAATATAATCTTTTCTCCTCTTTTTATGAATGGGAGTAAGAATTAGTATGATATAAATAAGTCCTAGTCCTACTGAAAGTTGCAGTCTTTTTGAGTTCAAATATTTTCGTTAATAAAATATTCCCTCCATGTTAGGAAGAGCGACTATAAGACTTGAGGAAGGATGGTGTTTTTGTAACGTAGTGAGATTTTAAGGAATTAATTAATTTAACCTGAGTACTCTATGACAACACATTAGTTACTGATAATAAACATGGTTGTGGTGGGGGACAGGTGTACGAAGTTGTTACGACGAGGGAAAACGTACTGCAGAAACGTTGACCATGGACTACCACAGAGGTGCTGGAGTTGAGGTTTGTATTTTAAATCTGCATACTACTATAATTTTATTCTGATAATCTCTCAGATTCATAACTTTTAAGAGCTTCTTTTTTAATTTGAATTTTGTGGTTAAATGTTGGATCATAATATACATAATTTTAATTTAAGTTTTGCATCCTGTTATAGGTGAGGATTGCTAGGATCTTCAATACATATGGGCCTAGGATGTGCATTGATGATGGCCGTGTGGTCAGTAATTTTGTTGCCCAGGTACCTACCTACCTACCTACTTTCTTCAAATACTTTTCCAATTCATTGGATCAGCTGTTTTTGTTTGATATTTGTTATTGCAAGAGAAAAGCAATATTAGTCTTCTAATTACTTTGTACAACTGTAAGACATTAACCTATACCGAGTTGATAATGATAATAATTATTTAATAAATGGCAGGCGTTGAGGAAGGAGCCATTGACGGTTTATGGTGATGGGAAGCAAACAAGAAGTTTCCAATATGTTTCTGATTTGGTTAGTGACTTTCTGATCAAATATTGAACCAATAAATATATTGAATAGTTTCCCTAACTGTCTGCTTTATGATTTGTCCTCTCCTGTTCCAATTAGGGAAACAATTCAATATTTTATCTTACATTTATTAAATAATTATTATCATTGTCAACTCGTTATAAGGGGCTTGGACGGAATTTTTTTATTTTAAGCCAATCTTAATATTTCATCTTACATTTATTCAAATAAAACAATAATATAAAACAAAATAATTTATAATAAATATACTAAAAACTTTTGCTTAAAGTTCAAACACATATCCGTATTGCTAATGTCAAAGTTCAAACATAAATATGCAATTGTTCAAAGTTCAAACATATTTTTAACCTATTAGTTTTATTCATAAACAATATTACTATTAAATAATAAAATTTAAAATTTTAAAATTTTAATTCAATATTAAAACTTAAGAAACTAAACATAAATTTAAGAATATATTGAATTAAACTAAATATTACAAATGTATCATCATCATCATTTATATAATTTGAAGTTGGTATATTATCCATTTTGACTTGATATTGTTCACTTTTTGTTTTGATTTGATATGCTACAACTTGTATTATGAATATGGTAAATCATTAGAAAAATAAATATATCAAGATCTGGTTTGGGTAATTATTAAAATAAAAAAAACCTCTCCGACTAGACCCTGCTTAGGCCTCGCTTAATTTACTGGAGAAATTTTTATGCCGCCTTAGGCCTAGGTAAGGCGTCATGGGGGTCTAGCGCCTAAGCGAGAGGCCAAGGGAGGGCCTAGCCCCTAGGTGGGGTGACAAGGGGGGCCTAGCCCCTAGGCGGGGTTTAAGCGGGTTTAAACGAGAATTTTTAGAACACTGATTATAATATAGTTGTGTTTTCTGTCTTATGGTTGTTAGAAATTGAATATGATTATATGTAACACTCCCTTTCCGAAATAGAAAGAGAGGTTACGCATGAAACATAACGAAATAAAATAAAAGCTCTATGCCACAAAAGAATGGTCTTATAACCAAATAATATCACAAGACATTAAACTACAATTTAAAATAATTATTACAACTCCAAATAAACTGATATATCAAAACCTAAACAGAATATCTAAACCATTGGAAAGAAGGGAGCTTTCATCACATTTGCTCTTGATCTTCCTGATTACCTACAGGGAAAAAAACACAGTATGAGTCAAATGCCCAGTACGAATATAGAATACAAATACTGAACTGAAATAATTAACTCAATTTAATGAACTGAACTGAAATGAACAAAACTAATACAACGAAATAATAAACTGGATCAAATGGCTGGGTGTTATTTCATACCGAGTTCAAAACAAAACAGAAATATATCTTGCCACATAGGCAAGTCAAATAATGCCACACAAGCAATCACACATCGGACTGCGCAATCCAGATGTATGCAAAATCGGAAGGCGTGTTTGACACAAACATCATCAGTCCGCAGAACAGGATAGAACAGAACAGAAAACTAGAGCCGATCCATACGCCTCCCACAACAAATCACCAAATGACCAACTTCCACCGGAGCACAAAACGGAGACGCCGTGGACTGATCGCACCGCCACGGAAGGTGTCATGTCTCGGTACTAAGAGGACATGCCTATGCAGGTATATCTTACGGTATATTCTAACAAAAATATAATGTCACAACACATGCGACAAAATATCAACACAAATGGGTTCTAATATATGCATGTTAAATTGAAACGAATTATCAACATAAGGCTTCCAAAAATATATACTAACATGTACATTACTACGATTATCAAATTAAATTCTATACATAATGCACTATTCTAAAGAATACAAATAGGAGTTCCAATATCGACGTCAAGATAAACTATCATAATAAATTGACAAAGAATAATTATAAGAGGCAATACTAAATTTCGAAATAAATAGTGAAACGAACAAACTAAAGTCAAAAGAATCTCGCTGAAAGAGTACGAAATCCGTACTTGGAATCGATAATGCAATACCCAAATTTATATTCCAAATATACTCTTTAAATTCCCTCCGTCCGTTCTAATAAAAATAATAATAATAATAATAATGCAATTATAAGTTACTTAATAATTATAATTTATATTAATATAAAATTAATTTTTCCAATTACATCAATTTTACAAGACAACCCAAATTAAATTATAATTTATCTTCTAATCATTTTTTTTCTTTTAATTATATTTTAACAAATCAGTAACCTTAATATATTATATATACATCTTTCATTCATTAAAATAGTACAACAACTAGCTTTTCTTCATATGGCAACGAATTCTTTATTCTTTTTTTTTTTAACAACTCATGGCCTTTATATTAATCTCTTACATTGTGCAACAGTGAAACAGTAACCATACATAAATAATTAAACTGATATGGCCCAATCAAGGCAATCTATTTCTAAAGAACAAATAACTTCTTTCCGTTTACCTTGCCTTCCATTTATATGAAAACAGTATATTCAATAAAAATTCTTTCTGTTTAGTATATGTTTTTCTCTACACATACATCAAACACGTTTGGAAATGGCATACTCAAGACCCAATAATCAATGATATACAAAATACAAAAAGAAGAAAATGCACATGCTTTTGTTTCTTTTCTTCAATTCTCTTGCCGCCTCACTTCTTTTCCTTAATCAGTTTGTATCAGATATATGAGAGGAAGATTAGGTTTTGCTTATTATTATTAATTAATATATTTTATTAACCCTCTAAATTTTAATAGGATTTAAAATTACGCAGCATAAATTAGACTCAATTAGTTAAGGCCCAAATTAATATAATTTCTTATTCATTATTGTCCACATAAATTAAATAAAACTTAACCCAAACATAAGAAAAGCCTAATTAAAATATTTAAAATATGAAATTAAATGTTATTTATTTATTATTTTTTTCTTGGGTATTACATTATATATGTCTATAATTAAGAACCAAGTTATCATTGCACATAGGAGACTAAATCCATAAATAGACTCCAAGTTTCTTAAGACAGAAATACTTCCACAACAAATCAATCAAGCAACAAAGGAGACTTTCTGATTTGGTGAGTGACTTTGTGATCAAATATAATGATTTTGTTTGATTGAGCTCATTTGCCAAGTGTGATTGCTCATTTGCCATAATCCGAGTATCTGGGTTATGGATTTTTGGGTGATAACTCAAATAGACATTGCATATGACTTAATTTCAAGTTCCAAGGTCCACTAATAAGGTCAGAGTCTGTGAAATCTGTTACCGGTGCTTTTAACAGTAACTGATTCCATGTGCCCGGTAATTATTATGTGTAAGTGGTAATTAAGGATGGAGGTTGGTGAGAGCAGAGATGTTTCTACCCAGTTTTGTGTTTGGTCGATCAATACTACATTATGTAAGTCGACTTGCAACAAGGTCCTTTTCTTCACTCATTAGCCATTTCATTATTTATGTAGTAGGTTTAAATTTTAATCTTCCACTACATGTAGTGTTTGAAAGAAAAATGGTTTGATTGAAGTGGACCCAGCTACCATAACTGCCTTCCCAAATCGACTTAGAAAAATGAAAAGTAGAATTTCAGCCCTTTCCTTGAATGGATCGAATGATAAATCTTTTAAGGGAACTGTTAAATCCACACTCTTTTTTGTTATTTCCGCACTATGGTCCCCACATATTTGCCAAACTTATGTATGCCCAATTTACCCTGCTTGAATTAATTCCCAAGTACCCAACTCAGTCTCTTCCTCTCCCTTCCTTCTACACAACTCAATATTCTTCAATCAATCCAAATTCTTTCAATCAAACAAATCAATCTAAATCCAACACCGTCAAACGCTTCCACTTCTCAGAGCCGGTCCTGAGTTTTCTAAGGCACAGGACAAATTTTTTAAGTGTGCCCCTTTATACAAATTAAATTAAAAAATAAATAAATTATCAACTAATTATTTTTATTAAAATTATAAGAATTTACAAAAGATAAGGAAAAACACTTTCAAATATCATCGAAGCAGATAATCATCACATGTACCTACAAAATAAAAATATTAATGAAATCGGTAAAACTAATGAAATACCCACTGTAGTTGGCAAGTTTTACTAATTACACAATTGAACTCTTAATTTTTTAAATTACCCTACTAAACTAATTATTATTTTGAAATTGGGTTATTCTGTTAAAAAAAATAATCGGACGTTAATTTTTTATCTACAAAACTAATGAATATTGTTGTTGGCACGTTTTACTGATTACACCATTGAACTTTTAATTTTTAAATTACCCCATTAAACTAATTAAAAAATGATTATTTTAAATATATTTAAAAATAATTATTATTTTTAGTAAAAAGTATTAGAAATTTTAATTTTTTTCCCATAAAATGAGTAAAGTTTCATAAAATATAGATTTAAAAAAATTAAAGTTTTATGAAACGTTATTGATTTAAAAAAAATCTCTTTTTTCCTTTTGAAAATAAAGTTTATTTTTTTGAATCTATATTTTATAAAATTTTACTCATTTTTTTAAAATATGAAGAATTTCCAATTTTTTTCTTGAAAATAATATTTATTTATAAAAATTATTAATTTCTTTTTTGAAAAAATTGAATCAATTTATTTATTTATCATTTACTGTTTTTTTTATTTTAATTTCTGTTTTTAGTTTTTTTTAAAATTTCTAATATTAAGAATGGGTCATTCTGTTAAAAAATTAAGTAGACATTAATTTAATTTAAAATCACTTTAATTTGTTTGAATCTATATTTTATGAAACTCTACTCATTTTATGAAGAAAAAAAAGTTTCTAATATTTTTTACTTAAAATAATAATAATTTTTAAAAATATTTAAAATAATTATTTTTAAATAGTTTGATGGGGTAATTTGAAAAATTAAAAGTTCAATGATGTAATCAGTAAAATGTGCCAACTACAGTGGATAATTCATTAGTTTTGTAGTTAAAAAATTAACGTCCGTTTATTTTTTTTAACGAAATGACCCAATTTCAAAATAATAATTAGTTTAGTGGTGTAATTTGAAAAATTAAAAGTTGAATGGTATAATCATTAAAATCTACCAACTACAGTGGGTATTTCTTTAGTTTTGCCCAATGAAATCTATACCACAAAATATCATTTAAAATGTCTTCTTGTTACATATTTAGATGCAAAATTATCAATTATACTATCATATTTAATATTTTTTAACATATCATTTTTAATGCATAATATTGTTAAACTTTTTATTATTTTGTTTTTTTTATACACAAATACATAAATTTATAAAAAATTTTGGGCCCTCCTCAACTGTGGGCCCTGGACGGTTGCCCTGGTGGTCGGCTCTGCCACATCTGCATCGTGACGGACCGCCAGCACGATTTCCCTTCGACACGTTTTGGTGTTCCCGTGGCGACGATTTCTAGCCAGGGCCCACTAAGCGGCGCCAAGTGCAAGCCGTGCACGCCTATTTGCACCGGATTGAGCGTCACGAACATGATGTTGAGGCTGGATCGGGGTTGGAGCTGGACGAACTTGGCCAACAGAACGCTTGATCTGTGTAGAGCTCATGCGGATTGGGAAAATATGTGGGAGAAATTGTTCGACAAGGCGGCCGGAAAAAAGTTGGAGGCCACGAGAAAGCAAGTCGGGGTTTGGAAATGGAGCAGTGCGTTGCTTATTTTGAGGAAATGAGGCGGCAGGTGACTTTTTGGGAAGCTCCGGCGCCAATTGAGATTTGTAAGCTGGGGTTGGGGTTACACTAAACATATTTAACTAATCAAAGTTATACTAGTATTATATATATATATATATATATATATATATATATATATATATATATATATGGAAAAAATGAGTAGTTTGTGATGGTGTATAGAGAGAGGTAGGTATACTTGGGTTCGTAGGTCTTTTTACTCCGCAATATATATTCTTTCGATTTCTTTTGTTGTAGTAGATTATGATGAATTGGAGCTTAGGTTTGATTTAATGAATTTAATGTTTTTCGGGTCTTTTGGATGATATATACATATGGGGTTTGAACAACCAGATTTGGATTTAGATATGTTTTTTTGTTTGTTTGTTTTGGATTTGAATTGATTATTTTTTATTGAAAGAATTTGGATTGATTGAATAATATTTGGAGATTGAGTTGTGCAGAGGGAAGGGAGAGGAAGAGATTGAGTTGAGCAATTGGAGATTGATTCCAGGAGGGTAAATTGGACATACATAATAAGTTTGGCAAATATGTGGAAACCACATTGCAGAAAGAACAAAAAAGAGTGTGGATTTAACAATTCCCATCTTTTAATTGGAAGCACCTCCAAAGTTCTAAGAAAATGACACCTAATGGTCCTAAACATGTGGCAAGAAAGTCTAGTTATCCTATATTTTAGTTTAAACATTGATTTGTGGCACAAAAGACTGGTAAATGGCTTTTATGCAGCATCGCATGCTGTAGTGACTACGGCTGCATTTCTAGGTTAGGCTTATCCTGGGTTGTAACTCATAATAATTGATTAGGATGATTATGAACGAAAATCAGATTCTTGTTTTTTATTGCGTAGAGCTTTCTGTTGACTGGATCAATCTTTAGTATTCAGGAATAACATTTTTCATATAACTCATATTGACTGGGAAATTTTAATACAAATTAGACACCGCCTGGTCTGATTTCAATTTTATTTTATAGGTGGATGGTCTGATGCGTCTGATGGAAGGAGAACATGTGGGACCTTTTAATCTTGGAAACCCTGGTGAATTCACCATGCTTGAACTTGCTCAGGTATATCATGTTCATGCTTGCATCTGATTTATATTCCACTTTAGAAAGAGTAGATTACTCTCGAAATTGAATTGAATGCTGAGTAATTAAAGTTGGACAATAATAATATTGAGGCATGTCTCTATGTTTACAACTATTGGACTCTTATCATTAACAATGAAAATAATGGCACAAAGATACTATGGCGGAAAGTAATTATCTTTTTTCAGTTTGTAAACTTTTGTCGATTATAAAAGGACTATGTAACCCTTGTGCTGTGGATTATCATATTTTATAGATCATTTGATTGACTAACTATTTGGCTAATTCTGGAAAAGCTGAGGAAATTGCTTCTTCCCGTCTATAATGACGCAGGTGGTTCAGGAAACAATAGACCCGAATGCAAAGATAGAATTCAGACCAAACACAGAGGACGACCCACACAAGAGGAAGCCTGATATCACAAAGGCAAAAGATCTACTTGGTTGGGAGCCAAAGGTGCCTCTGCGTAAGGGTCTGCCACTAATGGTATCAGACTTCAGGCAACGTGTCTTCGGTGACCAGAAGGAAGGTGACACCACCTCAGCTTAGGGAAGGCATATCCTTTTAAAATGATGCAAAGGATACATATTTCGACTCCTTTCCCAGTAAAGTACAGCAGCAGCCAGCGGAAACATGTGCCGCCGCCTTATTCACGTCTGCATAGTTTTGGGTGTTTCAATATTTCACCATTTGTATTTTAATTGCTCTCATCCTTTAAGACTAGTGTAGACTACAAGCCTGAAAATCACATAAATAACTTCCCTCTACTTTTGTATGCAATCATCAGCATTGGCATTAGCAACACTGATATTATTAGCTTTCTATATTTACTGAAATTTGTTCTCTCAGTATATTGTAGCTGAATTTTAGATGTACCCAGCAAGTACGTTTTAGAAGTGAAGTTAGGAGAAATTATATTTATGCTTCGTGACTGAAAATACTTTCACCTCCAACTGAAAGGGCAAAACTGTCTGGTTCAAGGGAGGGAAACTGATGCTAAACTCAATATGACAAACAAAGCTAAACTCAGATCATTATGGTAAGTGGAGCTCTGCCTACTCCACTCGTCTATAATTATTAGGTGAGATTATTATTAGTCGACCACAATTATTTTTATTCTACTTGAGTAATTCTTATAATAGGCAAGAGGACTCTTAAAAACCATACCCAAGCATGCACAGCATTCATGACTTGAGTCAAACGCCTGGTTGAAGCCAATTCAAATTTGTGCATAAACTTTCACACTTGACTAGAGACCCATAGGATTCAAAGCCATCACACTCAGAGGCAGAAAGGCTAAAAATATATTACCTTGGTAATATCTACTGATAGAGTTTCTTGTCTTCACCAACTACTTTTTTTTTCATTAAATACCAGATGCCTGGGTAATCAAGAAAAACACAGAAGCCATGATCAAGAAAACAGAAAAATTCATAAACAGCACTTCAGTAGCTTCATTGCGTAATTAAATCCATCAGCAGGTTTAAACTTGAAAAAACAGGGGAAGAGCAGAATTATGAAGTCGTGAAAAATTATCTGAGTCATAACTTTTTATGAGATCTTTCAATACATCGTTCAATCGTATCATATAAAACTCCTTAAAAGTGAACCATGGAATTAAGTCGAAATAACTTTCATTATGACCTACAACATCTCTAAGTACAAAGTTTAACAAAGGTGCTAATTGCAACTCAGGTGATGCACTCTTCCGCACACTTGTAGCTCCAGATTTCCTTTTACATAACTGTGCATCAAAGAAGAACCTTATTAATATGAAACTAAATTGAAGCATTAAACAACATATTTAGGCTGGAGAATATATGTACCCCATTTCTAAATAGCTTATATGAAGTAAAACAGCACAATCCGGTAAACAAGCAAACAAATATCAATTTCAAACACTTTGGTACTCAACACAAAATTATGATGATCAGATAGGTTCAAAACTAGAATAAGATAATTCATCAGAACAAGTTAAAAACAAATCAAAAGAATTATTGCGATGTCTCACTGCAACGATAGGAATTTTCCAATTGCTTAAACTAGTAACAGAATTATTCAACAGTGATAATGACTATGGTTCTATGCTCCATGCAGATATAAGTTCAAATACTACAGGTTAAAACCCATCCTTGACGCATACTACCAACAGTGATGAATCTGGCACAAAAGGATCATGGCATGTAATAATTGTGATACATCAGGATAAATATATCATGGTAAACACCCCAAAGGCCTTGCTATCCACTATACCCTGTACCCTGATGGGTAGATAGTAATAGTTTCTTTAGATAGTACCCATGTTTCAAGTTGTTTCACTCAAGTGAGAGTGCATAGAACATCTCGGGGAAGGGGGTGAGAATCAAACTCCCACTTGCACTGCGGGAGTGGTGGCTCAAAACCAATGGCTACCACAATGACTCTTGCAGAGTTAGATGTTATGCATTATTAAAATTCTTAATTCAAGTAAGGAACTTAAATTGCATCCTATAAAATTTAACACCAGAGAAGACGAGCAGTATTGGGTAGGCTCAGATCGAAACAATTGGAAGATCTCCTCCAGCTAATTCACACAAAGGCTCGAACATTGAGGATGAGTGTCATAGAGAAGACTCAGCCAAACAAAATGACAGCTTAGAACTTAATTTTTCATGGCCAAACTACTATAGGTGCCAAAAGACCATAGAAAAATGGAACCAATACTTCATCAATTTTTGTTGGCAAGTACATTGCATAGAAATTGCATATTTTTCAATTATGGAGAACCACATCATCCACAATTCATAAACTTGAAACTGAATCGAGTGCAATGATCAATGTAAAGGAGACAAAAGCAGGGTTTTTGATTATATAAACAAAGGATACATACCTCTCACTTGGGATTTCTAAGGACAATGATAACAGAATCTCCTCGAAGGAACATCTTGCTAATAAACCTGTCTTTGTTAACCGGAAGTGCTTTCTTCTTGCCTTTCCCAGTCTTTGGTACCTGAGCGGAAAAAATATAAATTATTCGTAACACCTGACCTTGTGTACAAAATATTTAACAAACCACATTACAATAATAATGAAGTTTTTATCATTGTGAAAACCAACCTCTGTCCACATCTCTCTAACATTTTCCAGTACCATGTTGCAGTGGCGATCAAAAGCTCTCACACGGCCCAGAAGTTTTTTGTTGTTCCGGCAATTGATAAGAACCTGGAAGCAGGCACAAAAATAGACACAATGACATCAGTAGCCAGAAACAATTAATCAATCCATTTCTATAAACATAAGTTGAATAAATGAGCTAAAGCTAGGGAATAATCTTGTTATCAATGTCTAATAGAACTCCATTATAATGCCATAGAAGGATCCATACCTGTGTGTTATTTTTTACACTCATCATCAACACAGAAAGTGGCCCTGTGTTAAACTCCTCCTCTTCATTCTTCATCTACAAGAACAAGTAAATTATATGAAGCATCTAATATGCAGATTAAAGCACTCTGATAATGAAGAATAAGACACAAACAGCTAGCCTACTATAGCTAAAAGCGAATAATATATAAGACATCAGAGAAGATGTACCAAAAGAGAATGCAAATGCAACACACTTTTATAATTAAACCATATAAAGGGCAGATGGTTGCGTTATACAAGTTAAAAACAACCTAATTGTTATCCTTTTTTTAAAGACAACTTTGATAGTTGTGAATATACAATTCAATTAACCTTTTCTCATTCCTGCTTAATCAAGTGTTATGGATGTTGCAGATTATATCTGGATAATACATCTCCTAAATGCCCCATGATAAAGGAAATTGCTGAATTATCGCATGGACAAGAAAAATAAGATAGGAAACAGAAATGCCTCATTAATTCTTATGACGTACGAAACTATAGGGGTTACGGGTAAACAAAAATGCCAGTATATCCTACTGCTACACACATCCAAAACAAGTACAACATACACACTTCCCCAAACATACATTTACATCAGTTTCGCTAAAACCACCACACTTTTTCCCTTTTCACAAGTACATATCAGACCAAGATGTAAGATATACAATCATAATAGCTTTTAATCACAAAGAAGTAATAAACATTGTGTATGCATATGACCATTTTAAAACTTCAACTTTTCACCAATTAGACTATTATTAACAAGTGATTGTTCAATATAAAATGTGAAGGATACAAAATAAAACTTAATAAAATACATATAATCATTATTGTGAATAATGAAATAGTCATACAGATTAATTAATAGATATTAGGATGACTTACAGGGACATCCTCGTCCATTGGGCGACTGCAAAAATATTTGAAGATAAAATTAGTAACCTCCAGCCATATAATAGAGAAAAAAACAAAAGCATGTACACAATTTTTCTCAAAAAATTAGGGCAACGAGTACTTTTTTACAGACTTTGATTTTGGAAGCCGGCTCCAATTATGACACGAGCATAGTAAATAGTACAAACACCTTTAGCCAGTTTTTCCCTGATAGTTAGGGTACATGAGCTACTTTATTATAAAAAATTATTTTTGTAACTTCTTCTGTATCAATTAAGAAAATTTGAATTTGTGCCATTGAAAAGAGAAATGGACTCAGAAAAAGTTTTAGTTACAATAAGAATACAATTCTCATGGGTACACAGCAGAATCATGTTGTTTGTATGTATGTGGACGTCTGGAATCTGCAGGATGTGTGCATGTTAGATATCTACTCCAATTGAAAATGCCGTCATAAGACTACCCACTTTAAGCTAAACTGCTAAAGCATACTATATTCTCCAGTCTCCCCTGAAAATTCTGAGCAATCCTGCTCCAAGTTCACCTAACTCTGCATTCCTCAATTCTATGCCTTTGAACAACACATAAAGAAGATAAATGTACAAACCATTTAATCCTAAACATAATTGATTCAGATTTCCCAATGAATTACCAACCAAACTTCAAAAACCCTTATTCACTCAATACTAAAAATTCATTATTTGTTCAGACCAGACCCAAAATAAGAAGTAACGGGTTTAGGTATCTAGAGGCTTTTGAAAAATTGCTATAGCAAAAAGGGAAAGGAAACCAACATTATTTCACAAAATGGAATGCAGAACAAACAAACAAAACTAAGCAACAAGTTACTGAAGTTTGGGAAGACTGAATGTACCTCATCTTTACTCGAAGGAAGAAGCTTCAACAGGACGTGAAAGTACAAAACCTGCAAAACGAAACAGAATTAGGGTTACCCGCAATCGTTAAACCCTAAAAACAAAAAAAGGTTTAGGGGGGAAATACTATATCTGAGAAACGAAGTGAATGTAAATGATACCTGAATGACAGAATGAATAGGGTTTAGTACCTGCAGATTTTGGGAGCGCTGCCTCTCTCTCAAATTTTTGCTTGAACCCCGCCGAGAATAGTACTATAGAAGTGTGGCGGTAAGTATAAATAAGGATGGCTGGCTAATTCGATGGCCCAGCCCCAGCATATGGTTTACTAGCCAGTGTTCGTATTTTTTTTAATTCTACTAGTTAAAAAAGCAAAAATATAAACATAAAAGTTCATTTACCGAACAGGCTCCTATTTGGTGTATTTGTTCGTTTATTAATATATCTATCTTATCTTTTAAGATAATAATGTAGCACCTACTCATAGTGTGTAATAATGTAGTTCCTACAAATGAATTGTTAAGGTTATATTAGGGTATTATGAAAGTCAGATAACTTAAAGCCAAATAAAGATCTTAATTAAAACACTCTTTATCAACTATTTCTAATAAATACTCCTTCAATTCAAAATTTGAGTGTACCATCCGCTCTCACCTTTACCTAAGCATATAAAAAGTTATTTAGAGGATACTTAAATATATAGAAGAAGAAAAAAATTAATGATAAATTTTAATCTCAAAAGCAATACAAAAAACTATATCTAAGTGTCTTATGTACGCCACTCAATAACTCATAATTACATTATTAAGAACTGTTTGTCATTCCATTTCACTTTATATTTAAGCCAAAAAAGAGCCATACATTCCATGCCAATGTTTTTTCCTTGGCTTCTGTCCAGTTATGATTATTGATGATGTATCAGTGCAGATTTTCTCAATGTCTTAGCTAGAATTATGCACTGGTTCCCCGGCAAGAGTGATTGTGCAGTCATCTTCGGACCTCCTGTCGAGCCACGTTGTGATGTCTGCAAATACTGCCTCCATGTTATTGTCTGGCTCGCCGGATGTCAAAGCATGCCACATCCCCGGGTACAATTTCATGGTCTTGTCAGCACTACTAGCTCGCTCGTACAATGCTAGACTCACTTCTGGGTCAGTCACTGTATCTACCTCCCCATGCAATACAAAGAATGGTAGTGTCACCTGCCGAAAATACATCCCACCTTCAGAATTAGCAGAGCTACGTCTCCATGGCATCTATATAAAGCAGCAAACTAAGTAGACAACAATATTGAACTAGTTCTTATTTGGTTTGTGGAGGTAACCTGAGTAGTATGGTATCCAAACATTACACAATACCTTTGCCAAAATGAGAGTCATATTTAGTGTGTTGTTTTTTCTTCAAGCTTATTCCTACGACACCCGTAACCATAATGATTTGTCGATATTACAATTTAAGACTAAATTTCGTTATTGGAAAAAAAATTATTGAAAAATGTTCATGTTTATATGTTTCTTAGACAACCCATAATATATTAGCATGCCTAAAAAAATGTCAAACCAGTCGGAGGATTCTCATTTTTATTTTATTTTTTTGAAAGAGTGTCCTATTTAATAGGGTAGTTGGGTAGTTGAGGAAGGGAGAGGAGGGTAAGTGGAATTACTCATGTCATACAAAACATCTGCAAGTTCAATTTGTTGGGAACACACAAAGTCATGGTATAGGCTGATAATATTGAACGACCTGCTTGACAGTTATGGACCTCCAAACACAAACTATATTGAAAAATGCTTGCAATAGGTTGAAACTAGCAATGTTACACAAGCATGATAACTATACAAAACTTTACATAAAATTACAAGACAACGAGGATAGGATATTGCAAAGAGAAAATTGAGGAATCACATCGTTGGGTTGGTGGGTATGATAGTGGCACATTATATGGTCTAGGCTCCTGTCTACAAATTATGTTTATATATACTTGTGCATTAAATTGTATTCAAAGAGGGAACTGTAATAAAACAACTGTGAATATGAAAACCTAGTACTTCAGAAAAATTGATATAACCTGGCTTAATCTATTCTCAAGGTTCATGCTAGTTCTGAGCATTTCTAGAGCTGTTTTCAGCCTGGGTTTGTCTTGGTAAATCAGTCTGTTTCCTCTTATCTGCACATTTATGAGAGAGATATAAGCACAAAGTTACTCTTAATTTATCAAAATTCACCAGTTTGGCTATGCAATAATGATATCTTTACCTGTTCGCGCTTAACAGGGTCCTTGAAGGCCGACTCAATAACGTCCTTTGTGGTGACTATTTTCCACTTGGGTATAATATCTTCAACTGTAGTTAGCATACTTATAACAACAGGATGTGGTTTCACCTTATCAGATATCTGACAAAAGTTGTTGCTAGCTTGAGACGCATAAATGACAACCATTGATGCAGTGGGGAAATTAATTGGTAAACCATAATTAGTTGTGTCGCTATTACATTATAGTACCATGGTAAGTATCCTATCATCTACCTTGCACATTGGTGCGACAAGAAGAGCACCGTGCCAGAATGCAGGGTCCCTTTTGTGAATAAGTAGAGCCATTGCCCCTCCCATTGACTCTCCATACAAGAACCTTCTCTTATCCCTGTAGTCCTCACGTCCTGAGGATCATGAAAACAAATTTACTTGGTCTTAACAGGTAAACATATATACATAGACGTAAATACTCCATCCGTCCCAATTTTGTGGACATCACACATTGGACTATTTTACCCTTGCCATTGCGTTAGGAATTTGGAAGTATTGCTCATTGTTTATTTTCAAATTTGTTTGTTTCAAATTGCACAGTGGGAACTAAAGCCTTGATGTGTGTAAATATTTTATTCCATAAATCATGTGTCAGTCAAACCGAATCACTTTGAGGCAGGGGGAGTAATTTGTTACCGACAGACTAAACACAATAAGTTTTGTTAGGAGAAGAATGCTTGTTGAAATTTAGAAAGTGTCAATCACATCAATCTATCATATATACACAATTGAGTCATACCAGGGACCATTGCCTAATGTTTTGGCAATAGTTCAGTTGTTAGCTAAAACAGAGTTGTGAATCTTAGAAACTGGATTATGTACAAGTATTTTAAAACATAGGTCAGTACACTTTCTACAATTAAACCACACACCTGCCATAGAACAATAACAATAATGATATAGCTTGACCATGTTATGAAAACTTTCCAGCTTATTGCAATAAATTTATTAAGAAACACACAAGAAGAAATCAGTTATTAGGCAGCTTTACCACAAATTGATTTGAAGAAGTCGCTGCAGTCATTGACAATGTTTTCAAACTTTTTGATGTAACAACGAGCACCCATGGATCGTCCGTGTCCTTCATAGTCAATCCCCACAACAGCATACCCGTAGCTTGCTAGCCTGGTCCCGCAACCTTAAAGAAGCACAGATGCGATTAGGTTGAACCTTTAATACAATATATTTGTCAAGAAGCAAATGTCAACAAATAATAAGTAACATATTCCAGAATCTAAATCTTGGTGGCGGCCAGGCCCACCAATTAGTTGTTTGCTCACCTAAACAATCTACTTCTCTAGGGCTATTTGAAGTCAGAACTGATCAATAAGTGAATCCTATTAAATGTAAGTAGCCTTTTAATCGAAATATGTCTTACATAAAGAAAATTGGTTCCAATAGCATACCTAACACTACAACGCTTGACCGCAAGTTAAGCGGGCATGTACCTGTTAAAGTTTGTTTGGCAGTTCAACAAAGGAAATAAATGAAATGAAACGGAAGGATCTGTGAAATAAGAAAAAGTTGATTATAATCAATTAATTCCTCATGAAGCAAAGAACCAAAGTAAAATCATTTCCCTGCTCTTATGAGGAAAAAGAAAGAAAAGGACGCAAAAATTATCGAAAAGAATAACATACCAAACCAACTACTTACTCAATTCCTTTCAATCCTTTTCCTTCCCATCTGTAATATGCATAATTATCACGACGTCGCCTTGACGTCCAAGCGATGGAGAAATTGTACGGAAGAGGTCGACTTGGGCAGAGCTGTTAAGGCGTGCCAGCTCGGCTTCTCAAGGCAATGCTTAACTCATCTACCCAGTACCTATCTTCTGACTCATTGACCCATGGACACCATAACCCATCAATTAAAAAAGAAGGAGAAAGGGAGAAAACCCTTATTTGTAGACTTCGACTCGCAGCATCTCCTTCAAGGCTGAAACTCATCGCAGTTCGAATGTTTTTCTTCATCGCGACCCATCGATTCGCAGCAAGGAGACCCATCGCAGCTTCGCGACTACATCGCAACTTCTTCACGACTCCATCGCAGCAAGGACACTTCTTCGCGACTGCATAGCGACTTCTTGATCAAATGCCTGTACGAAATGTTATATCTTGGAGCTGTATGCTTAATGGGTATGTAAGGTGCGGTCTGTATAAAGAAACACTCGCATTATTTAGGGGAATGCAAATGTTGGAAGTGGATGATGTTAGGCCTAATGAGTTTACTATGTCTGTTGTGCTTTCGGCTTGTGGAAAATTAGGCACACTCGAACATGGGAAGTGGGCTCATGCTTATATCGACAGATGTGGGATGGAGATTGATGTTATCTTAGGAACCTCTTTGATTGACATGTATGCTAAATGTGGGAGGATTGATAGGGCAAGGTGGGTGTTTAACAATTTGGGTCCAAATACGGATGTGATGGCATGGAGTGCCATGAGGGCTTGGCTATGCATGGGCACTGTGATGAATCCCTTGCTTTGTTCTCCGAGAGGATGAATTGCGGGGTTAGGCCAAATGCCGTGACATTCTTAGGTGTTCTTTGCACTTGTGTACGTGGCGGATTGGTGAATGAAGGGAAGATGTATTTTGAGAGGATGAGCGGGGAATTCAGTATTGTTCCTTCAATCATGCACTATGGTTGTTTGGTTGATCTGTATGGGAGAGCTGGTCTCATACAGGAAGCATGGGATGTTGTAAATTCAATGCCTATGGATGGAGCCAGATGTGCTTGTATGGGGTGCTCTTTTGAGTGGATTCAGAATGTTTGGGGACATTGAAACATGTGAGATTGCTATCAAGAAATTAATTGAACTAGAACCCACAAATAGTGGAGCGTATGTGCTTTTGTCCAATGCGTATGCAAAGTTGGGTAAGTGGAAGGATGTCAGGCATGTGAGAGACCTAATGGAGGCAAGAGGGATTAGGAAAGTTCCTGGGTGCAGCTTGGTAGAGCTGGATGGTGTGATGCATGAGTTTTCTGTTGGAGACGAGTCTCACCCGGACACGAGGGAAATATATATGATGCTTGAGGAGATTAAAGTTGGAGGGATATGTCAGCAACACCAGAGAAGTATTACTCGACTTGATTGAAGAAGGAAAAGAGATGGCACTTTCAGTTCACAGTGAAAAATTGTCAATTGCATTTGCCATTTTAAAGACAAGTGCAGCTACACCAATACACATCGTGAAAAACCTTAGGATATGTAGTGATTGTCATGTTGCCATATCTAGAATATATATATATTCTCGAGAGATTGCAATCGGTTATGCTCTTGTAGTGATTACTGGTGATTAAGAATTAAGTTTCCAAGTTTCAGTTGGGTTGGGACCTATTGCTCCCTTCTATCGAATGTATGTATGTATACATTTAGTTGTTATTATTATTATTATATCACTTGTGATGATGTGATTAGTGGTTTTAAAAAGCAGGCAGAAGAGTGCCAACTTTATTTTGTTTTGTTGCATACAAAATTTTGTCAAGGTTTCTCCGTAATAAAACAAGACGCGACGGAATAGTCTTAAATGTCAATTCTCATGAAATAGGCTAGAATTCATGATTTAAACGGAGAATATTTGTAGAACTAATTGTTAAATTAATTATTCGAGAAAAAGTGTCAACTTTCATTTATAGTTGTTGATTTTTATTATTACTTAAATTCTCCTTTTATTACTAAAAAAATTATATTATGATATTTTAACATACAAAATTGATAGTACTACGGGCAAACAACAGGAGGCATTCTGGCCAGGAAAGTCATTTTTAATTAGTATGGGATGGATCATATTTTAATTAATATTCATCTTATTGGTCTAAGGTTAGTAACATGAGTATTTAATTTTAATTATTACAATCGTAATCATTGTAAACTACATTAAAGTATTATTATTTTTTTAAAAAGTTTATGTTAATTAATTAAATGTTAAAAATTTAAAATTTTGTAAACTTATATAAAAGTTTTAAAATAAAACTCTTTTTGTAAGTATATTTTATCACAAAGTTAATCCTTTTACCTTTATTTAAAAAGGAAAATATTACTATTTTTCTCAACCATACCTCATTATATTTAGGGAAATTAATATATATTATCAAATAAGTTATCACAATAAAATTAGTCATGCAAATGTGAAAATAAATATATACACTACCAAAGTAGCATAAGTAATTACTAAAAGAGTACGTGCATGTTGACTGCATAGTTAAATAGTATACTATTCTAAATGGAACAAAAATTCAAGTGATACCTCGTGTGAGAGTTTAATTAAAATAATTAATCTTAAAAAAAATAATTTAAAATATCAGCCTTCCGCGTCGAACGCTAAAAAATATCCAATCAAAATAATGAATTAAGCGGTTAAGCCCAACTTGACTTGGAAGCATTTGCATGTCCATTAATCCTAACTATCGTCAATATCGCCGCCGCCAATTAAACGGCGATCGCCGTGCCTCTCTTATCTGGTATGGATATCAACTTAATCATGTTCCTTGCATAAACTTTTATATGTTCGGCAACATTTTGGAATTGGAATTGAAAGAACATTTACACTTCCATAGAATTGATATTTAGTTAAAACTTGGCGCTCAATTCCAATTCCAAAACTTGGGGTTGAATTGCCAAATTGTATTATATCAGTTGTCCGATCTGTTTTTGAGCAATTGAGGTAAAAAAAAGAGCTGTGGTCTTTGTTAGAGATCTAAGCACTGGATCCCAAACTTCTTTGATTTTAAAGTTGACGGCTTTGTAGTTGGGTTTGACTTGATTTGGGTAAGTGCTATATTAGTTGTGAGATTCAATTGCTGGGTTTTCTGAATTGCATTGGTCAAACTGTTGTAATGAGAGTGGGGGAAGGTCCACCTTCAAGATGAGAACCCCTCCCAAAATCAACTTACCAAATCTTATTAAACAAGTAATGATCTTGGGCTTTGATTAGGTTAAGAACTTTTGAAATTGGAAGTTCGATTTGGGATGGAGGGAGCCTGAATTATTCACCTTAGTGTATGCATTTGCTCTATCTCGCCAAAGACTCCATCATTTATAGTTGTATGGAACGTAAGCAGGCGTCATTGGTGTAACTAGTAACTTTATATTGGTTGTGTAACATTTCTTTTGATATTTCAATGAAATATAACTGATGTGGAATAACTACAGTACGCATGCTGTGAGAAGTTCGAACTTTGTGGTTTCATAACCATAAACAATATAGGAGTTAGGACAAGCGATGCATGTTAAACTTGTTAGGCAAAGAATTGGATGCATTCTTTAATATGTTGCATGGATTGATTCAGTACCATATATTATCTGGTGGTTGGGCATATATACTTGAGGCAGGGAACTTTATTTCCATCTGTATGGCATAATGACTCTCTGTTCAATATTTATTGTGTAGGTTGTAATGGATAAGCAATCCAATTTACTTAATTGCATTAGCACATAACTGTGCCCCTCTTTTTCCAACTCCCACCCCCATCATTAAAGGAAAAAGGAAGGACAAAAAATCTATACCATAGAAAAGATTTGTAGGCTTCGTGGAACGCTTTGGGTTAATGCCTTAATAAATATGATATATCACTTATCTTTGATCCTCTGATGTTGATGCAGATATTAACTTCTTGCAGGACGTTCTTGCTTCGCAAGAGTCACAGGAGGTATCATGCTTGAGCTGTGAGATTCCAACTGCTCAAGATGGCATCTGTGCATAATGATACGGCCGAAATCATACATAGAGTTTCTAATATTTTAGTGCGTGAAACATGCAAATCCTACTTTCTTTTCTATGGTGAAACTGCCCTTGCAGATGGGTTTAGGGCAGTCGTGTATTTTCTTGCTCTTGCTTACTGTTTCATTGGATTGTCAGCTATAACTGGTCGATTTTTCCGGTCTATGGAAAATGTTGTTAAGCAAACTCGAAAGGTGGTCAACATAGATCCTTTCACAAAAACTGAAATCGTGAAATATGAAAAGGTGTGGAATTATGCAATTGCAGACATTAGCTTGCTGGCATTTGGGACTAGTTTTCCCCAAATCTCTTTAGCTACTATAGACGCGATACGAAATCTTGGGAACCTGTCTGCTGGAGGTTTGCTTCATATTTCCCCTCTTGTGTCTGTGTGTCTAAAACATAAGAGTCTAAGAGATTAACATAATTTCTCTAAAAAATAATGAATATAGTAGAAAACTCTGCTGCTTAGCTTGTCAAATTAGTAATTATTGATTATTTTAATTTAGAAAACTGTGTACATCACATCTTCCCCCTGTCCCAATTTAGATGAGGTCCACTGTTTGGTTTTTCTTAGCGCGTATTTGAAGTCATGCCCAAAAAACATGTATACATTATATTTTGTTTATTGTTTGATATTCTCAGTATATCTATATATTTTAATTTCAGTTATATTAAAGATATATAAATGTGTTTTCGGCACATGTTAGATTCCATTTTGAAAATAACCAAGAAGACATTTTGAAATGGCACTAAGAGAGTACTATTTTCTATATATTTATGAATGCAATATGTGATATGTACCTTTCATATCTCATTAAAATTGATCACGATTCGTCCTTACTTTTGGTTCTGTCTCAAGGTTCGCAAGTTTTCTAACGTTCAGATTTATCCATGCTACTTGTCTATGAATTTGTGACTTGTGGTTTTCTTTAATAATAATACACTTGTAATAATTGGATATGTTTACGTCTTATTAGGGTAGTGTTAACCCACTTGTCGGGTTTTCTGATGGATATGAACAACTTATTGATATGGTACCTCCTGAATAAGGTCATCTAAGATTCTAAATTGTCATTTGGGGCATTGAGAAAAGATTTATTCTTTGATATTCAATTTCTGTTGATCAAAACAATTTCGCTAACACTGTGTTTTGGAGTTCTAAAATGGACAGTAAAGGGGAAAAGGGGATGGAAAACTTAAGCTTTCTCCCTAAGACACTAAAATTGATTTAGCAATATTCCATTTTTCAAGTAAGAAAGTATCGAGTGACATTTCCTTCTTGATGAAAGTTAAACTTTAAAGTTTTAACAGTTGAGAGAATTTCTCAACTTTCATGAAATTTGACAAGTTAGCATAAGTAAATTGAAATTGAAATTTGAAGGTTGATGATGTAAATCCTAGTTTAGCTGATTCTTAATATTATTTGTTTGTGATCTAATTTGAATACAGAGCCTGCTTTATTACCTTTTTACTAAGATATCTATTTGGGAAATTACTGAAAATTTCCACCACACCTTCTCTTTCCTCTCCAATCTCAAAATTTCTATATGCTTGCATGTATTCCATGGTACATATTGGTTTATTGACTAAAACTCTAAGCTTATGTGGAAATCGATTTCTTATCATTTTCTTTAGCTAATAAAATTTTCTTCATCCTGAACCCACTGCAAAACGAGATCCTGTTATCATGAAATAGTTTCATATTGATTTATGATTGGACAATTAGTTTTATTTTCCGATCAAGAAACATGTGGATGTTTTTTTTCTCTAACTTATTCTGGTTGCATTGAATTCTCGAAAATTGAATTCAGGGCTTTAATTTTTTTGATTTGGATAACCTTAAAAATTTCTAACATCTACTTGTACAATAGGGCTGGGCCCTGGGACACTTGTTGGTTCTGCTGCGTTCGACCTATTTCCTATTCACGCTGTTTGTGTTGTGGTTCCTAAAGCTGGAGAATTGAAAAAGATATCAGATTTAGGAGTTTGGCTTGTAGAGCTCTTTTGGTCTTTCTGGGCTTATGTTTGGTTATACATTATCCTAGAGGTAATATGCCATTTTTGTTTCATCATTATTTGCTTTGGTCTGAACATGTTTTTCTGTAGAATATAAACTATGAAAAGA
The DNA here is from genome assembly GCA_016801055.1 of Panax notoginseng. Classification (NCBI taxonomy): domain Eukaryota; kingdom Viridiplantae; phylum Streptophyta; class Magnoliopsida; order Apiales; family Araliaceae; genus Panax; species Panax notoginseng. The sequence continues at coordinate 3,573,690 of CM029013.1, read as the reverse complement.
TGGGTTTGGCAATAAGTATGGAACCTTTTTTTCTTTTTGGACTTCAAATCCCCCTAAATTTTACAACTCATATTCACATAGATTGTATTCTTTTGGTATCTGTTGCATGTTTAATAGGATTTCAGAATAGTTTTTGGTGTCAAATGCATATTTAATAGGAATTCGGTTTAAGAACTCATTTAGTTATCGTAGCCTAAAGATGGACATAGTCTTAGGGATAAATACATCAGTTTGATATTTTGATTTCAACTTTGGTGTGCAATTTATTCAGATATACATGTCGTACATGATGCAGGAAATGGTAAATTGATCGAGTGATTAAACATATTATTTATATACTTTTTTGCTTCTGGTTGTTTCTCGTCGACTCAAACTTCATTTGCATGCTACATTTATTCTTCTTTTGGTATCTTGAATTTTGATACACAGGTTTTATATTCTTCCATTATGTAGTATTTACTGATGGCCATTGTTGTTACATATATCTCTTAAAATATTACAAAATGTCCATTATTCGCAAAGCAGTATGTCATACTTGGAACTAATCATATATTTGATATGCAATAACATATATGATTAGTATAAGAATCAGTTTACTTCCTTTATAATTCCTTGACCCTAGTGTATAGAAGACATTTGCTTTCAAAAGCACAGATTACATGATGGATAGTACATGAATCTTACATATTCCATCTATTGCTTCAGAAAACTATGCTGAGGTCTGACAAACTTTTACATGATATTTCTTCAAATACTTTATACATTCTTGAATGTGTGGTCAACAGGCCACATGAAAAGTTCTGATTGCTGTCAATTATGTTTTGATGCTAGAACATGCATCTATAAGGGTGATGTGAAGATAGATTTACCAGTTTGAATCTTCATAGAAAAGTAGTTTATGGGCCTGTCAAATGGGTACACTGTATCCTTATCTCAGAGATTGCAGTTTCCTTCTCTTATATCATTCCTTTCCAAACTGTAAAATCTCATTAATGACATAGCACAGACCTCTAGCCATCGACTCTGGTGTGCATGTAACAAGAACTTGGTGATGAAAAGGTTCTATTGAATTTTCAGGTGTGGACTCCAAATGTTGTCACCCTGTGGGAGGCCTTGTTAACAGTCCTTCAGTATGGGTTATTGCTGGTACATGCTTATGCGCAAGACAAGCGTTGGCCCTATTTTTCCATTCCTTTGTATGTTTTTCATTTTTCATATCTTAATTATTTTTGTTTGTGTATATGTTTCAATTATCCCAAATGAAAAGTTTAGTTTCAGTTGAAAACAGACAGTTAACATTCTTCTTGCTTATGACATTGTACTTTCTCAGAGAAAGAACAGAAAGGCCAGAGGAGTGGGTGCCAGAGGAGGCTAATTCATTCAAAGATAACAACAATGTTGATGATGAGTACTCTGAAATACTTCAAGTTGATGAAGATGAAAGCCAAGGCATTGTTGACATATTTTCAATCCATTCAGCGAATCGGACAGGTAACTCTCTGCTATGCCTTAAATATCGAAATGAGGTGTTTCAGGAATAATTTTGGATGTTAGGAGAATGGGACAGGGAATTAACTAAGAAGGGGGAGAAGATTAAAAGAGATGGTGGAAGATGACTCGGCCAAAAACATATAGGTCATAGGAAAAGGAAAAAGGAAGAAGTAAACAGAGCAATGATGACAAAAAGTATATTCATATCAGTGGCACCTTCTTACAAGGACTTCTGAGTTGGTAGCAACATTATCAGAGTACAAGGAAGCAACTATATATAAACAATTTAATCCCAAAAACCAGAATGCAGAATGAATAACTGAAGATTTGGGAAGGGTGATGAAATGCACTTTTAGGAAGAATTAGGACCATTAACTTGGAGGTAATAGAAAGCTATGAAGAATAAGGATATAAATCATACCCCAATTCTACAAGAACATAACCAAAGACTGCTGAGTGTTAATAAACCTGTTGTGTTTCCTTAACGACTATCTAGTTCGCACATGATGAAGATACACTACATAAGGATTTCTTCCTTCTTCATGATGCCACAATACTTGTAGGTGTTAATTTTCTTGTGGCAGAGAGTGGTGAGGCGAGGCGAAATTATGTAACTAAAGATATACATGAAATTACATTGGTTGACAATCGCGCCAAGTTAGTCTAAATTTGAATTGTTTGATATATGATCCATCACAACTTGTAAAGATGCAAAGATTTACTACATCATCTTACCAGGTTGAAGAGCTAGAAGGCAGTGACCAAACTTTATTTTTGCATTCATAGCCTGCTTCATTATGGAGATCCTTGACTCAAGTTTTCGAAAGCTTTATATTTTCTAGTGTAGTATATGCCATAATTTCTTAATATCTTAGAATCCTTGGAAAATAGAGGACGATTGAGAATCTTACAGTTTTGATAAATTGCTACATTATATATCTAATTATCCCTCAAATATTGTTTTGAGCATCATATCTCTTTAGCTAAGTATAACTTGCAGGTCCTGTATATCAAAAGGTACTTGGAAGTGATTTAGCTGAATCCTCCCTTGAACATGGTAGCAAAGATTTGAGGTTTGAAGAATCGCATGTTCTCTCCATTTGGAAGCAGCAATTTATGGATGCCCTTATGGTACTACATTTTGTGCTCTCTATATTAAATGATTTTATCATACTCCCTTCCGTTCTAAAATAAGAGATACATTTTTAATAAATCGACTTTTATCCAAACTTATCCCTAACATTAGCAAGAAATGTAGTAGTGGTGGCATGATGGTACTCAATCTACTATGGTTAAAAGTAATTGCATGTTAGGAACTTCGTTTCACTTTATAGTCTAAAAATAGAAGTGTAGAGATGGAATGGACAAAAAAAAAATGTATCTCTAATTTTAGAACCGAGGAAGGAGGAAGGGAGTATATCATATTATATGACTAGTCTCTAACATTTGCCACTTAAGTGTGTATTTTATTGATCTATCTCCTTCTGTGTGAGTGTGTCCATGTGTTCTACCATAGACTTGCCAACTTTAATATGGGATCTGGAATTTATTTTGTACACGTTTCAAGTTCAGTGTAACGAAATACAGAAGACTAAAGATTATTACAGACTTGCGTACTTGTGCTCTCGAGTTGAAGTTTTTTTTTTTATTACCACAACAGAAAGTAGAAATTGGGAAGTCTTTGTTTAGGGTTATAGTATATTTCCCTGATTAAAGTATCCCTGAAACCAACATGTAAACCAGTGTTGGAGATCCTTTTGGATACAAACTTTAGTGACATGCAAAACACTAAATAGAGTAACAAAAACAAAAATTTGATGAGTAACACAATTGTTGTGTGATAATTTTAGTAAAAAAAGTAAATGTGTTTTAAAGTGGAGTTTCTGCTGTGAAATGCTACTATCTTTGTAGTCAACTTGAATTTTGTGTATATAATTTTAAATCTTGTTGCATACAAATGACTGTTTTGAAATAGAAGTTTCTGGATGTTAAATGGATTTAAGGCTATTGAACCATTATGAAGCATCTTACGTATTCAAGACCTTTTTTCTCCGCAATCTCAATTCATAGTCCTCTGTACTTCTAGTATGTTCTACCCCTCAAAATTTCTTCATGTGATGGTTGAATTTTCTAGTGATTTATATATATAATTAAGAATGTGTATTTTTTATACAAAACCTATCGGTGCGAGTTAATAAGGATAGTTTTGTCCTTCTCTTTTTCTGAGAACCATTGTATATCTAGTACAGCTCATGCAAACAGTAAACTCTACTAAACTGTTAATATTTCCTCATTACTTTATTCCTAATTTCATGGAACTGGAACCTTCTCACTGAGATGGACTTCTGGTATATGTATTTAGTACCATTTGTTGCCCTTCGTAACAAGAGGAGTTCAAATTAAATGAAGTTTTAAATATAGTTTTGTAAGCACATCGTCACTGAAGCAAGATTTAGTGGATTCATGGGTTCAATATTTTCTGAAATTTACATACGACTAGTGGAACTCCTTTTGAACACATTTAGTTTTAATTGTCTTGAAAGAGAAGAATTCAAATGTGCATTCAATGCTTTCTTCTTCCTGAAACAGTTGGAAAGCACTGCATCGAGAAAATTGAGTAGCATATACCTGCATATTTCAATAATTTTTTGGCAGTCACTTCTTGCTCCATGGAGGCTTCTATTTGCTTTTGTGCCTCCCTATCAGATTGCTCATGGGTGGGTTGCCTTCATTTGCTCTCTAATTTTCATTAGTGGGATAGCGTACATTGTCACAAAGCTCACCGATCTAATAAGCTGCGTCACAGGTTTTCTTCCCGACTGAAAATTAAGTCCTAGTTTTCACTTTTTTGTTACTAGTTTACCTAAAGCTTTGGCAAGTGGATTTATTCCATTTTCTTGCTCTGTTCTCCTGCAGGAATAAATGCTTATGTCATCGCATTTACTGCATTGGCAAGTGGAACTTCGTGGCCAGATTTAGTGGCAAGCAAGATTGCTGCAGAACGTCAAATAACAGCGGACTCTGCCATTGCAAACATTACTTGCAGGTTCCACCAACAAACTTCAAACTTGATTATGTCCTTGAATATTATGATATTCTAGACTTTTTTTTTTTTTTTTTTTGGTTTCTGAATGATTTCTCATTGATCAGTTATTTTTGTAGCTTAGCAGAGAAAAGGATTTATGCTGTCAACGTTAATTTTCTGCCTAGCTGTTATGTGGAGTAATAAAAAAGAAATAGAAGTCTCAAATTCTACAAGTCTGTTTAGAAGATATGTTTTGAACAAATAGATGATTTTCAAAGTTTTAAATATCCATATTTCCAAAAGATGCCCACAAGTACCGATGCAGTTCAGTATACAATTAATTTTTCCCCAGTCGGTTATAGTAAGGCCAAATCCTCTATCAAATCCAACACAAGCATGTTCTTTGTCTTCCCAAAATTTAACACTTCCAACTCTAATTATTTTTCCTTTATACACTTGTTAGATTTTATGTCAATTGCATCTGAACAGCTTTCCTGATTGCATCTTGATGAATAAATATCCTTGCAAATATGGCTGTTCTAGTTAAGTTTCTGTGTAATCATTGGTTAGAAGTCTTACTCCTACTTCTTGCTATTAGAATAAGAATGTTTACTCTGCGTCTGTGCCTCATTCAAGCAGTAAAGCAATTATATATATACACGCACTTGTTTTCATAGTTAAAGCTTGCAAGTCTTAAATGTTGTTGGTATTCCTTCAAGAAATTTCAATGTCATCAAATGAAGCTAAGTGATCTGTGCCGCTCGCTCAACTCACATTCTTGCTTTCCATTTTTGAATCTAACAAAAAAAAAAAGGAAAAGGTTTTAACCCACTATTTGAAGTTTATGAACTATGCACTTGGTATTCTAATTCATGGGAGTTTGGTTGACCAACAAGTTTTGGTCTTGTAAAGTATTGAGGTACTCGGTGAAAAAGATGAATTGATATCCTTGTGTTGTTTGTTTTTCTTTGTTTATGCAGCAACTCGGTGAATATTTATGTGGGCATCGGTGTTCCATGGCTCATTAACACATTATACAACTTCATAGCATACAGGAAACCGCTGCAGATCCAGAATGCGGATGGACTCAGTTTCTCTTTGCTTGTTTTCTTTTCTACTTCTGTTGGTTGTATTGTTGTTCTGGTTTTTAGGCGTCTAACTTTGGGTGCTGAGCTTGGAGGACCAAGAATTTGGGCCTGGGTTACCTGTGTTTATTTCATGTTGCTCTGGATTATTTTTGTTGTAGTGTCATCCCTCAAAGTTTCTGGCATTATCTAGGGTTTTTACCTATCCATTTTCCCCTAAAAAAATAATTTAATATAGTTGTCTTTCTTCATTCCCCTCCCCGGCCCCCATCGTATGATGGAGTACGTATAATATTCATTATGTAATCCAATGTAAAAACAACAGTTTGTTACAGAAAATAATAGAATTTTATTTAAATTTCAAGGGTAAAATTAGCACTCTTATTTTTATTACATTTTATTTGTTAATGGTTAAATTTCACTTATTTGAAGTCAGTGATTTGTTGCGTCACTGAACCATGACGAAGGAATGATTTGTTGTGGCCCTGGCCTGGGCCTTGATGAAGGCATGTTTAAAATTTTCAGGGAAGTCAAATATGTATCTAATTAACAAAACATATGCATCTAATTTTATTTTATTGTTCATTTTCCTTGACTTGGTTGTTAACTTGAAAATCTTTGTATTAATAGAGTTTTTACCAAGTACAAATAACACATTTAGACATAACATGCTCTTCATACCTCTTTATATATCAATGTTAACTGTACTTCTTTTCACTATTATGACTTAATATCTAAACTGTAGGTTTGAAAAAATGAGCAGCCATTGACATCCAAAGGTTAGAAAAAATGAGCACCCACTGACATCCAATAATTTCCAATGGAGGGAGCACTGATTTTTACCATCTTTGTCTGTACAAGGGGTAAAATAAACTCAGCTTAATTACACCAAAGGGAGTCCACAGAATGTATTTTTTCTAATCAACTACTCCAAACAGCATTGGTATTTTTTCTATACCAATCCAAGAGAAGCAGAACTAAAAGACGAATTAAAACCAAAATGTTCAAGAGCTTCCACTTTCAACACTTATTTTGACAGTGAGAAGTGTACTTGTCCAATAAACAGCTTACTTTTAAAAAATTCTACACATAAAAGAGTAACAGCTACAGCTTGGATAATCATAGAGAAAAGAAGCAATATACACCCAACGTATTTTCACCTTAAACACAAATTCCTTCCTCAAGCAACGGCACTAGTACAAGCTGTGACTGGAGCAGTATTTTGTTGTTTCGCTGAACTATATTTCTTGGTGATGAATCTAAAACACCAGAAAATGAAACTATTAATGGAGCAGTTGCAATGAAATATGCACGACTCACTGTACAGTTATAATGGACAAAGGCACAACTCACTGGAACCTATTAATAAGATTAGGATCAAGAGACAAATTTTCTGGTAGAAAGAATTATAAAATGGAAATGAGGAATAAAGACTAGCAAAAATGTTTATCTGGGATGATATATGGATCAAAAATCCTACTGAGATGAGTATGCTTCAATAAATTACCTGAAGAAATCCCTCCACAGCAGCTCATACATCAACCAATTCATCCCAGAATCAGATGAGCCACTACCACCATCTTTCTGATTTGAGGCAGTAGAAATTGTTCTGTAGATCACATATTATAATCCAAAGTGAGGTCACGTTGCACAGCCATACTGCTTTAAACATTGTTCACTGGGAAGAGAAATCCAAGGATACCTGGAAGCAGACTTCTTCAGCTCACCAAACATGGAACGTGGAGAAAGGCATCCCATAGCCAGCCACGGTGAGATTCTGCAGGAAAAGTTTGCTCCATATATGCTGTCATTACTAACATCCTTGCTTCCCTTATTAGGTTGTGCTTGGCATTCAGCAGCAAATTTTTTAAGCCTCTGCAATGCTTCAGTCTCCCCTCCTGCCAGGGAAGCATTAGCAGCTGGTTTCCCATCCTATCAACAAACAGCTGTATCATATTGGTGTCCTGAAGTTGGAAATCTTCTGTTCTTTTAAAAATACCAGTAATAAACTAGTAATATTATCAACAATTAGTTGAATGATATGTCAGAAAACCAAAATGCTCAACCGTAGGCTGTAGGCAAATAAGCGTGTGTACATGAAACAGAAAAAAATTGAATACATGGTATGTTAATTGTCCAAATCAAAATAATAGAAATTGCTACAGTATGCACCTCTCCGGATAACTAATCCCAGCTCTCTCGCCGATGATGTTAGTTGGTCTAACCATTTCTTACCGACTGATCAGTGCTATCACTTTGTATTAGTCCGGTCAGGAAGGTTTAATGGGCCATGCCCAAGGTTCAGTTACTTTTAAGTGACCTAACTATCTAGATAAATCAATTTTGGTAATATAGTGAGTTCTTTTTCTTGTATCATGGATTCCAGCATATTATGGTCATATTAGAATAAAACAGTTGGATAACTCACTATATAGATGTTCAGGGCCTAGGATATGCAAGAGTTCTTGTATTTGTCACCTTAATGGTGAAACTATGTAAACCTCCTGTCTGGGTGTGCTCTGTGATTGCTTGACTACTCTTCTGGCCAGATTATCCATCCATCAAATGTAAGACCAAAGGTCAGTTATGAGTTATGACTGAGCAATTATGTTAAAGCTTCAGTCTCATATGTGTGTTTATATTATTTATTATGAACTATTAAATAGCTACCAATCAAAATTGAAGCTGCAAATTAAGGGTCCAGTCTGGTGCAGCCACACATGTAAACACCATGTTCATAGAAACTTTACATCTCTGCGTTCAGTTGAATGTGTGCATATAGGTGTGGGCAAGGAATTATACCTTGCTAGGGTTAGAGTTTCATGTTGACTGAAGAGAAGAGAAATCCACGAAGAGCACGGAATTGATTAATTGATTGAAGAGGGGAGAAAGAATAGGTGAGTAATTACTCTAATAACACGTGATAGAACTCTCAAAATCCGGAAACCTTGTTAGGGTAGCAAGGATTCCAAGAGTCTTCTTGAGTGCTTCGAGTCGAGAGAATGTCCAAGTCCTTCCAAGAGAGCCCCCTTCCAAATGGAATGAAAGAGAAATTTATAGAATTTTTTGGAAAGTGGTCATGTGTCAGGCACATGATCTCGGGAAAATTCTAAAAATATCCTTAGTCACCAGAGTAATACCCAGATCGTTCTGCCGTTCTAGCACCAATCCAATCCCTCAATTAATTTCCAAAATGAGTCACCTCCACGTGTCTTCTGCCTCGGAACACGTGAAAGATTCTCTCAGGTCTTGCTTCTTTATTTCCGGCTCTTTCGTCTTTTCATTTAATCATAATGTGAACCCTAATTTGTGCATTTAATTCAATTAGGTCAAATAAACTCTAATTTGCACTTGGGCCCACAATAGGTATATATGAGTGTGTATGCCATTCTTATCCTAAAAAGGACTTGATCTGTGAGTACATTTACAAATGACAGATGATGACATTAGATGGTGGAAGCCTGGAAGTGGACAAGAGAGAGAGAGAGAGTGGTAATTGGTTTGTGATGGTGGGGTGGTGTTGTAGGTAGCAATCCGCAGTAATGTCAAAAGTATGGAGAGGGAGGAGAAGGTACATAAAAACAGAGAGAGAGAGAGTGGGAGATCATACTCTCACATAAGTGTACAAACTCATTCATGATTCAACGTTAGAAAAACGGAAAGAAAACTCCACCAAGATGGGTTTACAACCTCAAAGGAATTTTACCGCATCCAACGGTTTATAGTCCCATTTGCACATCTCTAGCCTTACCCAACTTTATAATGCCAAAAAGGTAACTTTCTGGTGAATTCATAGTGTCATCACTGATAGTAATCTTGTTTGTGAAAGCTACCTCTATATAACCAATTGAAGGAATTACACTAAAGGAATAAAATAAAAAGTAGAATTTGGGGATTCGACACACAAAAATATTTATCAATTAAGTCACAAAACTAGATAAGATACTTATTTTTCAGACTTGAGATGACATAAAATCCCAAATCTTTTCCCTAACCTTTATGTTGCAAAATATACAAATTCACTACTTATGTATCATTCCTTTTGCAGTAAAGTACAAAACAACATCAGGAACATGCTTAGACAGCCACAGAAATGGTCAAATAAGAAATACTACACACTAAAAACTACTTAATAAACATCTAGATAGCAACATGTTCCTGAAACGACTAAAGCTTCATATGTTTAGACAGCCATATAAAGCTTCATATGTTTCAAGGAAAACATATTCAGGGGAAACGACTAGCAGAGCTGAATTCACAAGTCATTTTCTGGTTAATTAAACATCTATAGACCCATAAACTGATTTTCTTTTACCACTTTTTGTAAATAGTTGAACTAAACAACTGCATCCCTTGAAACTAGTGGATAGTTTGGTACCAATATTTGGGCCCAGTAGACTTTGTCTTTCTTATTTAACTTATAAAATAAAAGGAAAGACGCTCCCATGCATAAAATGGAGGTTAAATGATCAGATCAAATCAAATCAACTCAATTACGCATTAGTTTCCAGAACCAACAAACACCCATAAAAAAATCAGTAGATAAAAGCTCAACAGCATATATAGCTAAGAATCAACTCATATATAATTTAGCAAACAAAATAAAACCTGGCCCATTGTCGCATCTGGGTTAATACCCAAATCAACCAAAGATGGGACCTCCCCAGGCTCCACATCCCCTGTACTAGGCAAACCCCTCAACTGATCCAATGCTGCAATTGTCTTCCTAACCTCCAAACCTTGAACTTTCTCCCTAAACCCACCATAGTTAGTGGGCATTTCCTCCAATTTAAAGGGCAAGTCATCAACATGATACAAAGTACTTCCCCAAAAGTACTTAACCTCCAAGCCTTCATCTTTCATTGCCGCCTCAATTTTCTCCTCAGCCTTAACCTCATCATGAGAAACCTCTCTATGAGAATAAACTGCTTCAGCCCCAACTGCTTTCGCCAATTCGACTAAAACTGATTCGGGCTTACCAATTCTCACCACAAGGTCCGACCCTTTTGCCTGAAGACTCTTCCTCAAGTCTGAAACAGATTCAATCAAGAATGTGGCACGATATGGGCCTGTCTTATCAAACCCATAAGAAGATTTCCCATAATCTCTCGGATCAAAGCAGTAAACGGGAAGAACAGACATGGATTCATTGTTGGCGGAAGTGAGACACTCGTTATCATTGACTCGAAGATCATTTCGGAACCAAACGATGGAAGCTCGGCGAAGCCCGGCGGCGTTTGAGGGGTCATAAGGGCGACGAGGGTTTAAAGCAACAGTGTTTTGAAGAGGGTTTGAGGAGATGGTGGACTTAAAGAATGGTTTTTGCGGGGTGAGAGACGAGGAAAGCGAGAGGTTATAGATAGCTGAGATTTGGTTGGGGATTTTGACTTTGTTCGGGTGAGAGGAGAAAAGGGAAGAGATTTTAGGTGGGAGAATGAAATGGGTTGGCAGAATTGTGGAGAGAGAGAGAGAGATCGAGGCAGTTGGAGCAATGGAAAGTTGGTTTTGGTCTTCGGATTGAGTTTGAAGCTCTGGGTATTCTGGTGTCTGGCATTTGGAATCCATTTTTTTTTAGTGTGGTGGGAGATGGAGACGTAGAAGATGATGATATAAGCTTTCGTTTCTTTCTCCTCTAGTTTCTAATGTTGTGTATGTTTAAAGTTTGTGTTTGGTGTGGGACTGTGTGCAAGCACACTCGTAATTTTGCTGGCTGGACCAACTCTTGCTTCCAACCTTCTCATTTATACTACTCCTTCAATTCTTAATGGCAAAATTATGAATTTAGCCTAGTTGACAAGTTTTATTTAATATATAATTAAATTTTTAATTTTTTAAATTATTTTATTAAACAAATTAAAATTTTTTAATTAGATCAATCTATTAAAGTTCTGTTAATATAAACGTTAACTTTATCCTACGTGGCTTTATTTTTAAAAAAAAAATGACTCAGCCACTATCGATATATAACAACCACTAGTAACAAAAATTACATATATAGATTAACGATTATCCTACCATTCCCTAACATAATGTCATCAAATCATGAAGAAACAAAATCCAACGAATTAATCATACGATTTTCCTATTTCCAAAAACAAAAATGAATCAAAGAACTAACGTTATCACACTCTGTATATAATTTTTTTATTACTAGTCATACTCTTAACAAAATGCCATCAAATCGTAGAAAACTCGACAGTCATAAAAAGTCTTTGGCCGAAGCCAAAAAGAAGTTATACATAAACAAAATCCAAATAATTAATCATTGTCTAAAAACAGAAATGAATCAAAAAACTAACATTCGTCTTCTTGCTCATCTTCATCTTCACTCTTTCCATCTTCGCCTTCACTCTCTCCATCCAAATCATACCTGTAGGCCTCATTAAAGTAATCCACAGCTGCCTGAGTAAAAACCAACTTATCCGAATTCAAAATATCAAACAAATTCAAAGTTCTAGGCGCCAACATCTTCAATGTCCCAATATTCCAGCTCGAAAGTCTCACATTATCCGAAACCTCTGTCATCAAGAACATGGATTTCTCCTTGGGATCAATACCCCACCTATTCAGCAACCCAATAAATTCTTTCGTTTTCGGCTTCTCAAACTTATCACCAAATTCCTCCACAACAATCCCATTTTCCGCCGCGCTAGTTAACGCCGTAGAAATTGCCAATCTCTTCTCCTTCTTGTTGATTTTGATGGACCAGTATTTGGGTTTGGGTCCAAACACGACGCCACCGCCAGGCCTGAGTAGGGTTCGGTTGGAACCATGGCAGGCGCATCCGATTTTCTTTTGTGGGTAGGGTTTTTTCCCGCCACCGCGTACCTCAGCGTGGGTGAGAGTGGAGGCGGTGTCGCGACGCTTGTTTTGAAGGTCAGTGGTGATGCCACGGTGGACGTGTGACGCCCCCAAAATTAGGTATACATCACTCATCTTGGGTTGTCAGATACATAGTACAGAATACAAATACAACTTACTAATACAACTGTCGTGTACAATACGACAAAACATAAACTGTGAGTTTGAATACAAATATTATCTTCTAGAGAGTATTCATACTCAAAAGGAGTCCTCATTACATTTATTAACAGACCATTACATAGAATAGTGAGGACTACTAACTAATACTATCATTCGGACCATCACTCCGTTCCCCGACTTGCCCCAGCTACGTTCTCATTTCCTGAAGAGAACAGTGAAAGAAAGGGTGAGCTCAACTAGCCCAGTAAGAAATATTATGACTAAGATAATGCAGAATAAATTATCATTAGCCTTCAACAATGTTAAACTGATAAAATATAATAGACATCAAGTTTAACTGCAGCGGAACAAGTAATCCATTAAAAGAGTCAAGTAGAAAATAAACTCTGCTATCTTTTATGATTTAAAAGATTTTCCAACACTGTGATCGCTGAGACTCAGCTTAATAAAATAATTCACATCATCGAATCACCCCTGCACTACGGCCAAGGATATTCGTATATTCATTAATGGTCATGATCATGCCAACAACTGTCCATCAATGCACTACGGGCCAATGAGGACTTTTACCACATCATTTGTAACATTACGGTCATGATTATACCGAATAATCCCTAGTCATAATCACACCAAGTCCATCTATGCACTACAGGCCACAGATGACTTTCAACATTTTATAAACATGAGGATGATGACAATGATATAAGAATTCAATAAAACAAGTTCAAGAATTAATTTATCCAAGAATTAACAACGTCCAAATTGTCAACATGATACTGCTTTGTGGAGTAAAATTCAAGAATACGTAGAAGAATATTTTCATGAAAAGATACTGGATGAAACGCAATTATCAAGGATATTCCACAAATTTTATGGAGTATAGAAGTCAAAACTTAACCAACTGAGTATAATAAAGAATGGAATAACAAAAGAAATCACCATGCATGCGATAGACCGCACAGACAGGTTATTCCAACAGAATAATAAATAATGGAACCAGGTCCGGCGTAAACGCGCAGACAGGATATTCCGACAGAATAATAAATAATGGAACCAGGTCTGGTGTAAAACACACAGACAGGATGTTCCAACAGAATAATAACAAGACGGAACCAGGTCCGGTGTAAAACACACAGACAGGATGTTCCAACAGAATAATAATAAAAACGGAACCAGGTCCGGTGTAAAACACACAGACAGGATGTTCCAACAGAATAATAATAAAGACGGAACCAGGTCCGGTGTAAAACACACAGACAGGATGTTCCAACAGAATAATAGAAGAATGTCACCAAGTATAGGGTAGACCGCGTATACAGGTTATTCCAACAGAATAATAAGAAATGGAATAACAACAGTTCTCTTCATGAATAAGAAAGAATAACACCCCTTACCGTTTTAAAGACGAACTGAAATAAGGAAGTAGTTAAGTAGCAGAATACTCTTCTTCTCTCTCTCTATAGTTTCTCTCTCTAGAGTTCAGTGAATTCGTAAGAAATAATGAAGGAATGAGCTGCTATTTATAAAAAAATAGAATGCATAGTAACTAATCCATGAACGGTCTAGATTGATTACTTTAATCTGACGGTCCATATTTAAAGAAAAATCTTTTAAATAAAATATAATATATTCTATTTATAGAATAACTTTAATAAAGTATTCTGTTTTATATAAAAAGATGTTTCTGTTTTATTACGTTAATAATACGAATAAAACAAAACGTCATTATCGCTAAATAATTCATATTATTAACTGACAATAATTGAATCAAACTGAGTGACTTCTCACATAAGCATTAATAATCAATACCGTGTGCTACTATGCAACCACACGTATTACTGTACTTTTACTACCGAGTAGTTCAACAATAACAATGGTAAAATTTCCGCCGTTATTTTTAATAAAATATTTTTGTCGTTTTCTCAATCCGACAATAATTCCGTTGTGGGGTCCACCAATGATTGTGTCGTTGTACGAATATTCCCTTTTAAAACGAATATTTTCCGACCAATCGAATATTTTAAAACAACTTGCTTACTTTGCAAAATTTATAAATATTACCCACAACTATAACATTATATCAAATTAACTCCATAATATTCAAAAATGATATTTATAGAAAATTCATCTTTATTTATAAAAGTTGGGGTCTTACAACCTCCCCTTCTTATGAAATTTCGCCCTCGAAATTAGGGTACGTACCTGGTATGTCGAAGAGGTAAGGATACCTTGATTTCATTTCAGATTCTAACTCCCAAGTCATTTCCTCAACATCGTGGTTTCTCCACAAAACTTTGACTTGAGGTATAACTTTGGAGCGTAGAATATGTTCCTTCTTATCCAAGATTTGAACAGGAACTTCTTCATACGTCAAATCTTCTGCTATTTCGTCCGGTTCTAACTCAATAATGTGGTTCGGGTCTTCCACATATTTGCGTAACATGGATATGTGAAAAACGTTATGAACACGAGACATACTTGGCGGTAAAGCGAGTCTATAAGCCACAGTTCCTACTCGATCGAGGATTAAAAATGGACCGATGAATCGAGGATTGAGCTTTCCTCTCTTTCCAAATCTCGTAACTCCTTTCCATGGAGCAACACGTAAGAACACATGATCTCCTACATCAAATTCCACGTCCTTTCGATGAAGATCAGCATAACTCTTTTGTCGATCTTGTGAGGTTTTTATACGTTGTCGGATCGTTTGAATCTTTTCTGTAGTCATACGTACCAACTCCGGTCCCAACAACGTTGCTTCACCCACCTCATCCCAGCATACTGGAGAACGACATTTTCTTCCATACAATGCTTCGAATGGAGCCATGCCAATACTTGCTTGATAACTGTTGTTGTAGGAAAACTCCACCAATGGTAAGAACTTGTCCCAACTTCCCTTGAAGTCAAAGACACAGAGTCTTAATAGATCTTCAAGAGTTTGAATAGTCCTCTCTGATTGTCCGTCCGTCTGAGGATGATATGCTGAACTAAATCGTAACTCCGTGCCCATAGCTTTTTGTAAACTAACCCAAAATCGTGAAGTGAATCTTGGGTCTCGGTCAGAAACTATGGATACTGGCATACCATGCAGTCTTACAATCTCGTTTATGTACATACGAGCAAGACGTTCAAGTGTATAAGTTTCTCGTATCGGTAAGAAATGAGCAGACTTGGTCAATCTATCAACAATGACCCAAATCGCATCAATACCTTGAGAAACCCTTGGAAGACCGGTAACGAAATCCATGGTAATGTGCTCCCACTTCCATTCTGGAATTTCAAGTGGTTGCAATGGACCTTTTGGTACTTGATGCTCCGCTTTGACTCGTTGACAAGTTAGACACCTTGAGATAAACAACGCTATCTCTCTCTTCATATTGCTCCACCAAAATGTATGACGAAGATCATGATACATTTTGGTACTTCCAGGATGGATTGCAAACGGTGTGTTGTGCGCCTCCATCATGATTTCATACTTTAAATCAGGGTTGTTAGGAACACAAAGTCTGGAGTTGACTCGAAGTATTCCTTCTTCATCGATTCTTGCTTCCGGCATAGCACCTTCTTGCACTTTCTTCCTTATACGCATCAGCTCCAGGTCTGTAGCTTGAGCAGCTTTAACTTTATCGATTAAAGTCGGTTCTACTCGTATATTCGCCATCATCACATGGGTCCCTGGAGTCTTTAACTCTATCTCCATCCTTTGCAAATCACACAAAATGGGCCTTTGTGTTGACAATATCGCACTCGTACTTGCATATGATCTTCTACTCAATGCGTCAGCTACCACGTTCGCTTTTCCAGGATGGTATTGAATGGTATGATCATAATCTTTCAACAGTTCAAGCCAACGTCGTTGTCGCATGTTGAGTTCCTTTTGAGTGAAGAAATATTTGAGGCTTTTATGATCCGTAAAGATCTCCACCTTCTCCCCATACAAGTAATGCCTCCAAATTTTAAGTGCAAAGACAACAGCTGCCAACTCTAGATCATGAGTAGGATAATTCCTCTCATATTCCTTGAGTTGTCTTGATGCATAGGCTATGACTTTTCCATGTTGCATGAGAACGCATCCCAACCCTTTGCTCGAAGCATCACTGTAGATGACAAATCCCTCCGAGCCAGATGGTATTGTTAGAACAGGTGCTGAAATGAGTCTCCTCTTGAGTTCTTGAAAACTCTGCTCACATTCTTCGCTCCAACCGAACTTTGTATCTTTCCGAGTCAGCTGAGTTAATGGAGTAGCGATTCGAGAAAATCCTTCCACGAATCTCCGATAATAACCAGCTAGACCAAGAAAGCTACGTACTTCGGTTACTGATTTAGGTTGCTCCCAGCTTTGAATAGCTTCAATCTTTGCCGGGTCAACAGATATTCCACGACTTGATACTACGTGCCCAAGGAATGCTACCTCTTCCAGCCAGAACTCGCATTTCTTCAACTTGGCATAAAGTTTGTATTCACGAAGCTTTTGGAGTACCAGCCTCAAGTGTTGCTCATGATCTTCACGGCTTTTGGAATAAACAAGGATGTCATCGATAAAGACGACCACAAAGTGATCCAAATATTCCTTGAATACCCTGTTCATCATATCCATGAAGGCAGCAGGAGCATTAGTCAATCCAAAAGACATAACTAAGAATTCATAATGCCCGTACCGAGTTCTAAAAGCCGTCTTTGGAATATCCTCAGTTCTAACCTTCAGCTGATGATATCCAGAACGAAGATCGATCTTTGAAAAGAATTGTGCTCCTTGCAACTGGTCAAACAGGTCATCAATACGTGGCAATGGGTACCTATTTTTGATGGTGACATGATTCAACTCCCGATAATCAATACAAAGTCGCATACTCCCATCTTTCTTCTTCACGAACAGAACAGGAGCACCCCAAGGAGAAGTACTAGGACGAATAAAACCAATGTCTAACAATTCCTGCAGTTGGGTCTTTAACTCCTGAAGTTCAATAGGAGCCATTCGATATGGGGCTTTGGAAATGGGTTTTGTACCGGGTTCAAGGTCGATACAAAATTCAATTTCACGCTCTGGGGGTAGGCCAGGAAGTTCTTCGGAAATACGTCAGGAAATTTATTAACAACAGAAATATCATTCAAAGCTGACGTATTTTTGTTTAGATCTGTGACATGAGCTAAGAAAGCTTGACATCCGTTTTTCAATAAACGAATAGCTTTATGGCTTGAGATGACAGCGATTGATTTTAATGGTTTGGTTGCTTGAATTCGCATAATAGGTCGATTAGGAATATGAAAGCTAACAACCTTACGAAAACAATCAATTTTTGCATGATGAGTAGTTAACCAATCAATCCCTAGAATCACGTCAAATGCAAGTATTTTTAATGAAATCAGATCGACAGGTAATGTGTGGGTACCAACTTGAACCAAACAAGACTTATAAACCGTGGATGTAATGAAGGTTTCTCCCAATGGAGTTTCAACAGCTAAGTCAAAGTCTAATTTCTCCGGAATCAAATTTAATCGATGAGCGCAAGTAGGAGAAATAAAAGAATGGGTAGAACCGGTATCAAATAAAGTATAGACTTCGTTAGAGTTTATGATAAGCTTACCCGTGATGACCTCATTCGGGTTCCTTGCTTTCTGGGAGTTCACAACAAACGCTCTCCCTTGCACAACCGGTTTTGACTTTTCTGGGACGGCCTTTGGTGCCTCCATCCTAGCTGAATTTGTCTTCGGTAAACGACAAAATCGGGCTAAATGACCTTCTCTTCCACAATTATAACATGCTTTGGACGGCATCGCGCAGTTTGGACTGATGTGCCCCTCCCCTCCGCATTTGAAACATATGATAGGTGGTCGTTCTCCTTCCTTAACGACAGGTGCTGGTGCTGACGTCTTTCCATCATTGTTGAATCTCCTCTTCTTGAAATGTCCATTCTTATTGTTTTGGCCCTGATTACCACCGAAGTGGTTACCATTTCTGGCCTGTTGATTCCCTCCACGCTTGTTGTCACCGCTTCGATGACTGCTTTCACTGGTATTATCATTTTGCCGGCTGCTCTCTTTTGGTTGCGTTGTCTCGTTATCGCGCTCCACCAACTGAGCCCTATTTACAACATCTGAATACAAACACAGTTTATGAGAAACAAGATGTTGACGTATCTCCGGCTTCAAACCTCTTAAAAACATCCGCGTCATTCTTTCTTCATTATCCACCAGGTGGGACGCAAACCGGGATAACTCCGCAAATTTTGCCTCGTACTGCGACACGGTCATATTATTCTGCTCCAATTTGATGAACTCCACCTCCTTCATGTGACGAATACTCTCGGGAAAGTATTTGTCGTTAAACAGCTCTTGGAACTTCTCCCAAGACATCTTCAGTGCGGCAGGTTGAGTACGCTTTATCGATTCCCACCAGTAATCTGCCTCTCCTCGCAACATAAAGGCGGCAAAGGGAACCTTTTGCTCCTCGGAGCAACCCAAGACATCAAATATCTTGGTGATCTGCTTTATCCATGTTTCAGCTACAAGTGGTTTGGGTTCTCCCTTAAACTCCGGTGGTCCCAGCTCCTTAAACTGTTTAGCGGTGACCGCCTGAGAGTTTTCAGTATTTCCACCTACGTTGTGGACAGGAGCCGCTTTCACCTGTTGTTGCATGAATTGCATAAAGCCTCTGAACATTTCATCATTCATCATCTGGTCAGTGTTGTTGTTTGCATGAGGATTGTCACCTTCCTGATGAACATTATCCTGATTATTGATATGTGGTGAATCAATAATCGCCTGTGCTCCATTGCTATTCTCAACATTCTCAGATGCCATTTTCAGATACTGCCACAAAATAAAAATTAATTGATATGTCATATTTTATCCTTATATTATAACCGACCAATTAAATACCATGCAAATAAACTTAGGTAGGTCATACTAGCGAAGGAATTCCCCGTCTCTCCCCTCCTAGTTCTATTCTCACATCTTAGCCAGGGATCATATCCCTAGGCTCTGATACCAACTGTGACGCCCCCAAAATTAGGTATACATCACCCATCTTGGGTCGTCAGATACATAGTACAGAATACAAATACAACTTACTAATACAAATGTCGTGTACAATACGACAAAACATAAACTGTGAGTTTGAATACAAATATTATCTTCTAGAGAGTATTCATACTCAAAAGGAGTCCTCATTACATTTATTAACACACCATTACATAGAATAGTGAGGACTACTAACTAATACTATCATTCGGACCATCACTCCGTTCCCCGACTTGCCCCAGCTACGTTCTCATTTCCTGAAGAGAACAGTGAAAGAAAGGGTGAGCTCAACTAGCCCAGTAAGAAATATTATGACTAAGATAATGCAGAATAAATTATCATTAGCCTTCAACAATGTTAAACTGATAAAATATAATAGACATCAAGTTTAACTGCAGCGGAACAAGCAATCCATTAAAAGAGTCAAGTAGAAAATAAACTCTACTATCTTTTATGATTTAAAAGATTTTCCAACACTGTGATCGCTGAGACTCAGCTTAATAAAATAATCCACATCATCGAATCACCCCTGCACTACGGCCAAGGATATTCGTATATTCATTAATGGTCATGATCATGCCAACAACTGTCCATCAATGCACTACGGGCCAATGAGGACTTTTACCACATCATTTGTAACATTACGGTCATGATTATACCGAATAATCCCTGGTCATAATCATACCAAGTCCATCTATGCACTACAGGCCACAGATGACTTTCAACATTTTATAAACATGAGGATGATGACAATGATATAAGAATTCAATAAAACAAGTTCAAGAATTAATTTATCCAAGAATTAACAACGTCCAAATTGTCAACATGATACTGCTTTGTGGAGTAAAATTCAAGAATACTTAGAAGAATATTTTCATGAAAAGATACTGGATGAAACGCAATTATCAAGGATATTCCACAAATTTCATGGAGTATAGAAGTCAAAACTTAACCAACTGAGTATAATAAAGAATGGAATAACAAAAGAAATCACCATGCATGCGATAGACCGCACAGACAGGTTATTCCAACAGAATAATAAATAATGGAACCAGGTCCGGCGTAAACGCACAGACAGGATATTCCGACAGAATAATAAATAATGGAACCAGGTCTGGTGTAAAACACACAGACAGGATGTTCCAACAGAATAATAACAAGACGGAACCAGGTCCGGTGTAAAACACACAGACAGGATGTTCCAACAGAATAATAATAAAAACGGAACCAGGTCCGGTGTAAAACACACAGACAGGATGTTCCAACAGAATAATAATAAAGACGGAACCAGGTCCGGTGTAAAACACACAGACAGGATGTTCCAACAGAATAATAGAAGAATGTCACCAAGTATAGGGTAGACCGCGTATACAGGTTATTCCAACAGAATAATAAGAAATGGAATAACAACAGTTCTCTTCATGAATAAGAAAGAATAACACCCCTTACCGTTTTAAAGACGAACTGAAATAAGGAAGTAGTTAAGTAGCAGAATACTCTTCTTCTCTCTCTCTATAGTTTCTCTCTATAGTTTCTCTCTCTAGAGTTCAGTGAATTCGTAAGAAATAATGAAGGAATGAGCTGCTATTTATAGAAAAATAGAATGCATAGTAACTAATCCATGAACGGTCCAGATTGATTACTTTAATCTGACGGTCCATATTTAAAGAAAAATCTTTTAAATAAAATATAATATATTCTATTTATAGAATAACTTTAATAAAGTATTCTGTTTTATATAAAAAGATGTTTCTGTTTTATTACGTTAATAATACGAATAAAACAAAACGTCATTATCGCTAAATAATTCATATTGTTAACTGACAATAATTGAATCAAACTGAGTGACTTCTCACATAAGCATTAATAATCAATACCGTGTGCTACTATGAAACCACACGTATTACTGTACTTTTACTACCGAGTAGTTCAACAGTAACAATGGTAAAATTTCCGTCGTTATTTTTAATAAAATATTTTTGTCGTTTTCTCAATCCGACAATAATTCCGTTGTGGGGTCTACCAATGATTGTGTCGTTGTACGAATATTCCCTGTTAAAACGAATATTTCCCGACCAATCGAATATTTTAAAACAACTTGCTTACTTTGCAAAATTTATAAATATTACCCACAATTATAACATTATATCAAATTAACTCCATAATATTCAAAAATGATATTTATAGAAAATTTATCTTTATTTATAAAAGTTGGGGTCTTACAGGACGACGGCTCGGACAGTGTCGGGAGGGGCGGATTTCAGGTTGAGGGTGGTTTCGCCTATTTTGGATCCGTCGATGGAGAGGATTGGGAGAGTGGCGAGTTCGGAGCAGATTGAGGAAAATGTGGATTGGCAAATGAGGTTTGGTTTGAGGGGTTTTGAGAAGGAGAGGAATTTCTTTATGGGGGTTTAATTGAAGAAGATAGAGGATGAGAAGAAGGAGATGGAAGATGGTAATGGAGTCGCACAGACCACCATTTTTTTGGAGGGAGAAAGAGGATAGATAGATAGAGGATCCAGTTAGTATGAAGTTATTTTTTTGGTAAGTTGGTCAATTGACCAATAGAATACTGACACACATACAACCTCGCCTGCGTGCCAGTATTCTATTGGTCAATTGACCAACTTATTCCAAAATAAACTTCATACTAACCACTTCTATAGATAGGTGGGGTACTGGTTCTGGTTTTGTTTCGAGTGGATTCTAATTTCTACGTTTACTTGAATCTAATGAAAGAGAAGCTGAGTTGTTATATATCGATAGTGGCTGACTCATTTTTCTTTTCTTTTTTTAAAGCCACGTAGGAAAAAGTTAACGTTCATATTAACAGAACTGAGCTGCAATTAATAGACTGATCTAATTAAAAAAATTTAATTTGTGTAATGGGGTAATTCAAAAAAATTAAAAGTTCAGTTGTGCATTAAGTAAAACTTGCCAACTATAGTGGCTAAATTCATAGTTTTTCCAATTCCTAATTATCGGTAAAAAATATATATATAGGTAATTATTTATATTTTGACCTCAATAAAAAATAAAAATAAAAATAAATATTATTATAAAATATTCATGTTCAATTATCATACCATTCGTATATTTTTAAGAGAAATTAATTACTTTTTCAAATTAAGCTAATAAAATACTACTGCCTTCATTCCATAACAATGATCGTTTTAATTTTATGCATATAAATTAAAAAAGTCATATAATACTATCATTTAATAATTAAAATTTGTATGAAATTTCATTCTATCCCATTATTAGAAGTTGAAAACTATTTAGCTAAAAAAAAAGTTGAAAACTACTAATACAATGAAGAATTTTTTGAAACAATGAAAGAAGTTAGGGATAATATAGTCCCAAAAAATTATAAACGATAAATAAATTAAAACAAACTTTTTCTTCTAAAAACTCAATTACTATAAAAGGGAGGTAGTAGTTCACATTCATTCTTATTTCTATTTTTAAGCTGAATTCAATACAATTTCTTATTCTTTTAAAATACTCCAAATATTATAAAATAGTCCGATCACTTGTTTACAAAGCTTAATAGACTAAAATACAAATAAAGGGTGTTATTGATATTTTGAGCCAATTATAACTCATTAATTGAAGCGTTAATTAAAAATTTTATTTGTTATATTTTATCTTAAAACGACAAATAAATAGTAACGGAGGGGGTAAACTAGCATATTTGTGTTTGGTGGAAAATAAATCAAAATCAATAAGAAAACTCCATAAAAGTTTGTCCTGAACGGCACATTAATTAATAAGGGAATTGCATAAAAGAAAAGATTAGTACTAGTACTTGTCTAAATCTAAATAACTACTAATTTTCTCATCCAAACATAGAAGAAAGATGGTAGACCTTTCTTTTTCTTTAAGGCCTACTATTTGTTTGAATTGGTCCAAATTGTTTTAAAGCTGGGGCAAATTTTCAACTCCATTCGGTCCCAATTTTGGCCTAATTCAGTTTTGACTATTTAAAATTATTCCCTGACATGAAACTTTCTTATATATTTTTTTTATGTAGTGTGAGATATTTTTTTTTGACTATTGAAGTTTATTTTAATTTAGGTTCATTATTTTTTGCAATTATCTATTTTTTATCAACAAAAAACTTCCTCTTACAGATAGACTAAAAGTGATAGTCTAGTGGTAAATGTATGTTTTTTTTATTGTGTAAAAAAATTCATCAAGCCCGCTTCGAAAGATTGAAAAAATATGTTTTTCTTAAGTTTTGTTAATTCACCTACCAGTGTAAATTCTCAAAAAAAAAAAAATTCGTCTTGAAGATTATATATATATATATATATATATATATATATAGGAAAATAATCCATAGCAAATATTTGCTATGAATGAAATTTGGACAAATAACATCTTAATCGTCCATTCCAATAACCAAGCGATGGGATTAAAATAGGGAAATAGCAGTACGCCAGTTCGTCTGGCGTACGGAGCAAAATTGCAAAGTCATCCGCTAGATGGTCTAGCGTACGGTGAAAAAAATTTAGAAAAACTGGGATGTTAATGTTAAATAAATTATACAGGAACGCGTTATTGCATAGAATAAAATAAAAATCAATAATCATAATAATAATAATAAGTACTTACATGAATTGAGAGAAGACCTCTTATGTGTATCACGCTTCCGCTGCGTTTAAGGGTGAAGGTTTTCAATTGCCTCTCTCAATCTTAGGATGGATATATAGGTGTGTATAAAGTTCTTGAGACGACAACTGGGACCAAACCCTAACTGTTTTATTTATATAATAACTAAGGGTCAAAATCGTCCATCAAGATTATGAAACCCTAGGGCCCATTATGCCAAATACTATTAGTAATATTATTTATTGGCCACATAATTAATTATCAAACCCATAAATAAAGTTATTAAATTAATACAATATGTAAGCTCAATAATTACATAAATAGTAAAGGCCACATAAGGAATAAAATATTCTAACATTCTCCCACTTGGCCGAAATACTATTTATATACAAAACATAACGCTTACAATCATTAATTTGGCCAAGTATTAATTTAATGTCTACATCTTGTTCAAATAAAAAATACCAATGCGAATTAATACAATCTTTGTGTCACTATTAACACAAGATCCCCATTAGTTACACAATTAGTACTTTTATTAAAACAAAGATTAACATTAAGCATAACAAGTATGAATAAAGTTTACATAAATGGTAATAGATTAAACTCATTCATATGGTCCAAAACATAACCGTACCGTTTGCTCACAAGATCTCAAGTGTGCACAATAAATAGTGTGACAACCCCAAAATAGGTCCATTCAATCCAACCTATTCTGAGTCGTCAAATACATGGTACAGAAAATAACTACAACTTTATTACAACAATTGTCGTGCAAAATACAACAACACATATGCTGTGAGTTTGGATACAAATATATACCAAATGTGACTCATGTTCCAATCGTGGACATCACCTCACAATGACACCTTACATAAAGGTATAGTCAAAAACTGTTTTGAAAATTAGAATCTTTGGGAAGTGCTTAAGGAAACCTTCGTACATGGGAGGCCATGCTTCTAGGTTGTAATAGATATCATATGGCCACAGAATTATCCTTGGTTTACCCAATAGACCCCAAAGAAAAACGAGAAGATTACTATCATATTCTTCCCAATGGTGAGTCTTCTCTTGACTTATCATTATCTCCACTATCTCTAATTGAGAATTATACTTCAAACAAACACCAAGATTATATAGGTAGTGCTCGTATATATACTCAGCAAGTGGATGAGCACATCCCTGTCTTATGATGACACGAGGTTGTATGTCGTTAGACATCTTGTATGATAGTGGTAAACCACCCTTCCAACGTTGGGTACACCTTACCCTATTGGATTCACCAAATATAACTACTAAATGAACTTTTCTATACTGCTTCGGGAGAACATCCACAGCTAGAGACCACCGTTCTATTTCCCCGTTACCCTCGCTCGACCCAGCTACACTCTTATTACCTGAAAGGAATTGTGAAGCAAAAGGGTGAGCACAACTAGCTCAGTAAAGAATATCATGACTAAAGATAATTCAATTATCAATAGCCTTCATCAACAATAAATCAGAGATTTAGAACATATGGTAAATGATAAAAATTTCAACCATAGTTGCAGCGGAACGAGCAATCCATTAGAAGAGTCAAATAGACTATAAAGTCTATTATCTTCTCCATGTTAAAAATCCATCAACAATGTTTTATCCCTGTAACATCAATCAACAGTTCCTTTCCACAATCATATGAATAACTCATAATCATAATTGTGATTCTAAATTTTTCTTCGCACCCAGGACGAAGAATATTTTCATCACCTGTCTTTACCTGAAACATCAAAGATCATGGTTATATCAAATCACAGTTCCTGTTTATAATCATACTAACAAATCCATCTTTGCACTACGGGCCAAAGATATTCATCAACAAACCATCTTTGCACTACGGGCCAAAGATATTCAACAACAGTTCATCTTTGCACTACAGGCCAAAGATATTCATCAACAGGCCATCTTTGCACTACATGCCAAAGATATTCATCAACAATTCATATTTGCACTACAGGCCAAATATATTCATATCTCAAAGAAATATATAATCATTTCAGAATTTATATAAACAATAATTATAACCATGTTGATCAATTCACCTTTGCACTTAAGCTTAAGATATTCAATTATAAATTCAATGGTCATGATCATACCAGTCACAATTCAACTTTGCACTACAGGCCAAAGAGAACCCTAGTCATGATCATACCAATAATCTACCCATCTTTACACTCCAGTGAAAGAGAATTTCAACATCAGGGTTATAAAAATGTTATATATGATGATAAAAATAATATGATCAACATATAGTTTTAATCTCAAGAGTAATATTCGTAACTCATGAATAGTAAATCGTGAATAGTAACCCCGACACAAAAGATAGAAATTCCACAATAAAATCCATACCAATATTTCGGTATAATGATATTGAAAGAATAACATTACTTAAATTTATAAACAATTTATTTTAATTGTTTACACTTTACTAAATAATGCATTTAATCATCAAAAATACCAAACTCATAAGATTTCATCACAATAACCAAAACCCTCATCAAAAATCTGCATATACCTCATATAGGATTCTCAAGCCATAAAATCCTATTTTTCAATTTTCTTTCTTCACAAAACATATTTAATTCATTTACTCATAACTAGACCATTTTCATAAAAAATACCAAATCAGTTCCAAAAATATTTCTTTTCTGGGATTTAGCATAATATAGTCCCATAGTGAACATATATTTTTCTCAGAATTTTTAAAAGTCATTTACTATTTTTCATATGGCCAAAATAGCCGAATATTTAGACATTTATCAAAAATTGTACTTTTGTCTAAAAATTCTGAAATTTACAGAGTATACTTCTATCATATACATGTACTCCCAATAAAAATTTCATCAATTTTGGAGTTAACCACAAGGAATTATAAGCTGTTACTTTTAAAATAGTCTTTTCTCATAAAATTCATAACTCTCAATCTATACATCCAAAAATCACCATTTTTGGACACAATCAAGAAAACTCATCAAAATATCATTTCAAATTTTTCCAGAATTTTTGAAGATCAGAAAAATTACGAAACTGAAAATCATAACAACCCTTAAAATCTCTTACTATCCCTTACTATCCCTTACCTCAAAAGAGCAGTACTTCTGATCGGTATAAGGCTGAAGAAAACTTGCACTGAATAGCAACTCTCAAAGTATCTAAATACTCACAAAATATGCTTCATAATATAGAGAGAGAAAGAGAGAAAGCTTATGTTTCTGGTGTGATTTTCAATTCTAACTTAGCCCTCTATTTATAGGAAAATTTTGGTAGGTTTGACCTGCAACCTGATGGCTTTACCTGCTACTATTCCCACCCACCACATTTGAAATATAATTCAGCACATTTCTTCACCAACCACAAGTGGGGCCCACCAATTCTAGAATTTTCCACCAAAATGATAAACTCCGAAAATTCAACAATTTCTGAACCAGTCATCTCGTAAAATTCATAACAAATCATACGTTCATTTTTAACGGTTCAAAATTTGTGGACATATACTCAACTTATATATGTATAACATATCCAAATATTACCACGATCCAACGGTCGGATTAAAAATTATAACCCCCGCAAAATATCTCAAAAACCCTGATTTTTAATACCTCCATTCCGACAAAAATACTGATAAAAACCTCAACATTAACTCCTTCATTTTAACCACAAAAATATATCCCTCATTTATATCCACATAAAATAAATATTTTCTTATCATATGAATCAATAATTAATTATTCACAAATAATATTACAGAATCACATTTATGACAACCAGGCCGTTCCCAGGAAAGAGGGGGCTTTCCAATAAGGATTTCTCCTTACTAGCGCGCAATTAGATGACCAAACCTCTCCTTAGACAGAACTTTCTAGACATTGCCAATAATGCTATCTAATAATACTATTCAAATAATATGAATTATTGATCTGATAATGGAAAATACTGTGCAGCAACAATTATTGAACAACAATAATATAAAATTTCAACGTAGCAATTATTGAATCAATAAAATAAAATATTGAACAGTAATTACTGTAACAATTATTGAGTAGTGCCTTCTTACGTAAGAATCAATAATTTCAAAAATACTGTGCAATACCGTGTGCTACTGTGCAATAACGCGTATTACTGTATTTTAACCACCGGGTATTTCAACAGTATTAACGGTAACAACTACGCCGTTATTTGTAAAAACTCAAATTTGTCGTTTTTCTTCACCCGACAGTTATTCGTTATGGGGCCCACAAATAGCTGCGCCGTCGTACGAATATTCTCCGACAGAAAGAATATTCCACGACCAAACGAATATTCCCCGACAACAATGATTATTTTATAACCACTTGCTTATTTTGAAAAAAATTCATATTTCACCCATAACTTTAAACTTTTATCAATTTAACCATTTACTGAATAGTAATTATAAGAAAAATTGAATACTTTTATTTCATAAAATTCGGGGTCTTACAATCTCCCCTCCTTATGAAATTTCGTCCCCGAAATTTACGTACCTGGTATTTCGAAGAGTTGAGAATACCTTGCTTCCATTTCAGATTCTATCTCTCAGATCATCATGATTTCTCCATTGCTCATCTCCCATGATAACTTCATTTGGGTTCCTCATTTGTTGGGAAGTCATGACAACCGCCATCCCTCGAACTACTCGGCTTTGACTTGTCTGGAGCAGCATTTGGCGTCATCATTACCGTTGGAATATACCTTTCTATAGGACATATTCCTCCCTCAACTGCCTCTTCGTACTCCTCATTCATGATCTGAATCATCAATCTTCGATCCATATCGGATTCAGGTTGACCGCTATGTACAGGGTAATTCAAAACTCGATGTTGGGTTCTCCCAATTGCTTTCCAAAAAGAGAAATTCATATCATCTATTTTAGCCTTCTTAGATCGAACATCTCTTTCCACAATATCCACGTGTCGTGCGGCTTTTGCCCATGCATCACTTATTCTCACTCGTTCAATTTTTTCTTCTTTCAGCTCAGATTCCATTTTTATCATCTTATACTCTGCCAAAGAATGCTTCTGTTCAAGCATCACATATCGGGTAACACAAGCTTGAATTGTTGCATCCTTTTGTTCCACGACCGCCTGTCGTTCTTCTGCCTGCTCTTCTAACTCATGAATACGATTTTGAAATTCTACATTTTGATCATATAATACCTCTAATAAACTCTCCTCTGGTACTTCTTCTTCCTCTTCTTCCTCAGTCTCAGCTGTTACCTCTGCGACTATCTCAGGTGCAACTATCAATTCTTCACTCACCACATAGATATCTCTAATTCCTTCTTCGTCTGACATCACATTATCATGGTTAGTGATTAGAGGTATCCCCACAGTCTCATTCACTCCATTGTTAGCATTCTCAGCTGCCATTCTCAAATACTGCCATAAAATAAGGGTTAATTAAACAAATTAACATATCACATAATATCCCAATATTATGACTAACCAACAAATAAGCTTAGGTAGGACACACTAGCGAAGGATTTACGCATCTCTCCCCTCCTAGTTATATTCCCCGATCTCCGCCAAAGATCATATCCCTAAGCTCTGATACCACCTGTGACAACCCCAAAATAGGTCCATTCCATCCAACCTATTCTGAGTCGTCAAATACATGGTACAGAAAATAACTACAACTTTATTACAACAATTGTCGTGCAAAATACAACAACACATATGCTGTGAGTTTGGATACAAATATATACCAAATGTGACTCATGTTCCAATCGTGGACATCACCTCACAATGACACCTTACATAAAGGTATAGTCAAAAACTGTTTTGAAAATTAGAATCTTTGGGAAGTGCTCAAGGAAACCTTCGTACATGGGAGGCCATGCGTCTAGGTTATGATAGATATCATATGGCCACAGAATTATCCTTGGTTGACCCAATAGACCCCAAAGAAAAACGAGAAGATTACTATCATATTCTTCCCAATGGTGAGTCTTCTCTTGACTTATCATTATCTCCACTGTCTCTAATTGAGAATTATACTTCAAACAAACACCAAGATTATATAGGTAGTGCTCGTATATATACTCAGCAAGTGGATGAGCACATCCCTGTCTTATGATGACACGAGGTTGTATGTCGTTAGACATCTTGTATGATAGTGGCAAACCACCCTTCCAACGTTGGGTACACCTTACCCTATTGGATTCACCAAATATAACTACTAAATGAACTTTTCTATACTGCTTCGGGAGAACATCCACAGCTAGAGACCACCGTTCTATTTCCCCGTTACCCTCGCTCGACCCAGCTACACTCTTATTACCTGAAAGGAATTGTGAAGCAAAAGGGTGAGCACAACTAGCTCAGTAAAGAATATCATGACTAAAGATAATTCAATTATCAATAGCCTTCATCAACAATAAATCAGAGATTTAGAACATATGGTAAATGATAAAAATTTCAACCATAGTTGCAGCGGAACGAGCAATCCATTAGAAGAGTCAAATAGACTATAAAGTCTATTATCTTCTCCATGTTAAAAATCCATCAACAATGTTTTATCCCTGTAACATCAATCAACAGTTCCTTTCCACAATCATATGAATAACTCATAATCATAATTGTGATTCTAAATTTTTCTTCGCACCCAGGACGAAGAATATTTTCATCACCTGTCTTTACCTGAAACATCAAAGATCATGGTTATACCAAATCACAGTTCCTGTTTATAATCATACTAACAAATCCATCTTTGCACTACGGGCCAAAGATATTCATCAACAAACCATCTTTGCACTACGGGCCAAAGATATTCAACAACAGTTCATCTTTGCACTACAGGCCAAAGATATTCATCAACAGGCCATCTTTGCACTACATGCCAAAGATATTCATCAACAATTCATATTTGCACTACAGGCCAAATATATTCATATCTCAAAGAAATATATAATCATTTCAGAATTTATATAAACAATAATTATAACCATGTTGATCAATTCACCTTTGCACTTAAGCTTAAGATATTCAATTATAAATTCAATGGTCATGATCATACCAGTCACAATTCAACTTTGCACTACAGGCCAAAGAGAACCCTAGTCATGATCATACCAATAATCTACCCATCTTTACACTCCAGTGAAAGAGAATTTCAACATCAGGGTTATAAAAATGTTATATATGATGATAAAAATAATATGATCAACATATAGTTTTAATCTCAAGAGTAATATTCGTAACTCATGAATAGTAAATCGTGAATAGTAACCCCGACACAAAAGATAGAAATTCCACAATAAAATCCATACCAATATTTCGGTATAATGATATTGAAAGAATAACATTACTTAAATTTATAAACAATTTATTTCAATTGTTTACACTTACTAATTAATGCATTTAATCATTCAAAAATGCCAAACTCATAAGATTTCATCACCAATAACCAAAACCCTCATCAAAAATCTGCATATACCTCATATAGGATTCTCAAGCCATAAAATCCTATTTTTCAATTTTCTTTCTTCACAAAACATATTTAATTCATTTACTCATAACTAGACCATTTTCATAAAAAAATACCAAATCAGTTCCAAAAATATTTCTTTTCTGAGATTTAGCATAATATAGTCCCATATTGAACATATATTTTTCTCAGAATTTTTAAAAGTCATTTACTATTTTTCATATGGCCAAAATAGCCGAATATTTAGACATTTATCAAAAATTGTACTTTTGTCTAAAAATTCTGAAATTTACAGAGTATACTTCTATCATATACATGTACTCCCAATAAAAATTTCATCAATTTTAGAGTTAACCACAAGGAATTATAAGCTGTTACTTTTAAAATAGTCTTTTCTCATAAAATTCATAACTCTCAATCTATACATCCAAAAATCACCATTTTTGGACACAATCAAGAAAACTCATCAAAATATCATTTCAAATTTTTCAGAATTTTTGAAGATCAGAAAAATTACGAAACTGAAAATCATAACAACCCTTAAAATCCCTTACTATCCCTTACTATCCCTTACCTCAAAAGAGCAGTACTTCTGATCGGTATAAGGCTGAAGAAAACTTGCACTGAATAGCAACTCTCAAAGTATCTAAATACTCACAAAATATGCTTCATAATATAGAGAGAGAAAGAGAGAAAGCTTATGTTTCTGGTGTGATTTTCAATTCTAACTTAGCCCTCTATTTATAGGAAAATTTTGGTAGGTTTGACCTGCAACCTGATGGCTTTACCTGCTACTATTCCCACCCACCACATTTGAAATATAATTCAGCACATTTCTTCACCAACCACAAGTGGGGCCCACCAATTCTAGAATTTTCCACCAAAATGATAAACTCCGAAAATTCAACAATTTCTGAACC
Source organism: Panax notoginseng (assembly GCA_016801055.1). Taxonomy (NCBI): domain Eukaryota; kingdom Viridiplantae; phylum Streptophyta; class Magnoliopsida; order Apiales; family Araliaceae; genus Panax; species Panax notoginseng. The sequence continues at coordinate 3,541,075 of CM029013.1, read as the reverse complement.
AGTCATCTCGTAAAATTCATAACAAATCATACGTTCATTTTTAACGGTTCAAAATTTGTGGACATATACTCAACTTATATATGTATAACATATCCAAATATTACCACGATCCAACGGTCGGATTAAAAATTATAACCCCCGCAAAATATCTCAAAAACCCTGATTTTTAATACCTCCATTCCGACAAAAATACTGATAAAAATCTCAACATTAACTCCTTCATTTTAACCACAAAAATATATCCCTCATTTATATCCACATAAAATAAATATTTTCTTATCATATGAATCAATAATTAATTATTCACAAATAATATTACAGAATCACATTTATGACAACCAGGCCGTTCCCAGGAAAGAGGGGGCTTTCCAATAAGGATTTCTCCTTACTGGCGCGCAATTAGATGACCAAACCTCTCCTTAGACAGAACTTTCTAGACATTGCCAATAATGCTATCTAATAATACTATTCAAATAATATGAATTATTGATCTGATAATGGAAAATACTGTGCAGCAACAATTATTGAACAACAATAATATAAAATTTCAACGTAGCAATTATTGAATCAATAAAATAAAATATTGAACAGTAATTACTGTAACAATTATTGAGTAGTGCCTTCTTACGTAAGAATCAATAATTTCAAAAATACTGTGCAATACCGTGTGCTACTGTGCAATAACGCGTATTACTGTATTTTAACCACCGGGTATTTCAACAGTATTAACGGTAACAACTACGCCGTTATTTGTAAAAACTCAAATTTGTCGTTTTTCTTCACCCGACAGTTATTCGTTATGGGGCCCACAAATAGCTGCGCCGTCGTACGAATATTCTCCGACAGAAAGAATATTCCACGACCAAACGAATATTCCCCGACAACAATGATTATTTTATAACCACTTGCTTATTTTGAAAAAAATTCATATTTCACCCATAACTTTAAACTTTTATCAATTTAACCATTTACTGAATAGTAATTATAAGAAAAATTGAATACTTTTATTTCATAAAATTCGGGGTCTTACAAATAGAATAGCAAACCATAAACATAAAGTGAAGTTCAAAACAACGAGCTTAAAATTATTGTCTTACATAAAATAACTCACTAATTAAGACTACCAGTTAAACCCATGCCGACAACATGCTCTAAAAAGAGCTTTGGTGGTAAGCCTTTCGTAAGTGGATCCGCTAACATATCATGCGTATTAATATACTTAATAACAACGTTTTGATCTTCAACTCTTTCCCTAACAAATAAGTACTTAGTGTCGAGGCATAGTCCAGCACCACTCGAAATGGTGATGTTGGAAAAATTAACAGCAGAATTATAATCACAAAATACTTTCAATGACCTTGAAATGGAATCTTCAACATTAAGTCATAAAATAAGATTGCTTAATAATATGGCGTGACAAGTAGCATGATAATAAGCCACATATTCTGCCATCATCGTGAAAGTGGTAGTTAACTCCTGCTTATGAGTTCTCCATGAAATAAGGCCTCTTGAAAACATAAAGATGTACCCTGGTGTAGATTTCTTTTCGGCTTTACACTTAACAAAATCAGAATCAGAATAACCAACAACTTCAAAGTTATCTGTTTTTCTAAATGTAAGCATAATATCCTTAGTTCCCTATAAGTAGCGTACATAAGACTCCCAACTATAGAAGTATAGGGAATAAGATTCATTTAATCACGTTCAAGGTGGTTCTTAGGACATTGATATGAGCCAAATTTGTCACCCTTAACAACAGGGGCGACAGTAGGGGAGCAATTTTACATGATGTATTTGTTAAGAACTTTGTCAATATAAACTTTTTGGGACAATTCTAATATCCCGCATGACCTATCTCGATGAATTTCAATACCTATAACATAAGTGGTTTCACCGAGATCCTTCACATCAAAAATTCCAAAAAAAAAACGTTTGGTCTCATGCAACATGTCTATGTTATTAATTGCAAGTAGTATATCATCAACATACAAAACGAGAATAACAAATTTACTCCCACTGATCTTCAAGTATATGCATTGATCCACTATATTTTTCTTAAAATCAAAATTACTCATTACCTCATTAAACTTAAGATACCATTGTCGAGAAGCATGTTTTAACCCATATATGGACTTCTTAAGTCTACATATCATATGTTTCTTGCCTTTAACCAAAATCTTCTGGTTGTGTCATATAGACATTCTCATGCAAGTTACCATTAAGGAATGCAGTTTTAACATCCGTCTGATGTAACTCTAAATCATAATGAGTTACTAAAGTCATGACTATTCTAAATGAATCTTTCCTAGATACTGGAGAGAAAATTTTATTATAATCCACACCTTCCTTTTAAGTGAAACCCTTAGCAACCAATCGAGCTTTATTCCTTTCAATGTTCCCTAAAAGGATCTAATTTGGTCTTATAGACCCACTTGCAACCAACAGATTTTAAAATCTTTTGGTAATTCTTCAAGATCTCAGACGTTATTAAGCTCCATTGATTTCAACTCATCATTCATGGCTTTAAGCCATTGAGTTGATTGAGCACTCGTAATAGCCTCTTTATGGGAGATAGGATCATTAATCTTACTTGAATCATAGTCAATCTCATTAAGATAGGCTATAAAATTATCAAAAATTAATAGGCTTTCTAGGTCTTTCGGACCTACGTAAGTGTTGCACAATTTCAGGAATATGATTTCAATAATGTGAAGTTCAACATTAGGTGGTGGCTTAGGATTAGAAACATAAAACCTGTTTTTTTCAAGATCAATTTTTTTTTAGGCTCATCACTCCCACTTAAATCACCATTCTCTAAAAACACTGCATGCCTAGTCTCAACAATTCTAGTGGTATGCGAGGGACAGTAAAATTGAAAACCCTTAGATCTCTCAGGATATCCAATGAAATGACAACTAATGGTTTTAGAGTCAAGTTTCTTTATTTGTGGATTAAAAATCTTAGCCTCGGCTGGACAACCCCACACCCGTAAGTATTTTAAACTAGGTTCTCTACCTGTCCAAATTTCATAAGGAGTGTTAGGGACAGATTTGCTAGGAACCCGGTTTAAAATATGTACGGCTGTCTTTAATGCCTCAGTCCACAAAAATACAGGTAAGCTAGAATTGCATAACATACTACGTACCATATCCATAAGGGTACGATTTCGCCTCTCAGCTACACCATTCTGCTGCGGTGTACCAGGCATTGTATACTGAGTGACGATTCCATTTTCTTGACAAAATAAGGCAAATGTGTAAGACCCCAAATTATTAATAAATGAAATTTAATTCCTCTATTTATTATTTTAAAATAGTAAGGGTTGATTTGATTAATGTGGTTAGTTATGGGTAAAATGCGTAAATATTTTAAATAAGCAAGTGGTTATAAAATATTCATTGTTGTCGGGAAATATTCACTTGGTCGTGAAATATTCTTACTGTCGGAGAATATTCGTACGACGGCGCAGTCTTTTGTGGACCCCATAACGAAAAGCGATTGGATGAAGAAAACGACAAAAAATGAGTTGTTTATAAATAACGGCGTAGTTGTTACCGTTAATACTGTTGGAATACCCGGTGGTAAAACACAGTAATACGCGTTGTTGCACAGTAGCACACGGTATTGCACCAATTATTGATTCTTACGTAAGAAGGAACTACTCAATAATTGTTACAGTAATTACTGTTCAATATTGTATTTTATTGATTCAATAATTGCTGCGTTGATATTTTATATTACTGTTGTTTTAATAATTGTCACTACACAGTATTTTCTATTATCGGAACAATAATTCATATTATCTGAATAATATTATTAGATAACATTATTGGTAATGTCTAGAAAGTTCTGTCTAAGGAGATGTTTGGTCATTTAATTGCGCGCCAGTAAGGAGAGATCCTTATTGGAAAGCCCCCTCTTTCCTGAGAACGGCCTGACTGCCAGTACTGTGATTCTGTAATATTATTTGTGTATAATTAATTATTAATTTATATGATGAGGAAAATATTGATTTTATGTGGATATAGATGGAGAAAATTTTTAATGTGACAATTGTTGAAAATTAATATTTTATCTTTTTCTGATAAAATAATTCATTTAAATATATTATTTTAATAATATATTGATGGTGATATTTTTACAATGAATGTGGGATATATGAGTATATGAGGAGGAAGAGTATTTTTGTGGTATTAAATGATTAACACATGTTTTGTGTGTTGGTGGACACAATTCTTGACTGAAAATTTATTATTGACTGTAAAATCGTCCGTTTGTGGATTTCGGTCAATTTCTGTTTGGAAATTGGAAAAACTTTCTTCTGCAAAGTTGTAGAGAATTGAATTTCCTATAAAAACTCGCAAGATTCGAATTTTCTGATAAAAGGGCTATTTATTATGAATTATTGAAGTTCCGAAGTTCCGAAATAATTGATTTTTGGAAGTTTTAATTATTTTTATTAAGAAAAACATTTTTGACATTTGAGTGGCACATGTTAATGGTGTAAATCAGCTGATGTGGTGTGCTAAGAAAATTAAGAAAATTATATTATTAATTTATTAAATTTTCTGCTTTGGTGTTCTAAGCATTTTCCTATAAATAGGGTGCTTAGGTTAGAATTGAAAATCACACCAGAAACACAAGTTTCTCTCTATTTCTCTCTCTATATCGAGCGTATTCTTGTGAGTATTTGATACTTTGAGTGTTGCTATACGGTACAAGTTTCCTTCAGCACTATATCTAGTATTCCAGTCAGAAGTACCGTATTTCTGAGGAGGCGAGAATGTAGCGAGTACTAGTCGGGGTGTGGAGTGATGGTTCAAGACAGTTGTTTTAGTAGTCCTCACTATTTTGTAAAACAGTGTATCAATAAGTATAATGAGTACTTAATTGAGTATGAATACTGTCTAGATGACAATATTTGTATTTAAACTCACGGTATATGTGTTGTCGTATTTTGGACGACAATTGTAATAATAAAGTTGTAGTTATTTTCTGTACCATGTATTTGGCGACTCAGAATGGGTTGGGTGGAATGAACCTGTTTTGGGGGCGTCACAAAATGGGCCAGGACTATGACTTGTATCGGAGTGTTTACCATAATACTCTCCGCCTTTATCTGATTCAGCTTTGAAAACTTCAGCTTCAGCTTTGAAAACTTTAAACATATTTAGTGATTCGGATTTTTTCATTAATCAGGTAGCCATAAGTATAATGAGAATAGTCATCAATGAACATAATGAAAGATTTGTGTCCACTAATTCTTGGAAAAAATGGTCCACATATATCAGTGTGAATCACCTCAAGAAATGCACTACTTCTAGTTGCTCTTTTCTTATTACCTTTCACAAATTTTCCTTTTATACATTCAATACAATGGTCAAGATCAGAAAAATCTAGTGAATGAAGAATTCCATCCTTTACAAGACGTTGCATTCTGTCTTTTGAAATATGGCCTAAGCATTTATGCCACAATTTTGAAGAATTCTCATTATCTAGTTTTCTCTTAGTTCCACTTTTAGAGGTATTTTCTGTCACATTCATTGTTAATAAGGATTCAGCAAAGACATTATCCAAATTTATCTTATAGAGGTTTCCCTCTAAAGAGCCAGAACCAATAACATGAGAGTAATGATAAATAATTATTTTATTATTCCCAAACTTAAACGAAAATCCATCAACGTCAAGTTTAGATACAGAAATTAAATTCCGTGTCATATTGGGAACATAAAGAGTATCATATAAATACAAGGTGAAACCACTCTCCAAAACTAAAGGAAGAGTTCTTACAGCTTCAACTTGTATAGACTCTCCATTGCCAACTTTAATGGTTCTTTCCCCCTTTTGGAGTGTCTTCTTTGAAAGGAATCCCTGCAATGAATTAGTAATGTGAACCATAGCACCAGTGTCAAGCCACTATGTATTAGAAGGAACATCAATTAGAAAGGATTCATAAGTTACATAATTGAAGGACGATATACCTTTCTTTTGAAGCCATTTTCTTAATTTAGGACATTCTTTCTGAATATGTCCTTACTTTTTTTTACAGAAGTGACATTTAGGACATGTCTAAGAGTTGCTACCTGAATAATTTGCCTTATTTATTTTGATAGAAATTGGTTTATCCTTGTTCTTAAAACCTTTGCCATTTTTATAAGCATTCTTCTTATAGGACCCAGTGGTAGTCAAATGAGCAACATTAGGTTTTTCAACCTTAAGCCTTTCTTTATCTTGGACGCACATAGAGATTAACTTACTCATCTTCCACTTTTCTTTCTGCGTGTTATAAGTGATCTTAAATGAATCAAACTGTGTAGAAAGAGAAGTCATAATGAAGTGAATAAGAAAACTCTCAAAAATCGTAATATCCATACACTTTAATTTAAAGGTCATGTCGTTCATCATCATAATATGCTCACGCACCCCACTAAACTCATCATACATATTAGTAATCATTTTCAAAATAAGGGTACTTGCATGAGTTTTAGAAGAACCCTTAAATTGTTATTCGACTGAAGTTAAGTACTCTTTAACATTCTCAAAGTCAGGAATGACTCCTCGAATGGCTGTCGTGATAGAGTTTTTCATAATCATAAGGGACATGCAGTTGAATCGCTCCCACTTTTCATAAATAACCTTTTGCTCAATTGAGCTAGTAGTTGTAAGTGGAGCAGGATGATCCACTCGTAATGCATAGTCCAAAACCATAACGTCGAGAATAATTTTCACTTGCTCTTTCCAAACAGTAAAATTAGTTCCATTCAAGGCTTCAATTCCAGAGAGATACCCAGAAATACTAGTTGGAGTCAATGCTGAAATACAATCAAGCTCATAAGCATGCTTATAAAAAATTAAAAGAAATCCGCAATGTACAACTGTAAGACCCCAACTTTTATAAATAAAGATAAATTTTCTATAAATATCATTTTTGAATATTATGGAGTTAATTTGATATAATGTTATAGTTGTGGGTAATATTTATAAATTTTGCAAAGTACGCAAGTTGTTATATAATATTTGATTGGTCGGGGAATATTCGTTTTAACAGGGAATATTCGTACAACGACACAATCATTGGTGGATCCCACAACAGAATTATTGTCGGATTGAGAAAACGACAAAGATAGTTTATTAAAAATAACGGCGGAAGTTTTACCATTGTTACTGTTGAACTACTCGGTAGTAAAAGTACAGTAATACGTGTGGTTGCATAGTAGCACACGGTATTGATTATTAATGCTTATGTGAGAAGTCACTCAGTTTGATTCTATTATTGTCAGTTAATAATATGAATTATTTAGCGATAATGACGTTTTGTTTTATTCGTATTATTAACGTAATAAAACAGAAACATCTTTTTATATAAAACAAAATACTTTATTAAAGTTATTCTATAAATAGAATATATTATATTTTATTTAAAAGATTTTTCTTTAAATATGGACCGTCAGATTAAAGTAATCAATCTGGACCGTTCATGGATTAGTTACTATGCATTCTATTTTTCTATAAATAGCAGCTCATTCCTTCATTATTTCTTACGAATTCACTGAACTCTAGAGAGAGAAACTATAGAGAGAAACTATAGAGAGAGAGAAGAAGAGTATTCTGCTACTTAACTACTTCCTTACTTCAGCTCTTCTTTAAAACGGTAAGGGGTGTTATTCTTTCTTATTCATGAAGAGAACTGTTGTTATTCCATTTCTTATTATTCTGTTGGAATAACCTGTATACGTGGTCTACCCTATACTGGGTGACATTCTGTTATTATTCTGTTGGAACATCCTGTCTGTGTGTTTTACACCGGACCTGGTTCCGTTTTTGTTATTATTCTGTTGGAACATCATGTCTGCGTGTTTTACACCGGACCTGGTTCCATTATTTATTATTCTGTCGGAATATCCTGTCTGTGTGTTTTACACCGGACCTGGTTCCATTATTTATTATTCTGTCGGAATATCCTGTCTGTGCGTTTACGCCGGACCTGGTTCCATTATTTATTATTCTGTTAAGAATAACCTGTCTGTGCGGTCTATCGCATGCATGGTGATTTCTTTTGTTATTTCATTCTTTATTGTACTCAGTTGGTTAAGTTTTGACTTCTATACTCCATGAAATTTGTGGAATATCCTTGATAATTGCGTTTCATCTAGTATCTATTCATGAAAATATTCTCCTGATCATTCTTGAATTTTACTCCACAAAGTAGTATCATGTTGACAATTTGGACGTTGTTAATTCTTGGATAAATTAATTCTTGAACTTGTTTTATTGAATTCTTATATCATTGTCATCATCCTCATGTTTATAAAATGTTGAAAGTCATCTGTGGCTTGTAGTGCATAGATGGACTTGGTATGATTATGACCAGGGATTATTCGGTATAATCATGACCGTAATGTTACAAATGATGTGGTAAAAGTCCTCATTGGCCCGTAGTGCATTGATGGACAGTTGTTGGCATGATCATGACCATTAATGAATATACGAATATCCTTGGCCGTAGTGCAGGGGTGATTCGATGATGTGGATTATTTTATTAAGCTGAGTCTCAGCGATCACAGTGTTGGAAAATCTTTTAAATCATAAAAGATAGTAGAGTTTATTTTCTACTTGACTCTTTTAATGGATTGCTTGTTCCGCTGCAGTTAAACTTGATGTCTATTATATTTTATCAGTTTAACATTGTTGAAGGCTAATGATAATTTATTCTGCATTATCTTAGTCATAATATTTCTTACTGGGCTAGTTGAGCTCACCCTTTCTTTCACTGTTCTCTTCAGGAAATGAGAACGTAGCTGGGGCAAGTCGGGGAACGGAGTGATGGTCCGAATGATAGTATTAGTTAGTAGTCCTCACTATTCTATGTAATGGTGTGTTAATAAATGTAATGAGGACTCCTTTTGAGTATGAATACTCTCTAGAAGATAATATTTGTATTCAAACTCACAGTTTATGTTTTGTCGTATTGTACACGACAGTTGTATTAGTAAGTTGTATTTGTATTCTGTACTATGTATCTGACGACCCAAGATGGGTGATGTATACCTAATTTTGGGGGCGTCACAGTTGGTATCAGAGCTTAGGGATATGATCCCTGGCTAAGATGTGAGAATAGAACTAGGAGGGGAGAGACGGGGAATTTCTTCGCTAGTATGACCTACCTAAGTTTATTTGCATGGTATTTAATTGGTCGGTCATAATATAAGGATAAAATATGACATATCAATTAATTTTTATTTTGTGACAGTATCTGAAAATGGCATCTGAGAATGTTGAGAATAGCAATGGAGCACAGGCGACTGTTGATTCACCACATATCAATAATCAGGATAATGTGCATCAGGAAGGTGACAATCCTCATGCAAACAACAACACTGACCAAATGATGAATGATCAAATGTTCAGAGGCTTTATGCAATTCATGCAACAACAGGTGAAAGCGGCTCCTGTCCACAACGTAGGTGGAAATACTGGAAACTCTCTGGCGGTCACCGCTAAACAGTTTAAGGAGCTGGGACCACCGGAGTTTAAGGGAGAACCCAAACCACTTGTAGCTGAAACATGGATAAAGCAGATCACCAAGATATTTGATGTCTTGGGTTGCTCCGAGGAGCAAAAGGTTCCCTTTGCCGCCTTTATGTTGCGAGGAGAGGCAGATTACTGGTGGGAATCGATAAAGCGTACTCAACCTGCCGCACTGAAGATGTCCTGGGAGAAGTTCCAAGAGCTGTTTAACGACAAATACTTTCCCGAGAGTATTCGTCACATGAAGGAGGTGGAGTTCATCAAATTGGAGCAGAATAATATGACCGTGTCGCAGTACGAGGCAAAATTTGCGGAGTTATCCCGGTTTGCGTCCCACCTGGTGGATAATGAAGAAAGAATGACGCGGATGTTTTTAAGAGGTTTGAAGCCAGAGATACGTCAACATCTTGTTTCTCATAAACTGTGCTTGTATTCAGATGTTGTAAATAGGGCTCAGTTGGTGGAGCGCGATAACGAGACAACACAACCAAAAGAGAGCAGCCGACAAAATGATAATACCAGTGAAAGCAGTCATCGAAGCGGTGACAACAAGCGTGGAGGGAATCAACAGGCCAGAAATGGTAACCACTTCGGTGGTAATCAGGGCCAAAACAATAAGAATGGCATTTCAAGAAGAGGAGATTCAACAATGATGGAAAGACGTCAGCACCAGCACCTGTCGTTAAGGAAGGAGAACGACCACCTATCATATGTTTCAAATGCGGAGGGGAGGGGCACATCAGTCCAAACTGCGCGATGCCGTCCAAAGCATGTTATAATTGTGGAAGAGAAGGTCATTTAGCCCGATTTTGTCGTTTACCGAAGACAAATTCAGCTAGGATGGAGGCACCAAAGGCCGTCCCAGAAAAGTCAAAACCGGTTGTGCAAGGGAGAGCGTTTGTTGTGAACTCCCAGAGAGCAAGGAACCCGAATGAGGTCATCACGGGTAAGCTTATCATAAACTCTAACGAAGTCTATACTTTATTTGATACCGGTTCTACCCATTCTTTTATTTCTCCTACTTGCGCTCATCGATTAAATTTGATTCCGGAGAAATTAGACTTTGACTTAGCAGTTGAAACTCCATTGGGAGAAACCTTCATTACATCCACGGTTTATAAGTCTTGTTTGGTTCAAGTTGGTACCCACACATTACCTGTCGATCTGATTTCATTAAAAATACTTGCATTTGACGTGATTCTAGGGATTGATTGGTTAACTACTCATCATGCAAAAATTGATTGTTTTCGTAAGGTTGTTAGCTTTCATATTCCTAATCGACCTATTATGCGAATTCAAGCAACCAAACCATTAAAATCAATCGCTGTCATCTCAAGCCATAAAGCTATTCGTTTATTGAAAAACGGATGTCAAGCTTTCTTAGCTCATGTCACAGATCTAAACAAAAATACGTCAGCTTTGAATGATATTTCTGTTGTTAATAAATTTCCTGACGTATTTCCCGAAGAACTTCCTGGCCTACCCCCAGAGCGTGAAATTGAATTTTGTATCGACCTTGAACCCGGTACAAAACCCATTTCCAAAGCCCCATATCGAATGGCTCCTATTGAACTTCAGGAGTTAAAGACTCAACTGCAGGAATTGTTAGACATTGGTTTTATTCGTCCTAGTACTTCTCCTTGGGGTGCTCCTGTTCTGTTCGTGAAGAAGAAAGATGGGAGTATGCGACTTTGTATTGATTATCGGGAGTTGAATCATGTCACCATCAAAAATAGGTACCCATTGCCACGTATTGATGACCTGTTTGACCAGTTGCAAGGAGCACAATTCTTTTCAAAGATCGATCTTCGTTCTGGATATCATCAGCTGAAGGTTAGAACTGAGGATATTCCAAAGACTGCCTTCAGAACTCGGTATGGGCATTATGAATTCTTAGTTATGTCTTTTGGATTGACTAATGCTCCTGCTGCCTTCATGGATATGATGAACCGGGTATTCAAGGAATATTTGGATCACTTTGTGGTCGTCTTTATCGATGACATCCTTGTTTATTCCAAAAGCCGTGAAGATCATGAGCAACACTTGAGGCTGGTACTCCAAAAGCTTCGTGAATACAAACTTTATGCCAAGTTGAAGAAATGCGAGTTCTGGCTGGAGGAGGTAGCATTCCTTGGGCACGTAGTATCAAGTCGTGGAATATCGGTTGACCCGGCAAAGATTGAAGCTATTCAAAGCTGGGAGCAACCTAAATCAGTGACCGAAGTACGTAGCTTTCTTGGTTTAGCTGGTTATTATCGGAGATTCGTGGAAGGATTTTCTCGAATCGCTACTCCATTAACTCAGCTGACTCGAAAAGATACAAAGTTCGGTTGGAGCGAAGAATGTGAGCAGAGTTTTCAAGAACTCAAGAGGAGACTCATTTCAGCACCTGTTCTAACAATACCATCTGGCTCGGAGGGATTTGTCATCTACAGTGATGCTTCGAGCAAAGGGTTGGGATGCGTTCTCATGCAACATGGAAAAGTCATAGCCTATGCATCAAGACAACTCAAGGAATATGAGAGGAATTATCCTACTCATGATCTAGAGTTGGCAGCTGTTGTCTTTGCACTTAAAATTTGGAGGCATTACTTGTATGGGGAGAAGGTGGAGATCTTTACGGATCATAAAAGCCTCAAATATTTCTTCACTCAAAAGGAACTCAACATGCGACAACGACGTTGGCTTGAACTGTTGAAAGATTATGATCATACCATTCAATACCATCCTGGAAAAGCGAACGTGGTAGCTGACGCATTGAGTAGAAGATCATATGCAAGTACGAGTGCGATATTGTCAACACAAAGGCCCATTTTGTGTGATTTGCAAAGGATGGAGATAGAGTTAAAGACTCCAGGGACCCATGTGATGATGGCGAATATACGAGTAGAACCGACTTTAATCGATAAAGTTAAAGCTGCTCAAGCTACAGACCTGGAGCTGATGCGTATGAAGAAGAAAGTGCAAGAAGGTGCTATGCCGGAAGCAAGAATCGATGAAGAAGGAATACTTCGAGTCAACTCCAGACTTTGTGTTCCTAACAACCCTGATTTAAAGTATGAAATCATGATGGAGGCGCACAACACACCGTTTGCAATCCATCCTGGAAGTACCAAAATGTATCATGATCTTCGTCATACATTTTGGTGGAGCAATATGAAGAGAGAGATAGCGTTGTTTATCTCAAGGTGTCTAACTTGTCAACGAGTCAAAGCGGAGCATCAAGTACCAAAAGGTCCATTGCAACCACTTGAAATTCCAGAATGGAAGTGGGAGCACATTACCATGGATTTCGTTACCGGTCTTCCTAGGGTTTCTCAAGGTATTGATGCGATTTGGGTCATTGTTGATAGATTGACCAAGTCTGCTCATTTCTTACCGATACGAGAAACTTATACACTTGAACGTCTTGCTCGTATGTACATAAACGAGATTGTAAGACTGCATGGTATGCCAGTATCCATAGTTTCTGACCGAGACCCAAGATTCACTTCACGATTTTGGGTTAGTTTACAAAAAGCTATGGGCACGGAGTTACGATTTAGTTCAGCATATCATCCTCAGACGGACGGACAATCAGAGAGGACTATTCAAACTCTTGAAGATCTATTAAGACTCTGTGTCTTTGACTTCAAAGGAAGTTGGGACAAGTTCTTACCATTGGTGGAGTTTTCCTACAACAACAGTTATCAAGCAAGTATTGGCATGGCTCCATTCGAAGCATTGTATGGAAGAAAATGTCGTTCTCCAGTATGCTGGGATGAGGTGGGTGAAGCAACGTTGTTGGGACCGGAGTTGGTACGTATGACTACAGAAAAGATTCAAACGATCCGACAACGTATAAAAACCTCACAAGATCGACAAAAGAGTTATGCTGATCTTCATCGAAAGGACGTGGAATTTGATGTAGGAGATCATGTGTTCTTACGTGTTGCTCCATGGAAAGGAGTTACGAGATTTGGAAAGAGAGGAAAGCTCAATCCTCGATTCATCGGTCCATTTTTAATCCTCGATCGAGTAGGAACTGTGGCTTATAGACTCGCTTTACCGCCAAGTATGTCTCGTGTTCATAACGTTTTTCACATATCCATGTTACGCAAATATGTGGAAGACCCGAACCACATTATTGAGTTAGAACCAGACGAAATAGCGGAAGATTTGACGTATGAAGAAGTTCCTGTTCAAATCTTGGATAAGAAGGAACATATTCTACGCTCCAAGGTTATACCTCAAGTCAAAGTTTTGTGGAGAAACCACGATGTTGAGGAAATGACTTGGGAGTTAGAATCTGAAATGAAATCAAGGTATCCTTACCTCTTCGACATACCAGGTACGTACCCTAATTTCGAGGGCGAAATTTCATAAGAAGGGGAGGTTGTAAGACCCCAACTTTTATAAATAAAGATGAATTTTCTATAAATATCATTTTTGAATATTATGGAGTTAATTTGATATAATGTTATAGTTGTGGGTAATATTTATAAATTTTGCAAAGTACGCAAGTTGTTATATAATATTCGATTGGTCGGGGAATATTCGTTTTAACAGGGAATATTCGTACAACGACACAATCATTGGTGGACCCCACAACGGAATTATTGTCGGATTGAGAAAACGACAAAAATATTTTATTAAAAATAACGGCGGAAGTTTTACCATTGTTACTGTTGAACTACTCGGTAGTAAAAGTACAGTAATACGTGTGGTTGCATAGTAGCACACGGTATTGATTATTAATGCTTATGTGAGAAGTCACTCAGTTTGATTCCATTATTGTCAGTTAATAATATGAATTATTTAGCGATAATGACGTTTTGTTTTATTCGTATTATTAACGTAATAAAACAGAAACATCTTTTTATATAAAACAAATACTTTATTAAAGTTATTCTATAAATAGAATATATTATATTTTATTTAAAAGATTTTTCTTTAAATATGGACCGTCAGATTAAAGTAATCAATCTGGACCGTTCATGGATTAGTTACTATGCATTCTATTTTTCTATAAATAGCAGCTCATTCCTTCATTATTTCTTACGAATTCACTGAACTCTAGAGAGAGAAACTATAGAGAGAAACTATAGAGAGAGAGAAGAAGAGTATTCTGCTACTTAACTACTTCCTTATTTCAGCTCTTCTTTAAAACGGTAAGGGGTGTTATTCTTTCTTATTCATGAAGAGAACTGTTGTTATTCCATTTCTTATTATTCTGTTGGAATAACCTGTATACGCGGTCTACCCTATACTTGGTGACATTCTTTATTATTCTGTTGGAACATCCTGTCTGTGTGTTTTACACCGGACCTGGTTCCGTTTTTATTATTATTCTGTTGGAACATCCTGTCTGTGTGTTTTACACCGGACCTGGTTCCATTATTTATTATTCTGTCGGAATATCCTGTCTGTGTGTTTTACACCGGACCTGGTTCCATTATTTATTATTCTGTCGGAATATCCTGTCTGTGCGTTTACGCCGGACCTGGTTCCATTATTTATTATTCTGTTAAGAATAACCTGTCTGTGCGGTCTATCGCATGCATGGTGATTTCTTTTGTTATTTCATTCTTTATTGTACTCAGTTGGTTAAGTTTTGACTTCTATACTCCATGAAATTTGTGGAATATCCTTGATAATTGCGTTTCATCTAGTATCTATTCATGAAAATATTCTCCTGATCATTCTTGAATTTTACTCCACAAAGTAGTATCATGTTGACAATTTGGACGTTGTTAATTCTTGGATAAATTAATTCTTGAACTTGTTTTATTGAATTCTTATATCATTGTCATCATCCTCATGTTTATAAAATGTTGAAAGTCATCTGTGGCCTGTAGTGCATAGATGGACTTGGTATGATTATGACCAGGGATTATTCGGTATAATCATGACCGTAATGTTACAAATGATGTGGTAAAAGTCCTCATTGGCCCGTAGTGCATTGATGGACAGTTGTTGGCATGATCATGACCATTAATGAATATACGAATATCCTTGGCCGTAGTGCAGGGGTGATTCGATGATGTGGATTATTTTATTAAGCTGAGTCTCAGCGATCACAGTGTTGGAAAATCTTTTAAATCATAAAAGATAGTAGAGTTTATTTCTACTTGACTCTTTTAATGGATTGCTTGTTCCGCTGCAGTTAAACTTGATGTCTATTGTATTTTATCAGTTTAATATTGTTGAAGGCTAATGATAATTTATTCTGCATTATCTTAGTCATAATATTTCTTACTGGGCTAGTTGAGCTCACCCTTTCTTTCACTGTTCTCTTCGGGAAATGAGAACGTAGCTGGGGCAAGTCGGGGAACGGAGTGATGGTCCGAATGATAGTATTAGTTAGTAGTCCTCACTATTCTATGTAATGGTGTGTTAATAAATGTAACGAGGACTCCTTATGAGTATGAATACTCTCTATAAGATAATATTTGTATTCAAACTCACAGTTTATGTTTTGTCGTATTGTACACGACAGTTGTATTAGTAAGTTGTATTTGTATTCTGTACTATGTATCTGACGACCCAAAATGGGTGATGTATACCTATTTTTGGGGGCGTCACAACAACAATAATTAATCATAATAAAAACCAACTGTAGGGCAAGTAGTTAGTTATATAAAATCTATTTACAACACCTAAAAATATATTTTAATGAGATCTTGGTGCATAATTATTAATTTTTCATTGGTCCAATTAATAATATACTAATAACATCCCCATAAAATAATGCACAACACATTTATCCACGCATCACCGTTGGGCAGAAAACGAAATAAACATGTTACTTATGCAATAAAATTCCATTTAAAAAATTCTAATTCTAATTTTCTGTTGGGTAAAATTAAAATATTCATTTATTAAATGTAACATTATGTGACTTTTCTTAATCTTTAATTATTTCAATTAATAACCCTCCGTTGGGTTTATTATTAATTTTAACAATAAAAGAGTCACGCATACATGTAAATTATTATGATCAAACTCAATTTTCTTTAAACGTATTAATCAAGTTTGAAAATTAACATTATTTAAAATTTACATGTAACAACTTAAAAGCCCTAATATTTATCACACCATGTTCAAAATTTTAAATTTAAAATTAAAATATATAATTATGAACATGAATTGATTATAAAATAATCACGTAAATTTTAAACTAAATACATGATGAATTGATAATATTTTAATAATCAGAATCCATAAATTATGATCACGAGTATTCAATTGCAGTAGCATTAATGCATGAACCCTTTTCACAAATACCGCATATACATGAATTTGATAGAATGGAAAGCCCACAACACCTTAGCACACATTGTTTTTTTTTCCAGAGGGTGACTCACTGCATTATGATGAAGATGATTTTTTCTTAAAGTAGTACTGCATATATATATATATATATAATATATATATATATATATATATTAACGTACTAAATATGTGACAACCCCAAAATAGGTCCATTCCATCCAACCTATTCTGAGTCGCCAAATACATGGTACAGAAAATAACTACAACTTTATTACAACAATTATCGTGCAAAATACAACAACACATATGCTGTGAGTTTGGATACAAATATATACCAAATGTGACTCATGTTCCAACCGTGGACATCACCTCACAATGACACCTTACATAAAGGTATAGTCAAAAACTGTTTTAAAATTTAGAATCTTTGAAAAGTGCTCAAGGAAACCTTCATACATGGGAGGTCATGCGTCTAGGTTATGATAGATATCATATGGCCACAGAATTATCCTTGGTTGATCCAATAGACCCCAAAGAAAAACGAGAAGATTACTATCATATTCTTCCCAACGGTGAGTCTTCTCTTGATATATCATTATCTCTATTGTCTCTAATTGAGAATTATACTTCAAACAAACACCAAGATTATATAGGTAGTGCTCGTATATATACTCAGCAAGTGGATGAGCACATCCCTATCTTATGATGACACGAGGTTGTATGTCGTTAGACATCTTGTATGATAGTGGCAAACCACCCTTCCAACGTTGGGTACACCTTACCCTATTGGATTCACTAAATAAAACTACTAAATGAACTTTTCTATACTGCTTCGGGAGAACATCCACAGCTAGAGACCACCGTTCTATTTCCCTGTTACCCTCGCTCGACCCAGCTACACTCTTATTACCTGAAAGGAATTGTGAAGCAAAAGGGTGAGCACAACTAGCTCAGTAAAGAATATCATGACTAAAGATAATTAAATTATCAATAGCCTTCATCAATAATAAATCAGAGATTTAGAACATATGGTAAATGATAAAAATTTCAACCATAGTTGCAGCAGAACGAGCAATCCATTAGAAGAGTCGAATAGACTATAAAGTCTATTATCTTATCCATGTTAAAAATCCACCAACAATATTTTATCCCTGTAACATCAATCAACAATTCTGGTCCACAATCATATGAATAACTCCTAATCATAACTGTAGTTCTAAATTTCTTTTCTCATCCAGGACGAAGATAATTTTTATCACCTATCTTTACCTGAAACATCAAAGATCATGGTTACACCAAATCACATTTCCTGTTCATAATCATACTAATAACTTCATCTTTGCACTACGGCCAAAGATATTCATTTGTATCACCAGTTGGTCATGTTTAACTCAACATCTGTTCATCTTTGCACTACTGGCCAAAGATATTCAACAACATGTCATATTTGCACTACGGGCCAAAGATATTCATCAACAATTCATCTTTGCACTACAAGCCAAAGATATTCATCAATATTTCATCTTTGCACTACAGGCCAAAGATATTCCTCAACAGTTCATATTTACACTACGGCCAAATATATTCATCAACAGTTCATATTTACACGACAGGCCAAATATATTAATATCTCAACGAAATATATAATCATTTCAGAATTTATATAAACAATAATTATAACCATGTTGAACAATTCACCTTTGCACTTAAGCTAAAGATATTCACTTATAAATTCAATGGTCATGATCATACCAATCAACAATTCAACTTTGCACTACTGGCCAAAGAGAACCCATAGTCATGATCATACCAAAAATCTACCCATCTTTACACTCAAGTCAAAGAGAAATATCATCATTATGGTTATAAAAATGTTATATATAATAATAAAAATAATATGATCAACATCTAGTTTTAATCTCAAGAATAATATTCGTAAATCAACTATAATTTGGTTAGAAAAAGAAACCAATTTTATCGTGAATAGTAACTCGTGAATAGTAACTCATGAATAGTAACTTGTGAATAGTAACTCATGAATAGTAACTCGACACAAAAAGGTAAAAATTCTACAATAAAATCCATACCAATATTTTGGTATAATGATATTGAAAGAATAACATTTCTTAAATTTATAAATAATTTATTTTAATTGTTTACACTTTAATAAATAATGCATTTAATCATTTTAAAATGCCAAACTCATAAGATTTCATCACCAATAACCAAAACCCTTATCAAAAATCTGCATATACCTCATATAGGATTCTCAAGTCATAAAATCCTATTTTTCAATTTTCTTACTTCACAAAACATATTTAATTCATTTACTCATAACTAGACCATTTTCATGAAAAATACCAAATCAGTTCCAAAAATATTTCTTTTCTGAGATTTAACATAATATAATCCCATAGTGAACATATATTTTTTTCAGAATTTTTAAAAGTCATTTACTATTTTTCATATGGCCAAAATAACCGAATATTTAGACATTTATCAAAAATTATATTTTTATCTAAAAATTCTGAAATTCACAGAGTATACTCCTATCATATACATGTACTCCCAATAAAAATTTTATCAATTTTGGAGTTAACCACAAGGAGTTATAAGCGGTTACTTTTAAAATAGTCTTTTCTCATAAAATTCATAACTCTCAATCTATACATCCAAAAATCACCATTTTTGGAAACAATCAAGAAAACTCATCAAAATATCATTTCAAATTTTTCCAGAATTTTTGAAGGTCAGAAAAATTACGAAACTGGAAAATATAACAACCCTTAAAATCCCTTACTATCCCTTACCTCAAAAGAGCAGTACTTCTGATCGGTATAAGGCTGAAAGAAACTTGCTCTGATGAATAGAAACTCTCAAAGTATCTAAATACTCACAAAATACACTCAATAATCTAGAGAGAGAAAGAGAGAAAATTTGTTTCTGGTGTGATTTTTAATTCTAACTTAGCCCTCTATTTATAGGAAAATGTTAGCACGCCGAAGCAGACTTAACCTGCAACCTGATGGCTTTACCTGCTACTATTCCCACCCACCACATTTGAATAAAAATCTCAGCACATTTCTTCACCAACCAAGAGTGGGGCCCACCAATTCTAGAATTTTCTACCAAAATGATTAACTCCGAAAATTCAACAATTTCTGAACCAGTCATCTCGTAAAATTCATAACAAATTATACGTTCATTTTTAACGGTTCAAAATTTGTGGACATATACTCAACTTATATATGTATAACATATTCAAATATTACCACGATCCAACGGTCGGATTAAAAATTATAACCCTCGCAAAATATCTCAAAAATCCTAATTTGATTTTTAATACCTCCGTTCCGACAAAAATACAGATAAAACACCTTAACATTAACTCCTTCATTTTTAACCAAAAAAATATATCCCTCATTTATATCCACATAAAATAAATATTTCCTTATCATATGAATCAATAATTAATTATTCACAGATAATATTGTAGAATCACATTTATGACAACCAGGCCGTTCCCAGGAAAGAGGGGGCTTTCCAATAAGGATTTATCCTTATTGGCGCGCAATTAGGTGACCAAACCTCTCCTTAGACAGAACTTTCTAGACATTGTCAATAATGTTATCTAATAATATTATTCAAATAATATGATTTATTGATCTGATAATGGGAAATACTATGCAGTGACAATTATTGAACAACAATAATATAAAATTTTAACGTAGCAATTATTGAATCAATAAAATAAAATATTGAACAGTAATTACTGTAACAATTATTGAGTAGTGCCTTCTTACGTAAGAATCAATAATTTCAAAAATAATGTGCAATACCGTGTGCTACTATGCAATAACGCGTATTACTGTATTTTAACTACCGGGTATTTCAACAGTATTAACGGTAACAACTACGCCGTTATTTGTAAAAACTCAAATTTGTCGTTTTCTTCATCCGACAGTTATTCGTTATAGGGCCCACAAATGGCTGCGCCGTCGTACGAATATTCCCCGACAGAAAGAATATTCCACGACCAAACGAATATTCCCCGACAACAATGAATATTTTATAACCACTTGTGTATTTTGAAAAAAAAATTTATATATCACCCTTAACTTTAACATTTATCAATTTAACCATTTACTGAATAGTAATTATAAGAAAAATTGAATACTTTTATTTCATAAAATTCGGGGTCTTACAATCTCCCCTCCTTATGAAATTTCGTCCCCGAAATTTACGTACCTGGTATTTCGAAGAGTTGAGAATACCTTGCTTCCATTTTAGATTCTATCTCTCAGATCATCATGATTTCTCTATTGCTCATCTCCCATGATAACTTCATTTGGGTTCCTCATTTGTTGGGAAGTCATGACAACCGCCATCCCTCGAACTACTCGGCTTTGACTTGTCTGGAGCAGCATTTGGCGTCATCATTACCGTTGGAATATACCTTTCTATAGGACATATTCCTCCCTCAACTGCCTCTTCGTAGTCCTCATTCATGATATGAATCATCAATCTTCGATCCATATCGGATTCAAGTTGACCGCTATGTACAGGGTAATTCAAAACTCGATGTTGGGTTCTCCCAATTGCTTTCCAAAAAGAGAAATTCATATCATCTATTTTAGCCTTCTTAGATCGAACATCTCTTTCCACAATATCCACATGTCGTGCGGCTCTTGCCCATGCATCACTTATTCTCACTCGTTCAGTTTTTTCTTCTTTCAGCTCAGATTCCATTTTTATTATCTTATACTCTGCTAAAGAATGCTTCTGTTCAAGCATCACATATCGGGTAACACAAGCTTGAATTGTTGCATCCTTTTGTTCCACGACCGCTTGTCGTTCTTCTGTCTGCTCTTCTAACTCATGAATACGATTTTGAAATTCTACATTTTGATCATATAATACCTCTAATAAACTCTCCTCAGGTACTTCTTCTTCCTCTTCTTCCTCAGTCTCAGCTGTTACCTCTGCGACTATCTCGGGTGCAACTATCAATTCTTCACTCACCACATGGATATCTCTAATTCCTTCTTCGTCTGACATCACATTATCACGGTTAGTGATTAGAGGTATCCCCACAGTCGCAGTCACTCCATTGTTAGCATTCTCAGCTACCATTCTCAAATACTGCCATAAAACAAGGGTTAATTAAACAAATTAACATATCACATAATATCCCAATATTATGACTGACCAACAAATAAGCTTAGGTATGACACACTAGCGAAGGATTTACTCATCTCTCCCCTCCTAGTTGTATTCCCCGATCTCCGCCAGAGATCATATCCCTAAGCTCTGATACCACCTGTGACAACCCCAAAATAGGTCCATTCCATCCAACCTATTCTGAGTCGTCAAATACATGGTACAGAAAATAACTACAACTTTATTACAACAATTATCGTACAAAATACAACAACACATATGCTGTGAGTTTGGATACAAATATATACCAAATGTGACTCATGTTCCAACCATGGACATCACCTCACAATGACACCTTACATAAAGGTATAGTCAAAAACTATTTTAGAATTTAGAATCTTTGGAAAGTGCTCAAGGAAACCTTCGTACATGGGAGGCCATGCGTCTAGGTTATGATAGATATCATATGGCCACAGAATTATCCTTGGTTGATCCAATAGACCCCAAAGAAAAACGAGAAGATTACTATCATATTCTTCCCAATGGTGAGTCTTCTCTTGACATATCATTATCTCTATTGTCTTTAATTGAGAATTATACTTCAAACAAACACCAAGATTATATAGGTAGTGCTCGTATATATACTCAGCAAGTGGATGAGCACATCCCTGTCTTATGATGACACGAGGTTGTATGTCGTTAGACATCTTGTATAATAGTGGCAAACCACCCTTCCAACGTTGGGTACACCTTACCCTATTGGATTCACCAAATTAAACTACTAAATGAACTTTTCTATACTGCTTCGGGAGAACATCCACAGCTAGAGACCACCGTTCTATTTCCTTGTTACCCTCGCTCGATCCAGCTACACTCTTATTACCTGAAAGGAATTGTGAAGCAAAAGGGTGAGCACAACTAGCTCAGTAAAGAATATCATGACTAAAGATAATTAAATTATCAATAGCCTTCATCAATAATAAATCAGAGATTTAGAACATATGGTAAATGATAAAAATTTCAACCATAGTTGCAGCAGAACGAGCAATCCATTAGAAGAGTCAAATAGACTATAAAGTCTATTATCTTATCCATGTTAAAAATCCACCAACAATATTTTATCCCTGTAACATCAATCAACAATTCTGGTCCACAATCATATGAATAACTCCTAATCATAACTGTAGTTCTAAATTTCTTTTCTCATCCAGGACGAAGATAATTTTTATCACCTATCTTTACCTGAAACATCAAAGATCATGGTTACACCAAATCACATTTCCTGTTCATAATCATACTAATAACTTCATCTTTGCACTACGGCCAAAGATATTCATTTGTATCACCAGTTGGTCATGTTTATCTCAACATCTGTTCATCTTTGCACTACTTGCCAAAGATATTCAATAACATGTCATCTTTGCACTACGGGCCAAAGATATTCATCAACAATTCATCTTTGCACTACAGGCCAAAGATATTCATCAATATTTCATCTTTGCACTACAGGCCAAAGATATTCCTCAACAGTTCATATTTGCACTACGGCCAAATATATTCATCAACAGTTCATATTTACACGACAGGCCAAATATATTAATATCTCAACGAAATATATAATCATTTCAGAATTTATATAAACAATAATTATAACCATGTTGATCAATTCACCTTTGCACTTAAGCTAAAGATATTCACTTATAAATTTAATGGTCATGATCATACCAATCAACAATTCAACTTTGCACTACTGGCCAAAGAGAACCCATAGTCATGATCATACCAAAAATTTACCCATCTTTACACTCAAGTCAAAGAGAAATATCATCATTATGGTTATAAAAATATTATATATAATAATAAAAATAATATGATCAACATCTAGTTTTAATCTCAAGAGTAATATTCGTAAATCAACTATAATTTGGTTAGAAAAAGAAACCAATTTTATCGTGAATAGTAACTCGTGAATAGTAACTCATGAATAGTAACTTGTGAATAGTAACTCATGAATAGTAACTCGACACAAAAAGATAAAAATTTCACAATAAAATTCATACCAATATTTTGGTATAATGATATTGAAAGAATAACATTTCTTAAATTTATAAATAATTTATTTTAATTGTTTACAATTTAATAAATAATGCATTTAATCATTCTAAAATGCCAAACTCATAAGATTTCATCACCAATAACCAAAACCCTTATCAAAAATCTGCATATACCTCATATAGGATTCTCAAGTCATAAAATCCTATTTTTCAATTTTCTAACTTCACAAAACATATTTAATTCATTTACTCATAACTAGACTATTTTTATAAAAAATACCAAATCAGTTCTAAAAATATTTCTTTTCTGAGATTTAGCATAATATAATCCCATAGTGAACATATATTTTTTTCAGAATTTTTAAAAGTCATTTACTATTTTTCATATGGCCAAAACAACCGAATATTTAGACATTTATCAAAAATTGTACTTTTATCTAAAAATTCTGAAATTCACAGAGTATACTCCTATCATATACATGTACTCCCAATAAAAATTTCATCAATTTTGGAGTTAACCACAAGGAGTTATAAGCGGTAACTTTTAAAATAGTTTTTTCTCATAAAATTCATAACTCTCAATCTATACATCCAAAAATTACCATTTTTGGACACAATCAAGAAAACTCATCAAAATATCATTTTAAATTTTTCTAGAATTTTTGAAGGTCAGAAAAATTACGAAACTGGAAAATATAACAACCCTTAAAATCCCTTACTATCCCTTACATCAAAAGAGCAGTACTTCTGATCGGTATAAGGCTGAAAGAAACTTGCTCTGATGAATAGAAACTCTCAAAGTATCTAAATACTCACAAAATACACTCAATAATCTAGAGAGAGAAAGAGAGAAAACTTGTTTCTGGTGTGATTTTCAATTCTAACTTAGCCCTCTATTTATAGGAAAATGTTAGCACGCCGAAGCAGACTTAACCTGCAACCTGATGGCTTTACCTGCTACTATTCTCACACACCACATTTGAATAAAAATCTCAGCACATTTCTTCACCAACCAATAGTGGGGCCCACCAATTCTAGAATTTTCTACCAAAATGATTAACTCCGAAAATTCAACAATTTCTGAACCAGTCATCTCGTAAAATTCATAACAAATTATACGTTCATTTTTAACGGTTCAAAATTTATGGACATATACTCAACTTATATATGTATAATATATCCAAATATTACCACGATCCAACGGTCAGATTAAAAATTATAACCCTCGCAAAATATCTCAAAAATCCTAATTTGATTTTTAATACATCCGTTCCGACAAAAATACAGATAAAACACCTTAACATTAACTCCTTCATTTTTAACCACAAAAATATATCCCTAATTTATATCCACATAAAATAAATATTTCCTTATCATATGAATCAATAATTAATTATTCACATATAATATTGTAGAATTACATTTATGACAACCAGGCCGTTCCCTAGAAAGAGGGGGCTTTCCAATAAGGATTTATCCTTATTGGCGCGTAATTAGGTGACCAAACCTCTCCTTAGACAGAACTTTCTAGACATTGCCAATAATGTTATCTAATAATATTATTCAAATAATATGATTTATTGATCTGATAATGGGAAATACTATGCAGTGACAATTATTGAACAACAATAATATAAAATTTCAACGTAGTAATTATTGAATCAATAAAATAAAATATTGAACAGTAATTACTGTAACAATTATTGAGTAGTGCCTTCTTACGTAAGAATCAATAATTTCAAAAATAATGTGCAATACCGTGTGCTACTATGCAATAACGCGTATTACTGTATTTTAACCACCGGGTATTTCAACAGTATTAACGGTAACAACTACGCCGTTATTTGTAAAAACTTAAATTTGTCGTTTTCTTCATCCGATAGTTATTCGTTATAGGGCCCACAAATGGCTGCGCCGTCGTACGAATATTCCCCGACAGAAAGAATATTCTACGACCAAACGAATATTCCCCGACAACAATGAATATTTTATCACCACTTGTGTATTTTGAAAAAAAAAATTCATATATCACCCTTAACTTTAACATTTATCAATTTAACCATTTACTGAATAGTAATTATAAGAAAAATTGAATACTTTTATTTCATAAAATTCGGGGTCTTACAATATATATATATATATATATATAATATATATATATATATATATATATATAAATATATATATATATATATATATATATATAAATATATTAACGAGATTATGCGGAATTAAAATTCATAGCATAATAACATAAATAATTTATTCTATACAATAACGTAACCATAGCTCTGATACCAGATGTTAAATTAATTATACAGGAACGTGTTATTGCATAGAATAAAATAAAAATCAATAATCATAATAATAAGTACTTACATGAATTGAGAGAAGACATCTTATGTGTATCACGCTTCCGCTGCGTTTAAGGGTGTGTATAAAGTTCTTGAGACGACAACTGGGACCAAACCCTAACTGTTTTATTTATATAATAACTAAGGGTCAAAATCGTCCATCAAAATTATGAAACCCTAAGGCCCATTATGCCAAATACTATTAGTAATATTATTTATTGGCCACATAATTAATTACCAAACCCATAAATAAAGTTTTTAAATTAATACAATATGTAAGCCCAATAATTACATAAATAGTAAAGGCCGCATAAGGAATAAAATATTCTAACAGTTAAGGCAACATCTTTGCAACAGTCTGTCATGCAACAAAAGTGGGATATACATCATGCAACAAAAGTAAAGTGGGATGATAGTCATGCAATATGAATCAACTAGCAGAATTATGATAAGGCAACAATTTGAATCTGATAAGGCAACAGTCAACTCACAAATAAAAAAAATATGCAATCAAATTAAAAAAATGAAAAAGCATAAAATACAACTCACATAAACGTCAATTATTTTAAAGGAACCAAATTATTAATTGGGGAATGGTTCTACTTTTTTATTCTTCAATCTTCGTACTATATAATTAATTGGTCTGGATGCTCATCATGACTTGTAATTTGAGTAATCTTACACAATCTATAATCATAGCGATATATGTACGCATACATATTAATTTCTATTTGTACATGTCGGGATATTTCCCATTTTTTGGACATAAAATATGAGATATTTTTAATTTAAAATTGGCACGATTCTTTTAACTTTTAATTACAATATATTTTGCCTTTAATTTACTTTTTGAGTAGTTTATGTATTATCTAAAATTAAACAAATTTATATTAATTTGAATTTAAAAATATCTTAATTTAATTTTAAAAGGTAAATATTAATCTTATATTTTGAAAGGAATAGAGTATAATATTTTAGTCTTATACTATATAATTTAATTATAACTATTGCATGACTATCATCCCACTTTACTTTTGTTGCATGTCGCACGTCGCACTTTTGTACGTCCCACTTTTGTTGCATGACAGACTGTTGCAAGGCTGTTGCCTTAACATCCCAGTTTTCTTAGTTTTTTTTTACCGTACGCTAGACCATCTAGCGGATGGCTTTGCAATTTTGCTCCGTACGCCAGACAAACTGACGTACTGCTATTTCCCTGTTTTAATCCCAACGCTTGGTTATTGGAATGGACGACTAAGATACGACTAATATGCTATTTGTCCAATTTTTATCCATAGCAAATACTTACTATGGATTATTTCCCATATATGTGTGTGTGTGCATATATGTTTTGATTGATGTAATACTAGTATTATACACGAATAAATATTAGAGTAGATTTGAGTCCGTCCAGCTCAATGTGTATTCTGAGAGGTCATTCTTGAGGTAGAAAATTTAAGTCCACAAAATAGATATCGATAATCAGCCAAATTAATTCAATTCAATTCAATATCCTCCCTTGAATTATATATATATATAAAATAAAAAATATATTATAATTGATTTTAGTTGAGCTTTTTGTATTTCCTACAAGTCACAACTTCACATATTCCTATTAAAAACTCCTGCACCTACTAAAAACTTGGTTAGGTTAATTTATACATACAATTAGTATAAATAAGTAAATAAATAGAGACTAAGGTGCTGTTTGTTTATATCTGATTGTCTCTTAATGGACTGCCTCTTATTCGCTAAGAGGCATGATGCTGTTTGTTTTGTTTTTTGTTACCTCTGAATGCCTCTTAATCGGTAAGACAGAAAATGAAATCTTAATAATTAAGAGGTACCTGTAAGACCCCAATTTTTATAAATAAAGATGAATTTTCTATAAATATCATTTTTGAATATTATGGAGTTAATTTGATATAATGTTATAGTTGTGGGTAATATTTATAAATTTTGCAAAGTAAGCAAGTTGTTATAAAATATTCGTTTGGTCGGAGAATATTCTTTTTGTCGGGGAATATTCGTACGACGGCACAATCATTGGTGGACCCCACAACGGAATTATTGTCGGATTGAGAAAACGACAGAATTATCTTTCTATAAAAATAACAGCTGAGGTGTTACCGTTAAAACCGTTAAAACTGTTGAACTACTCGGTAGTAAAAGTACAGTAATACGCGTGGTTGCATAGTAGCACACGGTATTGATTATTGATGCTTACGTGAGAAGTCACTCAGCTATACTCAATTATTGCTACAGTAATTGCTGCATCATATCTCTTAAATTATTGTCATAGTATCATCTGTATAATATGTTATATTATTGAGACGTTGTGGTAAGTTTGGTTATTTTATGGGGGGCCATATGTCATCATCTAAGAGTCTCTTCGTCAATAGTAATTACCGTCGTCAATAGTAATTACCGTCGTCAATAGTAATTACCGTCGTCAATAGTAATTACCGTCGTCATAGTATTTACCTTGGTCAATAGTAATTACCTTCGTCAATAGTATTTACCTTGGTCAATAGTAATTACCTTCGTCAATAGTATTTACCTTGGTCAATAGTAATTACTTTCGTCAATAGTAGTTGTCCCTTCAATATTACCAAGAGTCATTTGACCCTTCGTTAAGACCAAGAGTCATTTGACCCTTCGTTAAGACCAAGAGACACCCTCAGTTTTTCTATAAATAGAGGCCTAGGGCTTCATTATTTTTCACGAATTCATTCAAGCTATAGAGAGAGAAAGTATAGAGAGAATAAGAGAGAGAGAATAAAAGTATTCTGCTACATCACTTTTCCAATATCCAGTTCTTTTAAGGTAGGGAATATTATTTCTTTTATATTCATGAAGAGAACTTCTGTTATTCCATTTGTTATTATTCTGTTGGAATAACCAGTATACGCGGTCTACCCTATACTTGGTGACATTCTTCTATTATTCTGTTGGAACATCCTGTCTGTGTGTTTTACACCGGACCTGGTTCCGTTTATTATTCTGTTGGAACATCCTGTCTGTGTGTTTTACACCGGACCTGGTTCCGTTTTATTATTATTCTGTTGGAATATCCTGTCTGTGTGTTTTACACCGGACCTGGTTCCATTATTTATTATTCTGTCGGAATATCCTGTCTGTGCGTTTACGCCGGACCTGGTTCCATTATTTATTATTCTATTGGAATAACCTGTCTGTGCGGTCTATCGCATGCATGGTGATTTCTTTTGTTATTCCATTCTTTATTGTACTCAGTTGGTTAAGTTTTGACTTCTATACTCCATGAAATTTGTGGAATATCCTTGATAGTTGCGTTTCATCCAGTATCTTTTCAAGAAAATATTCTTCTAAGCATTCTTGAATTTTACTCCACAATGCAGTATCATGTTGACAATTTGGACGTTGTTAATTCCTGGATAAATTAATTCTTGAACTTGTTTTATTGAATTCTTATATCATTGTCATCATCCTCATGTTTATAAAATGTTGAAAGTCATCTGTGGCCTGTAGTGCATAGATGGACTTGGTATGATTATGACCAGGGATTATTCGGTATAATCATGACCGTAATGTTACAAATGATGTGGTAAAAGTCCTCATTGGCCCGTAGTGCATTGATGGACAGTTGTTGGCATGATCATGACCATTAATGAATACACGAATATCCTTGGCCGTAGTGCAGGGGTGATTCGATGATGTGGATTATTTTATTAAGCTGAGTCTCAGCGATCACAGTGTTGAAAAACCTTTTAAATCATAAAAGATAGTAGAGTTTATTTTCTACTTGACTCTTTTAATGGATTGCTTGTTCCGCTGCAGTTAAACTTGATGTCTATTATATTTTATCAGTTTAACATTGTTGAAGGCTAATGATAATTTATTCTGCATTATCTTAGTCATAATATTTCTTACTGGGCTAGTTGAGCTCACCCTTTCTTTCACTGTTCTCTTCAGGAAATGAGAACGTAGCTGGGACAAGTCGGGGTACGGAGTGATGGTCCGAATGATAGTATTAGTTAGTAGTCCTCACTATTCTATGTAATGGTGTGTTAATAAATGTAATGAGGACTCCTTTTGAGTATGAATACTCTCTAGAAGATAATATTTGTATTCAAACTCACAGTTTATGTTTTGTCGTATTGTACACGACAGTTGTATTATTAAGTTGTATTTGTATTCTGTACTATGTATCTGACGACCCAAGATGGGTGATGTATACCTAATTTTGGGGGCGTCACAGTTGGTATCAGAGCTTAGGGATATGATCCCTGGCTAAGATGTGAGAATAGAACTAGGAGGGGAGAGACGGGGAATTCCTTCGCTAGTATGACATACCTAAGTTTATTTGCATGGTATTTAATTGGTCGGTCATAATATAAGGATAATATATGACATATCAATTAATTTTTATTTTGTGGCAGTATCTGAAAATGGCATCTGAGAATGTTGAGAATAGCAATGGAGCACAGACGACTGTTGATTCACCACATATCAATAATCAGGATAATGTGCATCAGGAAGGTGTCAATCCTCATGCAAACAACAACACTGACCAAATGATGAATGATCAAATGTTCAGAGGCTTTATGCAATTCATGCAACAACAGGTGAAAGCGGCTCCTGTCCACAACGTAGGTGGAAATACTGAAAACTCTCAGGCGGTCACCGCTAAACAGTTTAAGGAGCTGGGACCACCGGAGTTTAAGGGAGAACCCAAACCACTTGTAGCTGAAACATGGATAAAGCAGATCACCAAGATATTTGATGTCTTGGGTTGCTCCGAGGAGCAAAAGGTTCCCTTTGCCGCCTTTATGTTGCGAGGAGAGGCAGATTACTGGTGGGAATCGATAAAGCGTACTCAACCTGCCGCACTGAAGATGTCCTGGGAGAAGTTCCAAGAGCTGTTTAACGACAAATACTTTCCCGAGAGTATTCGTCACATGAAGGAGGTGGAGTTCATCAAATTGGAGCAGAATAATATGACCGTGTCGCAGTACGAGGCAAAATTTGCGGAGTTATCCCGGTTTGCGTCCCACCTGGTGGATAATGAAGAAAGAATGACGCGGATGTTTTTAAGAGGTTTGAAGCCGGAGATACGTCAACATCTTGTTTCTCATAAACTGTGTTTGTATTCAGATGTTGTAAATAGGGCTCAGTTGGTGGAGCGCGATAACGAGACAACGCAACCAAAAGAGAGCAGCCGGCAAAATGATAATACCAGTGAGAGCAGTCATCGAAGCGGTGACAACAAGCGTGGAGGGAATCAACAGGCCAGAAATGGTAACCACTTCGGTGGTAATCAGGGCCAAAACAATAAGAATGGACATTTCAAGAAGAGGAGATTCAACAATGATGGAAAGACGTCAGCACCAGCACCTGTCGTTAAGGAAGGAGAACGACCACCTATCATATGTTTCAAATGCGGAGGGGAGGGGCACATCAGTCCAAACTGCGCGATGCCGTCCAAAGCATGTTATAATTGTGGAAGAGAAGGTCATTTAGCCCGATTTTGTCGTTTACCGAAGACAAATTCAGCTAGGATGGAGGCACCAAAGGCCGTCCCAGAAAAGTCAAAACCGGTTGTGCAAGGGAGAGCGTTTGTTGTGAACTCCCAGAAGCAAGGAACCCGAATGAGGTCATCACGGGTAAGCTTATCATAAACTCTAACGAAGTCTATACTTTATTTGATACCGGTTCAACCCATTCTTTTATTTCTCCTACTTGCGCTCATCGATTAAATTTGATTCCGGAGAAATTAGACTTTGACTTATCTGTTGAAACTCCATTGGGAGAAACCTTCATTACATCCACGGTTTATAAGTCTTGTTTGGTTCAAGTTGGTACCCACACATTACCTGTCGATCTTATTTCATTAAAAATACTTGCATTTGACGTGATTCTAGGGATTGATTGGTTAACTACTCATCATGCAAAAATTGATTGTTTTCGTAAGGTTGTTAGCTTTCATATTCCTAATCGACCTATTATGCGAATTCAAGCAACCAAACCATTAAAATCAATCGCTGTCATCTCAAGCCATAAAGCTATTCGTTTATTGAAAAACGGATGTCAAGCTTTCTTAGCTCATGTCACAGATCTAAACAAAAATACGTCAGTTTTGAATGATATTTCTGTTGTTAATAAATTTCCTGACGTATTTCCCGAAGAACTTCCTGGCCTACCCCCAGAGCGTGAAATTGAATTTTGTATCGACCTTGAACCCGGTACAAAACCCATTTCCAAAGCCCCATATCGAATGGCTCCTATTGAACTTCAGGAGTTAAAGACCCAACTGCAGGAATTGTTAGACATTGGTTTTATTCGTCCTAGTACTTCTCCTTGGGGTGCTCCTGTTCTATTCGTGAAGAAGAAAGATGGAAGTATGCGACTTTGTATTGATTATCGGGAGTTGAATCATGTCACCATCAAAAACAGGTACCCATTGCCACGTATTGATGACCTGTTTGACCAGTTGCAAGGAGCACAATTCTTTTCAAAGATCGATCTTCGTTCTGGATATCATCAGCTGAAGGTTAGAACTGAGGATATTCCAAAGACGGCTTTTAGAACTCGGTACGGGCATTATGAATTCCTAGTCATGTCCTTTGGATTGACTAATGCTCCTGCTGCCTTCATGGATATGATGAACCGGGTATTCAAGGAATATTTGGATCACTTTGTGGTCGTCTTTATTGATGACATCCTTATTTATTCCAAAAGCCGTGAAGATCATGAGCAACACTTGAGGCTGGTACTCCAAAAGCTTCGTGAATACAAGCTTTATGCCAAGTTGAAGAAATGCGAGTTCTGGCTGGAGGAGGTAGCATTCCTTGGGCACGTAGTATCAAGTCGTGGAATATCGGTTGACCCGGCAAAGATTGAAGCTATTCAAAGCTGGGAGCAACCTAAATCAGTGACCGAGGTACGTAGCTTTCTTGGTTTAGCTGGTTATTATCGGAGATTCGTGGAAGGATTTTCTCGAATCGCTACTCCATTAACTCAGCTGACTCGGAAAGATACAAAGTTTGGTTGGAGCGAAGAATGTGAGCAGAGTTTTCAAGAACTCAAGAGGAGACTCATTTCAGCACCTGTTCTAACAATACCATCTGGCTCGGAGGGATTTGTCATCTACAGTGATGCTTCGAGCAAAGGGTTGGGATGCGTTCTCATGCAACATGGAAAAGTCATAGCCTATGCATCAAGACAACTCAAGGAATATGAGAGGAATTATCCTACTCATGATCTAGAGTTGGCAGCTGTTGTCTTTGCACTTAAAATTTGGAGGCATTACTTGTATGGGGAGAAAGTGGAGATCTTTACGGATCATAAAAGCCTCAAATATTTCTTCACTCAAAAGGAACTCAACATGCGACAACGACGTTGGCTTGAACTGTTGAAAGATTATGATCATACCATTCAATACCATCCTGGAAAAGCGAACGTGGTAGCTGACGCATTGAGTAGAAGATCATATGCGGGTACAAGTGCAATATTAACAACGCAAAGGCCCATTTTGTGTGACTTGCAAAGGATGGAGATAGAGTTGAAGACTCCAGGGACCCATGTGATGATGGCGAATATACGAGTAGAACCGACTTTAATCGATAAAGTTAAAGCTGCTCAAGCTACAGACCTGGAGCTGATGCGTATGAGGAAGAAAGTGCAAGAAGGTTCTATGCCGGAAGCAAGAATCGATGAAGAAGGAATACTTCGAGTCAACTCCAGACTTTGTGTTCCTAACAACCCTGATTTAAAGTATGAAATCATGATGGAGGCGCACAACACACCGTTTGCAATCCATCCTGGAAGTACCAAAATGTATCATGATCTTCGTCATACATTTTGGTGGAGCAATATGAAGAGAGAGATAGCGTTGTTTATCTCAAGGTGTCTAACTTGTCAACGAGTCAAAGCGGAGCATCAAGTACCAAAAGGTCCATTGCAACCACTTGAAATTCCAGAATGGAAGTGGGAGCACATTACCATGGATTTCGTTACCGGTCTTCCTAGGGTTTCTCAAGGTATTGATGCGATTTGGGTCATTGTTGATAGATTGACCAAGTCTGCTCATTTCTTACCGATACGAGAAACTTATACACTTGAACGTCTTGCTCGTATGTACATAAACGAGATTGTAAGACTGCATGGTATGCCAGTATCCATAGTTTCTGATCGAGACCCAAGATTCACTTCACGATTTTGGGTTAGTTTACAAAAAGCTATGGGCACGGAGTTACGATTTAGTTCAGCATATCATCCTCAGACGGACGGACAATCAGAGAGGACTATTCAAACTCTTGAAGATCTATTAAGACTCTGTGTCTTTGACTTCAAAGGAAGTTGGGACAAGTTCTTACCATTGGTGGAGTTTTCCTACAACAACAGTTATCAAGCAAGTATTGGCATGGCTCCATTCGAAGCATTGTATGGAAGAAAATGTCGTTCTCCAGTATGCTGGGATGAGGTGGGCGAAGCAACGTTGTTGGGACCGGAGTTGGTACGTATGACTACAGAAAAGATTCAAACGATCCGACAACGTATAAAAACCTCACAAGATCGACAAAAGAGTTATGCTGATCTTCATCGAAAGGACGTGGAATTTGATGTAGGAGATCATGTGTTCTTACGTGTTGCTCCATGGAAAGGAGTTACGAGATTTGGAAAGAGAGGAAAGCTAAATCCTCGATTCATCGGTCCATTTTTAATCCTCGATCGAGTAGGAACTGTGGCTTATAGACTCGCTTTACCGCCAAGTATGTCTCGTGTTCATAACGTTTTCCACATATCCATGTTACGCAAATATGTGGAAGACCCGAACCACATTATTGAGTTAGAACCGGACGAAATAGCGGAGGATTTGACGTATGAAGAAGTTCCTGTTCAAATCTTGGATAAGAAGGAACATATTCTACGCTCCAAGGTTATACCTCAAGTCAAAGTTTTGTGGAGAAACCACGATGTTGAGGAAATGACTTGGGAGTTAGAATCAGAAATGAAATCAAGGTATCCTTACCTCTTCGACATACCAGGTACGTACCCTAATTTCGAGGGCGAAATTTCATAAGAAGGGGAGGTTGTAAGACCCCAATTTTTATAAATAAAGATGAATTTTCTATAAATATCATTTTTGAATATTATGGAGTTAATTTGATATAATGTTATAGTTGTGGGTAATATTTATAAATTTTGCAAAGTAAGCAAGTTGTTATAAAATATTCGTTTGGTCGGAGAATATTCTTTTTGTCGGGGAATATTCGTACGACGGCACAATCATTGGTGGACCCCACAACGGAATTATTGTCGGATTGAGAAAACGACAGAATTATCTTTCTATAAAAATAACGGCTGAGGTGTTACCGTTAAAACCGTTAAAACTGTTGAACTACTCGGTAGTAAAAGTACAGTAATACGCGTGGTTGCATAGTAGCACACGGTATTGATTATTGATGCTTACGTGAGAA
Source organism: Panax notoginseng (assembly GCA_016801055.1). Classification (NCBI taxonomy): domain Eukaryota; kingdom Viridiplantae; phylum Streptophyta; class Magnoliopsida; order Apiales; family Araliaceae; genus Panax; species Panax notoginseng. The sequence goes on along the minus strand of CM029013.1, from coordinate 3,505,264 downwards.
GTCACTCAGCTATACTCAATTATTGCTACAGTAATTGCTGCATCATATCTCTTAAATTATTGTCATAGTATCATCTGTATAATATGTTATATTATTGAGACGTTGTGGTAAGTTTGGTTATTTTATGGGGGGCCATATGTCATCATCTAAGAGTCTCTTCGTCAATAGTAATTACCGTCGTCAATAGTAATTACCGTCGTCAATAGTAATTACCGTCGTCAATAGTAATTACCGTCGTCAATAGTAATTACCTTCGTCAATAGTATTTACCTTGGTCAATAGTAATTACCTTCGTCAATAGTATTTACCTTGGTCAATAGTAATTACCTTCGTCAATAGTATTTACCTTGGTCAATAGTAATTACTTTCGTCAATAGTAGTTGTCCCTTCAATATTACCAAGAGTCATTTGACCCTTCGTTAAGACCAAGAGTCATTTGACCCTTCGTTAAGACCAAGAGCCACCCTCAGTTTTTCTATAAATAGAGGCCTAGGGCTTCATTATTTTTCACGAATTCATTCAAGCTATAGAGAGAGAAAGTATAGAGAGAATAAGAGAGAGAGAATAAAAGTATTCTGCTACATCACTTTTCCAATATCCAGTTCTTTTAAGGTAGGGAATATTATTTCTTTTATATTCATGAAGAGAACTTCTGTTATTCCATTTGTTATTATTCTGTTGGAATAACCAGTATACGCGGTCTACCCTATACTTGGTGACATTCTTCTATTATTCTGTTGGAACATCCTGTCTGTGTGTTTTACACCGGACCTGGTTCCGTTTATTATTCTGTTGGAACATCCTGTCTGTGTGTTTTACACCGGACCTGGTTCCGTTTTATTATTATTCTGTTGGAATATCCTGTCTGTGTGTTTTACACCGGACCTGGTTCCATTATTTATTATTCTGTCGGAATATCCTGTCTGTGCGTTTACGCCGGACCTGGTTCCATTATTTATTATTCTATTGGAATAACCTGTCTGTGCGGTCTATCGCATGCATGGTGATTTCTTTTGTTATTCCATTCTTTATTGTACTCAGTTGGTTAAGTTTTGACTTCTATACTCCATGAAATTTGTGGAATATCCTTGATAGTTGCGTTTCATCCAGTATCTTTTCAAGAAAATATTCTTCTAAGCATTCTTGAATTTTACTCCACAATGCAGTATCATGTTGACAATTTGGACGTTGTTAATTCCTGGATAAATTAATTCTTGAACTTGTTTTATTGAATTCTTATATCATTGTCATCATCCTCATGTTTATAAAATGTTGAAAGTCATCTGTGGCATGTAGTGCATAGATGGACTTGGTATGATTATGACCAGGGATTATTCGGTATAATCATGACCGTAATGTTACAAATGATGTGGTAAAAGTCCTCATTGGCCCGTAGTGCATTGATGGACAGTTGTTGGCATGATCATGACCATTAATGAATACACGAATATCCTTGGCCGTAGTGCAGGGGTGATTCGATGATGTGGATTATTTTATTAAGCTGAGTCTCAGCGATCACAGTGTTGAAAAACCTTTTAAATCATAAAAGATAGTAGAGTTTATTTTCTACTTGACTCTTTTAATGGATTGCTTGTTCCGCTGCAGTTAAACTTGATGTCTATTATATTTTATCAGTTTAACATTGTTGAAGGCTAATGATAATTTATTCTGCATTATCTTAGTCATAATATTTCTTACTGGGCTAGTTGAGCTCACCCTTTCTTTCACTGTTCTCTTCAGGAAATGAGAACGTAGCTGGGACAAGTCGGGGTACGGAGTGATGGTCCGAATGATAGTATTAGTTAGTAGTCCTCACTATTCTATGTAATGGTGTGTTAATAAATGTAATGAGGACTCCTTTTGAGTATGAATACTCTCTAGAAGATAATATTTGTATTCAAACTCACAGTTTATGTTTTGTCGTATTGTACACGACAGTTGTATTATTAAGTTGTATTTGTATTCTGTACTATGTATCTGACGACCCAAGATGGGTGATGTATACCTAATTTTGGGGGCGTCACAGTACCTCTTAATGAAATTTTTTTGATAATTTTTTTTTATATAAATATATTCAACAATATTATGCACTCATTTTTATTAAATTGAATATTTAAAATTATTAAATAAAATTTTACCTTTTAAAATGGTAAAATAGTGTCATTAAGAGACAACTTATTCTTTTGTTATCAAACAATTTTTTAAATTCAGACCTCATAACTATTCAAATGATCTAATTTATTAAAACATCATAATCATTCAGATCTTAATTCTCAAATTTATCAAGCACAACCTAACTTCTAAGATAAGTTACCATAAGCTCATTAGCATAATATTTTGGTGAAGTTTTAAATTATTAGTTTACATTTTAGGTGAAGAGGGAGATAAAGGACACTTGTCCCCCACTTCTCGTGTCCTCTAGTCTATATTTTATTTTGGAAACAGTTTTAAGTTGTTAAAAAAACAAAAACAAAACTACAACTATAAAAACTTATAATTGCAGGGTGGACAGGGTATCTGATATGGAATGTTTGGCAGGCTTCGCAGCTGCAGGTGCTATTCTGCGCCCATCACTCTTTTGCTCTTCCAAGGTGGTGAAACTGTTCAGGTTGAATGCCAAAATCAACTCCAGCCAACACGAAGAGGAGGACCCATTGTTCCATTACGCCATTAGCCGTGCTTCTCTTCGTTTCCAGGAGACTAATTGTCCGGGTAACTCCCAGTTTTTATGCTTCTATATCTCTCCTACTTCTATTTGCTTACCCATGTTGGTTTTAATTCTTTTACGTCTTTTTGTAACTTTTCATTCAGGCATATCGTCGAACAGTTGACGGTGAATCTTAATACATGGTCTTTATAGAGATTAAGATTTTTTAGTGGTTGTTTGAGCTCTGTAAAAATCTGGTTTTGGCTACCCTTTTATCACTTCATGCTAGTAGCTAGTTCACTAAGTTGGTTCCTGAATCGTACTAGAGACTAGTAACTATGCGGTGGGTATCCTACTAATAAGTAATACTACCCCTCCAAAATGAATGTCATATTATCATATATAACTTTGCCAAAAATTCGAGGACATAAAATTAGACCACCTTATTCTGTTAATATCCCTCCATTCAAGATTGCATATCAAATTATGGAGTCCACAAACTTTTTCTTTATTTTTTGGAATTGTAATCTAGTCTGGTTGAATTGCGAGTATATTGACATTGTAAAGTTTTTTCATTTTGGGATGGAGGGAGTTGACTAATAAACCAATATTTGAATACTCTAAGCTGAACAAAAGTAGAATGGATTTTGTACTATTTCCGTTGAAACAAAGAAAAAATCCAAATGAGTTAAGCACTCCTATATCCATTTAGTACATTTTAGAATGTGAAGTTAAAAATAAAATAGTGAAGCCTTGAATTATTCTTGACTTTGTAGAGCCTCTCTTCGTCGACCCATATGCTGCCTGCTTTGTTCCTCCTCATGCTCAGATGGATATGAAGCACCATCTGCACCACTACTGCCTGGCAACCAAGTTCATTGATGATAAGTTGCTCGATGTAACAAAGAACATTGACGGAGTTAAGCAGGTATAGAGTTAATATGTATATAGGCTGAAGTGAGTTAATGCGTAATGTTTGAAGTACTATTGTTTTCTATTTAAACCTTGCAGGTTGTTTTGTTAACAGATGGCATGGATACTCGGCCATATCGTCTCAGTTGGCCTACTTCAACAATAATCTTTGATATATCTCCAGAAAGAGTATTCAATAGAGCAGCTCAAAAGCTTGAAGGTGTGTACTGTTTCACCAATTTATTCTATATTCTTAATTGCTCAAGAAAGACATCTTTTTTGTCAATGCTCGACACAGATATAATCTCAAAATCCTGAAATGTTTCTTGACAAGCAGTGTAACAAACCTGACAGTGTTTTCTTGAGAAATTATTAGATGTGGGGGCTAAAATTCCAAGAAGCTGCTTGTTCCTTCATGTTCCACTGGAGTCCTCTGACATACAACAAATTTTGCACGGTAAAGGATTTACTGGTAATAGGTCAAGTATATGGATGTTCGAGGTAACAAAAGTTTTCTATTGCTTACCATAATCGATCGCTTGTCACTCTTTTCACTGAGAACTGAGCGATGGTTTGATGATTAAGGTTGTTTCTTCTCTAGGGTCTTCCTATTATGAATTTGGCAAACTTCAGGGATATTTTATCCCTAGTTAGTAATTTAGCCATGAAGGGATGTCTTTTATTGGGAGAATTGCCTGTCTGGTTGGCAGAAACTGAAATTGGGATGCAGGTTAGTTGATTTTGTGTTAGCGTTTATGTCGTCTTCAACTGACCTGGTCTATAGGAATGATTTATTTTCTGTCTCTTTCATAGTCCAATAAAAAGGAATGGTTGGACAATCTTTTCGTGAGCTATGGTTTCCAGGTGAACATGATTGGGTATGATGAAGTTGCAAGAATATACGCTAGAGACTCAGTGTTAGGAGAGTACAAGAACTTACTTTTTGTTGCAGAACACTTGCGGTTTTCTGATGATCAGGTTAGTCAGCATTTCCATAATTAGTTTAAAGTATAAACTCTTTCTATTTTTGTGATAGTTCATTGTGGGTTATCTATTCACCAGACGCTATAATCTGTAAGCTATTACATTGGAAAAGTTTTTTTTTTTTTTTTTTTTTTTTGGGGGGGGGAATTCAGGGGAAATAAAACTGGTTTTTAACTTATTTTTTGTCAGCTACTATATTACTAATTCTCTTAAGATGAAGCAATTTAACAATCCTTGCTACTTCGTTTTTGTATGATTACTTTAACCTCAGTTTATTTTTAGGTCATTGTCTTTACATATTTCTTTGTTATTTAATCTGGTTTTTCTGGGATTCTCTCTGATTTTCCTTCTTTCAATTAGTAAATTCCTAGTCAGAAAGGACCCTTAATGACATACGCATCTCATGAGTATCGAGACACCTCAGAGAGAAAATATGTGAGATCATCATTTTAGAACTTTATACCTGAGATTCCAGGAGAAATTTCTGTGTTTCTAATTGTTCCTACTACTGTATTTGTATAGTAGTTACCAAGATTCTTTGTAGTCAGACACACAGTTGCACATGACATCCAGGGCATCAGTTTTGGTCTTCAGAAAAATTTCTTTGGTATTTTGTTTGTCAGGATCAACCCTAGATTGTGACTTGAATTGGAACCAAATTAACAAGTTCAACTAAGAATTGAAGTTATTTGATTGTTTTAGGCAATAAACAGTAGCAATGGAGGAAGAAATAGGCTGAAATTGATAGAGCTTGCAGGACAAGATAGAGATAAAGAGAATGGATAAAGCAATTTTTTCATCAAATAAAAGTTCATTTCAAGGCAAAGCAAGCTTCCTATTGTTAAACTACTAAAGGACTCGATGCTACAAAAGTTACTAACATGCACTAGGGGAACACACTCCTAACTCCTAACTACCAACATGCACATGATGCCTCCTAAATGTTGAATCATATTTAATATCTTCTACTTATTTCTTTCACCACGCCCATTAGCCTTGCATTTTTTTATGTCTTCTGGCTAATTACATGCACACTTCTTTGTTAATCTGATATTGCATCGAATAGATGGAAACCTGGAGAAGGGAATTTCTGAGGTTAGAGGAAGAAGCAGATGAAGAAGGCTTCGAGGAGCTCTAAATTTATTACAAAGACTGCGTGTATGTTTTGCAGGGACTGCTATTCTTGACCTTACTCCACCACATGCTAATTGATGGTTCTTTTACTTTGTAGCACATTAAACTTCTGTCATAATATTTTGTTAGAGATATATTCAGAATTTCCTAAGATATGCTATTTGAGTATTGAATGATTTGCTCCGTAGGAAACTGGATACTTGGACAGTGTATGATGCAAGTAGATTGCTATAAATATGATAAACTAAATCCAAAAAAACATGACATTATGGCCCATGCAGGTTTCGAACCTGCGACCTTCGCGTTATTAGCACGACGCTCTAACCAACTGAGCTAATGGGCCAATTTGCTAAAGGCTTAGCTGTGTACATATTAATTCTGAAGTACATACATTTGAACCCCAAAACAATTTGCTAAAGATTTAGCTGTGTATATTTTAATTCTGAAGTGCATACATTTGGATCTCAAAACAGTTATAGTGCTACTTAGAATTAAACTTCCACCCTCCGCTTGAACTTAGAATTAAACTTCCACCCTCCGCTTGAACAGTTATATATGCATGGACTAAATTAAAGTTAGCACTGTGACTATGGAGACTCCCCTTTATGTATACTGCTAGTAAGTAGTATCTTGAACGTGATGTGTATCCATTACTACCTTCATTTTTATTTCATAATAACTGTTTTTTTAATTTCATGAACATGAATTAAAAAACTCATTTAATACTGTCATTTAATAATTAAAATTTATAGAAAATTCTATCACTATCCTTTTATAGAAAATTGAAAACTATTAATATAAGAGAGAAAATTTATTGGAACAATAAAAAAAGTTAGGGGTAATATAAGAAAATAAATAATTTATTCTCTTAGAAAGTTGTAAACGACAATTAAATTAGAACAAAATTTTTCTTCTACAAAGACAATTATTATGGAACCGAGAGAGTATTTTTTAATATAAATAATTAAAAATAAGTAATTAGAAAAAATTGGAATAATAGAGAGAGAGAATGGAAATAAATTAGTGGGAGTAGAAAGTTAGAGTAGTGAAGAAAAGATATTAACTATATAATTTTACCATAAGTTGTGATTCAACTACACCAAAATAGCTACCAAGCTATTGCTCCCAAGATTAAAAGTTCACCATTGTTGATTGTATCAGAAGAAGTAATTTTGAAGAACTATGGAAGGAACTACCAAAATGAAAGAATTAATGACAAGGCATATTACCTGTGACTCTGTGAGAGAGCGACTACAGTATCAGTGATTTCCTTACATTTGGCGCCAAAAATAAATGCATAATCTTGCACATAGCTGACCCTCTTAAATAATTATGAAAGAACAGAGAAACTTATTAAGCATATTTAGTAAAAAGTTATGTGTGTGTGTGTGTGTGTGTGTATATATATATTCCATATAAGAAAAAAAATTACTGAGAATTTGTTGAATTTTCTGTTAAAAGTTAGTTTAATTAGTTGGTTCCCTTGGACAATTAATTAATGCATATATGAAGGGAAGGGGAGAAGGGGGGAAGGGGGGAAGGGGGGAAGGGGGGAAGGGGGGAGGGGGGGGGGGAAGAGAGAAACACTGGCATGCATCCGAAAGAACCAAATTAAGGTGTTATAATTATCCCATTCAGGTATCAAATTTGTTCCAATTTAGCAAGATGAATTAATTAATCCCCTTAATTGGATCGATCAAGCATACATAGAAATTAATCACGGGGCAGGGCAAGCCACAACTTTACTAAAATTAATCCACTACAAAGTACTACTGACCAACATACTCCTGGCTCCTGCCCTGCTAGCTGCATGTGTGGAATAATTTTGTACGTAAGGGATGTTTTTATTGCTTTGCGTGTTTGCCCGCTACCATATGCGTATGCTACTGTTGCCCTTTTCTTTAATTTCACTTGCCTTTTCAGCACCAATATTAATTAATTAAGTGCATGTTTTTATTTCTTTAATTCTCAATCATTATTCATTCGTTCAAAGTGAAGATTTGTATTGCAAATATATAAAAGATATTCAATTTTATTACCAGTAAACATATTAATCAATCAAATTATTCATGGATGCTTTGTTGAATATGTAAACTACACGCTTAATTAATGATCGATCAAGCAGACTTAATATTGGTTACAATTTACAAACATTTACATAAATAAAATGTATGACACATGAAATTTAATTTTAATACATCTTTCTACTCATAAATTTTAATTGGTCTTACTTTAATATAAACAGCAAGTGTGTGTATAATCCACCCAAAAAAAGAGAGTAGGTGTTTATATATATATATATATATATATATATATATATATATATATATATATATATATATATATCCCAAGTATGTACCCTTTTGTCAAACACATGCAGCTGAATTAACCAAACAGTTCGTACATAAAAGTGAAGGTAGATATTGTCATACTGGAATCACATATCTGATTTATGTCTGTATGTCCAGTGGAATAAGAACATATATAGATTTGGATGAAGTCATGGCCAAATGTAGATCGAAACAATAAATACTGGCGTGTGAACCTTACACACACTGACACACACATATACATATATATATATATATATATATATATATATATATATATATGTTTTATCAATTATTATAATATAGAGATCGAGAGGGAGAGGGAGAGGGCGTGCATGGCGTATAGAGTAAATGCTTTATTTGGTCACACACTCTTAAATCTTCAAATGTTCTCAAACTCCAATCATTCCCTTTTGTACCGAAATTCCACCATACTTATGCTTACATTGACTTTAGTAGATCGTATGGAACAGCAACAAAACAAAACAGATGATCTACACAACATACATATATAAACATTTTTTACTCTAAATCTTTTAACTATTACTACTGAGTAAATATAAGAATATAAATTATTGTTTGAAAAATATATCTCTAATTTTTTTTAATTGGAGAGCATGTGAAACGATTTATTTTCTTTCCTTTCAAATACATACATACATATATATATATATATATATATATATATATATTGTTGGTTAACAAGTTATCAGTATTGATTGGATCAATTTCCTGTTGATAAATTATTATCAGTTTGTTTGACTATCAGTTGGAGAAAATCAAGGGTAGTCGGTATAACAGATTTACCATGTCGGTATATATTATAAACTCACGTATTACTTCCGTATTCTGAGTAATACGTTTAGCAATTCCAACAGAGAGAAAAACTGCCATAAGAGATCAGCTCCCAAGAACGGAGTGATTAACTTTAATTTGTTTACTTAATTTAGACCGTAGGTGTTCTCATCTTAGGAAGATTGTAGTTCACAGTTACGTTTGCGTACGAGGCGCAGAATTCGTGGGTATTGTACGATATTCCGCATCAAAGAATACATACGCAAGGAGAGGTATCTAATTTTTTATTCTGTTTTTACGTGTGATTCGGATAAAGCATGTATGTATATATATAATCCTTCAAATATATATATATATATATATATATATATATATATATTATCCAGTTTGTATATGACTTATATGCAGTTAATCTGCACTTTCTGAAGCATTTAATGGATATTTAGTATAGATCACTCGTGTGTGTTTATTTGGTGCCTGTCAGCAGAGATTATTGTTTTACAGTACGGTAGCAAAGGAATTTGTTTGTCATTTATAATAGAAACTTGCTACTAGGGGAAAATAGTGCATATTTTCTTATTTCTTAATACCCATTTTTTGCATAATTATATCTTGCAACGGTCATTAATATATGATTTATTTCTTAGATGAAAGAACACGTAGTGTGTGTGTGTGTGTATATATATATATATATATATATATAAGAGATAATATGGCTCATGCATATACGCCATTAAGACACTATATAACTAGCAATTAGAGTATATATATATAGTACTTTGGTACAGCTGAAATTAATTAAGATACACTTTGAATACTTGTTTTGTTAATGTCCCCAAAATTAAAAATGACTAAACAGTTGTCTAGTTGAACAGTCCTCGAGTCTTTGTATTAGTAGTAAACTCACATATATACATAACCATTTCTCGAGTAAAAGAAGAAACCATATAAATATATATGAAACTGATCAAGTACTAATTTAGGCTAAGAAAGTAAACAATTAAGATTAAAGAAAATAAAGATGTAGCAAGCAAAAATAGTTGGAAGTAAGCATATAATTTAGCAAACACAACTGAACCAGATGGAGGAAAGGGGTGAGGAACCCATGTTGGAGAAGGGGAGCACGTGCAAAAGGTTGATGGCAAAGAAAGCCGACAGGGTTTGCACGTGCCCTGCTTCTCCAACAAGGAGTTGCTAACCCACGCATTGGAAAATGAGCCACAAAATTTATCAGTTTGAGGCCTTTTATATATTTTTGGGACAGTAATTCAGCTGATCAGGGTTGATATAGACAAGAAGATGGGATGAATGAGCTCTTGTATTTATAGGCGTGGGAGAGAGTGAAGAGAGTGAGTTCATAATTGTTAGGAGTCCAAAGTAATTAATAGTGGCGTAAAAATCTTTGCATCTGTATATGCCATGATTATCCTTGTGCGTGGGCTTGAGTGAGTACAAGTCCATATGAGGCTCAAACATCATGTATGAGAGAGAGAGAGAGAGAGAGAGTGTGGCAGATGGGAGACCAAACTGGGCGGGCTTTTGTTGGATCTTATCCTCTCAAAAGTTTCTTTGCTCCTTTCGGGATTCGATGCATGGTAAAGAAAATTACAAATTCAAACACGAGTCCAAATCTTCTATCTCATCCTTTTTTTTTCTTTTTTGTCTCTCAGTAACTCGCGCTTATTCTTTATTTATTTTTTAGGAAAAAGGCAACTTACTAATGAATTAGTCAGTTTAGCAGTGGAGTATACCTCCCTCGTCACATATACTAATATGCTATAGCTATACAAATTTAATTATATGCATGCATGTTAGGATCAAAGTTAGCATGCATATATATATATATTGTACATCTGGTAGCTTTGAATTTTGATCACAAGATGGTGCATAGTGGTGGCCTGGGTGGGGCCGTACGTACGGAGAAGATGTGCAGATTAATTAAAGGGTGTCTGCCTGAGAATAACGTAAGGAGTGTGTTTTTTCTTATGCCTTTGCGTGTTGTTGCCAGCAAGTTTCATTTACTACTCCACTCCAGTCTATGATAATATATATGAATTGGCTGGTCGAGTGAGTCGTCTATGCATTTTAATTTGAGAGAGAAGGAGAGCAATTTAATTAAAGTACGTAGAGGAGGATTAGCTAGCTAGCTCTCTCTCTTTTATCTTTTCTTTTCTAGGTAGATATGATTCCCATATATATATATATATATATATATATATATATATATATATATATATATATATATATATATATAGGGGTTCCATCCACAGCAATCGATTGCTGTGGAGCAACCCCTTTTTTGACTTGTTATAATTTTATTTTATTTTTTGCTCAAGCCGCTACAATAACAAGTCAAAAAAGAATTACTCCACAGCAACCGGTTGTTGTGGATGAAATCTCATATATATATATATATATATATATATATATATATAGAGAGAGAGAGAGAAAGAAAGAACTCCGTTAATTAAACCAATCGACTAATTAAAATTATTACCATATTTTACAAGAAATAAAATGCAAGAATTCAGTCTTGTACGTAGAATAAAAAAGAAAATAGTATTAACTAAAAATTATTAATTACTATTTAAAATATTTATTACTCGTAAAACTTTAATAATTCATATGATCAATTAATTTTTTAAAGATTTTATAAATAAATTTTAAGAAATTAAAATGTATCTTTCATATATATGTATGCTTTGGAATGGAGGGAGGTATAATAGGTAGATCGTGGATGTGACCAAATCTAGATCCATAAATATTGGCGTGTGAAGGTTATATATATATATATATATATATATATATATATATATATATATATATATATATATATATATATATATATATATATATATAATATATATATATAGCCATAGTAAATGCCTTTTTTGGGTGAGAGTATAATATATATTGTCAAACCCTAATGATCATTCCCTCGTGAACCAAAATTTTCCACCATACTTGATGCATACATTGACTTTGTTCGGTGAGAACTAATATAAGAGGAGTTGCATTCTTTAAATAAATATATTTTATTTTCTCTTTCATTTTATATATTAAATTTCCCGGTGGAAGGGTGACATGCATGAAGCAATTAATAATAATTTTTCTTTAAATATATATATATAGTCCGGATCTTAAGCTCACTCCTTATCCAACTCACCCGAGCTCATCCCCCTTTAGCGACGGACCCGGCGATTGTTGTGTTATACAACTGTCGTGTAAGACTCCGAATTTTATGAAATAAAAGTATTCAATTTTTCTTATAATTACAATTCAGTAAATGGTTAAATTGATAAAAAGTTAAAGTTGTGGGTGAAATGTGAAAATTTTTCAAAATAAACAAGTGGTTATAAAATAATCATTGTTGTCGAGGAATATTCGTTGGTCGTGGAATATTCTTTTTGTCGGGGAATATTCGTACGACGGCGCAGCTATTTGTGGGCCCCATAACGGAAAACGGTCGGATGAAGATAACGACAAAAATTGAGTTTTTATAATTAACGGCGTAGTTGTTACCGTTAACACTGTTGGAATACCCGGTGGTTAAAATACAGTAATACGCGTTATTGCACAGTAACACACGGTATTGCACAGTATTTTTGAAATTATTGATTCTTACTTAAGAAGACACTACTGAATAATTGTCACAGTAATTACTGTTCAATATTTTATTTTATTGATTCAATAATTGCTGCGTTGATATTTTATATTATTGTTGTTTCAATAATTGTTGCTGCACATCATCTCCATTATCAGATCAATAATTCATATTATTTGAATAATATTATTAGATAGCATTATTGGCAATGTCTAGAAAGTTCTGTCTAAGGAGAGGTTTGGTTATCTAATTGCGCGCCAATAAGGAGAAATCCTTATTGGAAAGCCTCCTCTTTCCTGGGAACGGCCTGGTTGCCAGTACTGTGATTCTGTAATATTATTTGTGAATAAATAATTATTGATTTATATGATGAGGAAAATATTAATTTTATATGGATATAGATGGAGAAAATTTTTAAGTGACAATTGTTGAAAAATAATATTTTATCTTTTTTGATAAAATAATTTATTATTATATTTAATAATATAATAATGGTGATAGTTTTACAATGAATGTGGGATATATGAGTATATGAGGAGGAAGAATATTTTTGTTGTATTAAATGATTAACACATGTTTTGTGTGTCGGTGGACCCCATTTCTTGACTGAAATTTGATTATAGCCTGTAAAATCGTCCGTTTATGGATTTCGGTCAATTTCTATTTGGAATTTGGAAAAACTTTCTTCTGCAAAGTTGTAGAGAATTGAATTTCCTATAGAAGGTCATGAGATTCGAATTTTCTGATAAAAGAGCTATTTTCTATGAATTGTTAAAGTTTTGAAAAATAAAATGATTTTTATTAATTTATGGGTGGGACCCACTTGGTTATCAACATATGGGCTGCTGAAAATTTGTTCAAAGTTGGCTGGTGGGTGAGAATTTTCAAGAGGCATGCGTAGAAATGTTGAATAATAATAAATATATTTTATTATTTTAGTCTCCTTTGGCGTTCTAGCATTTTTCTATAAATAGGTGCTTAAGTTAGAATTGAAAATCACACCAGAAACAAGTTTTCTTTCTCTCTATATTATCAAACATATTTTTATGAGTATTTAGATATCTTGAGTGTTGCTCAGCGTTATATCCGATATTCAAGTTAGAAGTACTGCTCTTTTGAGGTAAGGGATTAGAAGGATTATTATATTTTTTAGTTCGTAATTCTTCTGACCTTCAGAAAATTCTAAAAAAATTTGAAATGATATTTTGATGAGTTTTATTGATTGTGTCCAAAAATGGTGATTTTTAGAAGTATAGATTAAGAGTTATTAATTTTACAGAAAAAGACTATTTTAAAAGTAACCGCTTATAACTCCTTGTGGTTAACTCCAAAATTGATAAAAATTTTATTGGAAGTATATCTATATAATATCAGTGTACTCTGTAAATTTTGGAATTTTTGGATAAGAGTACAATTTATGATAAATGTCTAAATATTCGGCTGTTTTGGCCATATGAAAAATAGTAAATGAGTTTTAAAAATTCTGAGAAAAATATATGTTCAATATGGGACTATATTCTGCCAAATCTCAGAAAAGAAATATTTTTAGAACTGATTTGGTATTTTTCATAAAAATAGACTAGTTATGAGTAAATGAATTAAATATGTTATGTGAAGTAAGAAAATTGGAAAATAGAATTTTATGGCTTGAGAATCCTATATGAGGTATATGCAGATTTTTTATGAGGGTTTTGGTTATTGGTAATGAAATCTTATGAGTTTGGCATTTTAGGATGATTAAATGTATTATTTAGTAAAGTGTAAACAATTAAAATAAATTGTTTATAAATTTAAGAAATGTTATTCTTTCAATATCATTATACCGAAATATTGGTATGAATTTTATTGTGAAATTTCTACCTTTTTGTGTCGGGATTATTGAGTTACTATTCACGAGTTACTATTCACGACAAAATTAGTTTCTTTTTCTGACCAAATTATAGTTAATTTATGAATATTACTCTTGAAATTAAATCTATATTTTGATCATATTGTTTTTATTATCATATATAATATTTTTATAACCCTGATGTTGAAATTCTCTTTCACTTGAGTGTAAAGATGGGTAGATTGTTGGTATGATCATGACTATGGATTCTCTTTGGCCAGTAGTGCAAAGTTGAATTGTTGACTGGTATGATCATGACCATTGAATTTATAACTGAATATCTATAGCTTAAGTGTAAAGGTGAATTGATCAATATGGTTATAATTATTGTTTATATAATTTTGAAATGATTATATATTTATTTGAGATATTAATATATTTGGCCTATAGTGCAAATATGAACTGTTGAAGAATATCTTTGGCCTGTAGTGTAAAGATGAACTGTTGATGAATATCTTTGGCATGTAGTGCAAAGATGAATTATTGATGAATATCTTTGGCCTGTAGTGCGAGATGAACTGTTGTTGAATATCTTTGGCCTGCAGTGCAAAGATGGTTTGTTGATGAATATCTTTGGCCGTAGTGCGAAGATGGATTTATTAGCATGATTATGAACAGGAACTGTGATTTGGTATAACCATGATCTTTGATGTTTCAAGTAAAGAAAGGTGATGAAAATATTCTTCGTCCTGGATGCGAAGAGAAATTTAGAATCACAATTATGATTATGAGTTATTCATATGATTGTGGAAATGAACTGTTGAGTGATGTTACAGGGATAAAACATTGTTGGTGGATTTTTAACATGGAGAAGATAATAGACTTTATAGTCTATTTGACTCTTCTAATGGATTGCTCGTTCTGCTGCAACTATGGTTGAAACTTTTATCATCTACTATATGTTCTAAATCTCTGATTTATTACTGATGAAGACTATTGATAATTTATTTATCTTTAGTCATGATATTCCTTACTGGGCTAGTTGTGATCACCCTTTTGTTTCACAATTCCTTTCAGGTAATAAGAGTGTAGCTGGGTCGAGCGGGGGTAACAAAGGAATAGAATGGTGGTCATCATTTAGTAGTTATATTTGGTGAAGAAAATAGGGTGACGTGAACCCAACGTTGGAAGGGTGTTTTGTCACTATCATACAAGATGTCTAATGACATACAACCTCGTGTCATCATAAGACAGGGTTGTGCTCATCCACTTGCTGAGTATCTTTACGAGCACTACCTATATAATCTTGGTGTTTGTTTGAAGTATAATTTTCAATTAGAGACAGTGGAGATAATGATATGTCAAGAGAAGACTCACCATTGGGAAGAATATGATAGTAAACTTCTCGTTTTTCTTTGGGGTCTATTGGGTCAATCAAGGATAATTCTGTGGCCATATGATATCTATCATAACCTAGATGCATAGCCTCCCATGTACGAAGGTTTTCTTGAGCACTTCCCAAAGATTCTAATTTCTAAAACAGTTTTTGACTATACCTTTATGTAAGGTATCATTGTGAGGTGTTGTCCACGATTGGGACATGAGTCACATTTGGTATATATTTGTATCCAAACTCACAGCATATGTGTTGTTGTATTTTGCACGACAATTGTTGTAATAAAGTTGTAGTTATTTTCTGTATCATATATTTGGCGACTCAGAATAGGTTTGATGGAATGGACCTGTTTTGGGGTTGTCACATGTCGTCTATACTTTTAGCGACGGTTGTATGACCAAACCGTTGTCGGGTTCGTTGCTAAAAGGGGGTGAGCTTAACATCCGAACATTATATATATATATATATATATATGTGTGTGTGTGTGTGTGTGCAAATGTTGAATTTGTTGTAACTAGCTAGGGCATAGGTATGTGTAGAAGAAAATTAAGACCAAGATGTAGATGGTATTATCAATAATGAAGGTATGTCTAACCTTTGCATGCCATACTGTGCTTACAAAGAAGGATTATGATCTTCTCTATTTTAAATAAATAGAGACTTTTATTTTATGGTTCAGATTTAAAATATCTCTCTCTCACTCTTGTTAGCATGATGTCACATTTCAATATAATTTTAAATCTGAACTATGAGAAAAGAATCTATTTATTTGAAACGAAGAGAATCCTTATTCAAAAATGGACTTCATTTATTTAACTCAAAATTCCCTTTATTTTTTCAAGTAACTATGAATTCTTCCTGGGCATCTCTAATGAGGCCCCCAACACCTGTTGGGCTCGGACAGTCTATTGGGTTAATTACATATTTTAATACATTTTTAGAAAGTAATTATAAGATTAGTGTATTTACAAAATGAATGCAACACAATAACGATATTTCGAACATTTCCCAATTCTTCCGCTATAATTGACTGAAAGAAATCACATATCATCATCACTTACTACTACTACTACTACTACTAATTCTCTATCATTCTCTTCTACCTCTGTTTCTCTCTCTACAATTTACATAGCACCAACAACAATGACAATGATGATTTCAGTGGACAATCTCTTTAAAGAGAGGAAATACTCCTTCACTTTCTCTCTCTTCATTCTACTCATAATATTCTTATTTTCTTTTATTTTCTTCTTCGATTTCCAGTCCTCTCATCTCATTTTTACCTCCGATCTCACTACTAACCACCCGTCTCTTTATCTTTTCCGTCGTTGCCTTCCGCCGATTGGTAACCCAATAAAACTGAATTGGTTACCTTTGTATGAAGGTTTGGCTATCAACTGCACTATGAAAAAAGATGTACTGACGACGACCATTGTAGAACCCAATAAAACTGTTTATGGTTGCACATGTTGAAGAAAACAAATCCAGATAATGTAAGACCCCGAATTTTATGAAATAAAAGTATTCAATTTTTCTTATAATTACAATTCAGTAAATGGTTAAATTGATAAAAAGTTAAAGTTATGGGTGAAATATGAAAATTTTTCAAAATAAGCAAGTGGTTATAAAATAATCATTGTTGTCGGGGAATATTCGTTTGGTCGTGGAATATTCTTTCTGTCGGAGAATATTCGTACGACGGCGCAGCTATTTGTGGGCCCCATAACGAATAACTGTCGGGTGAAAAAAACGACAAATTTGTGTTTTTACAAATAACGGCGTAGTTGTTACCGTTAACACTGTTGGAATACCCGGTGGTTAAAATACAGTAATACGCGTTGTTGCACAGTAGCACACGGTATTGCACATTATTTTTGAAATTATTGATTCTTACGTGAGAAGGCACTACTCAATAATTGTTACAGTAATTACTGTTCAATATTTTATTTTATTGATTCAATAATTGCTGCGTTGATATTTTATATTATTGTTGTTACAATAATTGTTGCTGCACAGTATTTTCCTTTATCAGATCAATAATTCATATTATTTGAATAATATTATTAGATAACATTATTGTCAATGTCTAGAAAGTTCTGTCTAAGGAGAGGTTTGGTCATATAATTGCGCGCCAGTAAGGAGAAATTCTTATTGGAAAGCCCCCTCTTTCCTGGGAACGGCCTGGTTGTCATAAATGTGATTCTGTAATATTATTTGTGAATAATTAATTATTTATTCATATGATAAGGAAATATTTATTTTATGTAGATATAAATGAGGAATATATTTTTGTGGTTAAAAATAAAGGAGTTAATGTTGAGATTTTTATCCGTATTTTTGTCGGAATGGAGGTATTAAAAATCAGGGTTTTTGAGATATTTTGCGGGGGTTATAATTTTTAATCCGACCGTTGGATCGTGGTAATTTTTGGATATGTTATACATATATAAGTTGAGTATATGCCCACAAATTTTGAACCGTTAAAAATGAACGTATGATTTGTTATGAATTTTACGAGATGACTGGTTCAGAAATTGTTGAATTTTCGGAGTTTATCATTTTGGTAGAAAATTCTAGAATTGGTGGGCCCCACTTGTGGTTGGTGAAGAAATGTGCTGAATTATATTTCAAATGTGGTGGGTGGGAATAGTAGCAGGTAAAGCCATCAGGTTGCAGGTCAAACCTACCAAAATTTTCCTATAAATAGAGGGCTAAGTTAGAATTGAAAATCACACCAGAAACATAAGCTTTCTCTCTTTCTCTCTCTAGATTATTGAGTGTATTTTGTGAGTATTTAGATACTTGGTGAGTTGCTATTCATCAGTGCAAGTTTCCTTCAGCCTTATACCGATCAGAAGTACTGCTCTTTTGAGGTAAGGGATAGTAAGGGATAGTAAGGGATTTTAAGGGTTGTTATGATTTTTAGTTTCGTAACTTTTCTGATCTTCAAAAAATTCTGGAAAAATTTGAAATGATATTTTGATGAGTTTTATTGATTGTGTCCAAAAATGGTGATTTTTGGATGTATAGATTGAGAGTTATGAATTTTATGAGAAAAGACTATTTTAAAAGTAACTGCTTATAATTTCTTGTGGGTAACTCCAAAATTGATGAAATTTTTACTGGGAGTACATGTATATGATGGAAGTATACTCTGTTAATTTCAGAATTTTTGGACAAAAGTACAATTTTTGATAAATGTCTAAATATTCGGCTGTTTTGACCATATGAAAAATAGTAAATGACTTTTAAAAATTCTGAGAAAAATATATGTTCAATATGGGACTATATTCTGATAAATCCAGAAAAGAAATATTTTTGGAACTGATTTGGTATTTTCATGAAAATGGACAAGTTATGAGAAAATAAATTAAATATGTTTTGTGAAGAAAGAAAATTAGAAAATAGGATTTTATGGCTTGAGAATCCTATATGAGGTATATGCAGATTTTTGATGAGGGTTTTGGTTATTGATGATGAAATTGTAAGAGTTGGCATTTTATGATGATTAAATGCATTAATTAGTAAAGTGTAAACAATTAAAATAAATTATTTATAAATTTAAGTATTGTTATTCTTTCAATATCATTATACCGAAATATTGGTATGAATTTTATTGTAGAATTTCTATCTTTTGTGTCGGGGTTACTATTCATGAGTTACGAATATTACTCTTGAGATTAAAACTATATGTTGATCATGTTATTTTTATCATCATATATAACATTTTTATAACCCTAATGTTGAAATTCTCTTTCACTAGAGTGTAAAGATGGGTAGATTATTGGTATGATCATGACTAGGGTTCTCTTTGGCCTGTAGTGCAAAGTTGAATTGTGACTGGTATGACCATGACCATTGAATTTATAATTGAATATCTTAAGCTTAAGTGCAAAGGTGAATTGATCAACATGGTTATAATTATTGTTTATATAAATTCTGAAATGATTATATATTTCTTTGAGATATGAATATATTTGGCCTGTAGTGCAAATATGAATTGTTGATGAATATCTTTGGCATGTAGTGCAAAGATGGCCTGTTGATGAATATCGTTGGCCTGTAGTGCAAAGATGAACTGTTGTTGAATATCTTTGGCCCGTAGTGTAAAGATGGATTTGTTAGTATGATTATAAACAGGAACTGTGATTTGGTATAACCATGATCTTTGATGTTTCAAGTAAAGACAGGTGATGAAAATATTCTTCGTCCTGGGTGCGAAGAAAAATTTATAGTCACAATTATGATTATGAGTTATTCATATGATTGTGGAAAGGAACTGTTGAGTGATGTTACATGGATAAAATATTGTTGGTGGATTTTTAACATGGAGAAGATAATAGACTTTATAGTCTATTTGACTCTTCTAATGGATTGCTCGTTCCGCTGCAACTATGGTTGAAATTTTTATCATTTACCATATGTTCTAAATCTCTGATTTATTATTGATGAAGGCTATTGATAATTTAATTATCTTTAGTCATGATATTCTTTACTGAGCTAGTTGTGCTCACCCTTTTGCTTCATAATTCCTTTTCAGGTAATAAGAGTGTAGCTGGGTCGAGCGGGAGTAACAAGGGAATAGAACGGTGGTCATCATTTAGTAGTTATATTTGGTGAAGAAAATAGGGTGAAGCGAACCTAACGTTGGAAGGGTGTTTTGTCACTATCATACAAGATGTCTAATGACATACAACCTCGTGTCATCATAAGACAGGGTTGTGCTCATCCACTTGCTGAGTATATATACGAGCACTACCTATATAATCTTGGTGTTTGTTTAAAGTATAATTCTCAATTAGAGACAGTAGAGATAATGATATGTCAAGAGAAGACTCACCATTGGGAAGAATATGATAGTAATCTTCTCGTTTTTCTTTGGGGTCTATTGGGTCAACCAAGGATAATTCTGTGGCCATATGATATCTATCATAACCTAGACGCGTGGCCTCCCATGTACGAAGGTTTCCTTGAGCACTTCCCAAATATTCTAATTTCTAAAACAGTTTTTGAATATACCTTTATGTAAGGTGTTATTGTGAGGTGATGTCCACGGTTGGAACATGAGTCACATTTGGTATATATTTGTATCCAAACTCACAGCATATGTGTTGTTGTATTTTGCACGACAATTGTTGTAATAAAGTTGTAGTTATTTTCTGTACCATGTATTTGACGACTCAGAATGGGTTGGGTGGAATGAACCTATTTTGAGGTCGTCACAAAAATCACCATTTTTGGACACAATCAAGAAAACTCATCAAAATATCATTTCAAATTTTTTCAGAATTTTTGAAGATCAGAAAAATTACGAAACTGAAAATCATAACAACCCTTAAAATCCCTTAATATCCCTTACTATCCCTTACCTCAAAAGAGCAGTACTTCTGATCGGTATAAGGCTGAAGGAAACTTGCACTGATGAATAGCAACTCACCAAGTATCTAAATACTCACAAAATACACTCAATAATCTAGAGAGAGAAAGAGAGAAAGCTTATGTTTCTGGTGTGATTTTCAATTCTAACTTAGCCCTCTATTTATAGGAAAATTTTGGTAGGTTTGACCTGCAACCTGATGGCTTTACCTGCTACTATTCCCACCCACCACATTTGAAATATAATTCAACACATTTCTTCACCAACCACAAGTGGGGCCCACCAATTCTAGAATTTTCCACCAAAATGATAAACTCCGAAAATTCAACAATTTCTGAACCAGTCATCTCGTAAAATTCATAACAAATCATACATTCATTTTTAACGGTTCAAAATTTGTGGACATATACTCAACTTATATATGTATAACATATCCAAATATTACTACGATCCAACGGTCGGATTAAAAATTATAACCCCCGCAAAATATCTCAAAAACCCTGATTTTTAATACCTCCATTCCGACAAAAATACTGATAAAAACCTCAACATTAACTCCTTCATTTTAACCACAAAAATATATCCCTCATTTATATCCACATAAAATAAATATTTTCTTATCATATAAATCAATAATTAATTATTCACAAATAATATTACAGAATCACATTTATGACAACCAGGCCGTTCCCAGGAAAGAGGGGGCTTTCCAATAAGGATTTCTCCTTACTAGCGCGCAATTAGATGACCAAACCTCTCCTTAGACAGAACTTTCTAGACATTGCCAATAATGCTATCTAATAATACTATTCAAATAATATGAATTATTGATCTGATAATGGAAAATACTGTGCAGCAACAATTATTGAACAACAATAATATAAAATTTCAACGTAGCAATTATTGAATCAATAAAATAAAATATTGAACAGTAATTACTGTAACAATTATTGAGTAGTGCCTTCTTACGTAAAAATCAATAATTTCAAAAATACTGTGCAATACCGTGTGCTACTGTGCAATAACGCGTATTACTGTATTTTAACCACCGGGTATTTCAACAGTATTAACGATAACAACTACGCCGTTATTTGTAAAAACTCAAATTTGTCGTTTTTCTTCACCCGACAGTTATTCGTTATGGGGCCCACAAATAGCTGCGCCGTCGTACGAATATTCTCCGACAGAAAGAATATTCCACGACCAAACGAATATTCCCCGACAACAATGATTGTTTTATAACCACTTGCTTATTTTGAAAAAAAAAATTCATATTTCACCCATAACTTTAAACTTTTATCAATTTAACCATTTACTGAATAGTAATTATAAGAAAAATTGAATACTTTTATTTCATAAAATTCGGGGTCTTACAATCTCCCCTCCTTATGAAATTTCGTCCCCGAAATTTACGTACCTGGTATTTCGAAGAGTTGAGAATACCTTGCTTCCATTTCAGATTCTATCTCTCAGATCATCATGATTTCTCCATTGCTCATCTTTCATGATAACTTCATTTGGGTTCCTCATTTGTTGGGAAGTCATGACAACCGCCATCCCTCGAACTACTCGGCTTTGACTTGTCTGGAGCAGCATTTGGCGTCATCATTACCGTTGGAATATACCTTTCTATAGGACATATTCCTCCCTCAACTGCCTCTTCGTACTCCTCATTCATGATCTGAATCATCAATCTTCGATCCATATCGGATTCAGGTTGACCGCTATGTACAGGGTAATTCAAAACTCGATGTTGGGTTCTCCCAATTGCTTTCCAAAAAGAGAAATTCATATCATCTATTTTAGCCTTCTTAGATCGAACATCTCTTTCCACAATATCCACGTGTCGTGCGGCTTTTGCCCATGCATCACTTATTCTCACTCGTTCAATTTTTTCTTCTTTCAGTTCAGATTCCATTTTTATCATCTTATACTCTGCCAAAGAATGCTTCTGTTCAAGCATCACATATCGGGTAACACAAGCTTGAATTGTTGCATCCTTTTGTTCCACGACCGCCTGTCGTTCTTCTGCCTGCTCTTCTAACTCATGAATACGATTTTGAAATTCTACATTTTGATCATATAATACCTCTAATAAACTCTCCTCTGGTACTTCTTCTTCCTCTTCTTCCTCAGTCTCAGCTGTTACCTCTGCGACTATCTCGGGTGCAACTATCAATTCTTCACTCACCACATAGATATCTCTAATTCCTTCTTCGTCTGACATCACATTATCATGGTTAGTGATTAGAGGTATCCTCACAGTCTCATTCACTCCATTGTTAGCATTCTCAGCTGCCATTCTCAAATACTGCCATATCTATGGGCACTACCTATATAATCTTGGTGTTTGTTTGAAGTATAATTCTCAATTAGAGACAGTGGAGATAATGATAAGTCAAGAGAAGACTCACCATTGGGAAGAATATGATAGTAATCTTCTCGTTTTTCTTTGGGGTCTATTGGGTCAACCAAGGATAATTCTGTGGCCATATGATATCTATCATAACCTAGACGCGTGGCCTCCCATGTACGAAGGTTTCCTTGAGCACTTCCCAAATATTCTAATTTCTAAAACAGTTTTTGAATATACCTTTATGTAAGGTGTTATTGTGAGGTGATGTCCACGGTTGGAACATGAGTCACATTTGGTATATATTTGTATCCAAACCCACAGCATATGTGTTGTTGTATTTTGCACGACAATTGTTGTAATAAAGCTGTAGTTGTTTTCTGTACCATGTATTTGGCGACTCAGAATAGGTTGGATGGAATGGACCTATTTTGGGGTCGTTACAGATAACACTTGAAAACTGTTATTAACTGTAAGACCCCAACTTTTATAAATAAAGATGAATTTTCTATAAATATCATTTTTGAATATTATGGAGTTAATTTGATATAATGTTATAGTTGTGGGTAATATTTATAAATTTTGCAAAGTACGCAAGTTGTTATATAATATTCGATTGGTCGGGGAATATTCGTTTTAACAGAAAATATTCGTACAACGACACAATCATTGGTGGACCCCACAACGGAATTATTGTCGGATTGAGAAAACGACAAAAATATTTTATTAAAAATAACGGCGAAAATTTTACCATTGCTACTGTTGAACTACTCGGTAGTAAAAGTACAGTAATACGTGTGGTTGCATAGTAGCACACGGTATTGATTATTAATTCTTATGTGAGAAGTCACTCAGTTTGATTCAATTATTGTCAGTTAATAATATGAATTATTTAGCGATAATGACGTTTTGTTTTATTCGTATTATTAGCGTAATAAAACAGAAACATCTTTTTATATAAAACAGAATACTTTATTAAAGTTATTCTATAAATAGAATATATTATATTTTATTTAAAAGATTTTTCTTTAAATATGGACCGTCAGATTAAAATAATCAATCTGGACCGTTCATGGATTAGTTACTATGCATTCTATTTTTCTATAAATAGCAGCTCATTCCTTCATTATTTCTTACGAATTCACTGAACTCTAGAGAGAGAAACTATAGAGAGAAACTATAGAGAGAGAGAAGAAGAGTATTCTGCTACTTAACTACTTCCTTATTTCAGCTCGTCTTTAAAACGGTAAGGGGTGTTATTATTTCTTATTCATGAAGAGAACTGTTGTTATTCCATTTCTTATTATTCTGTTGGAATAACCTGTATACGCGGATCTACCCTATACTTGGTGACATTCTTCTATTATTCTGTTGGAACATCCTGTCTGTGTGTTTTACACCGGACCTGGTTCCGTTTTTATTATTATTCTGTTGGAACATCCTGTCTGTGTGTTTTACACCGGACCTGGTTCCGTTTTTATTATTATTCTGTTGGAACATCCTGTCTGTGTGTTTTACACCGGACCTGGTTCCGTCTTGTTATTATTCTGTTGGAATATCCTGTCTGTGCGTTTACGCCGGACCTGGTTCCATTACTTATTATTCTGTTGGAATAACCTGTCTGTGCGGTCTATCGCATGCATGGTGATTTCTTTTGTTATTCCATTCTTTATTGTACTCAGTTGGTTAAGTTTTAACTTCTATACTCCATGAAATTTGTGGAATATCCTTGATAATTGCGGTTCATCCAATATCTTTTCATAAAAATATTCTTCTAAGTATTCTTAAATTTTACTCCACAAAACAGTATCATGTTGACAATTTGGACGTTGTTAATTCTTGGATAAATTAATTCTTGAACTTGTTTTATTGAATTCTTATATCATTGTCATCATCCTCATGTTTATAAAATGTTAAAAGTCATCTGTGGCCTGTAGTGCATAGATGGACTTGGTATGATTATTACCAGGGATTATTCGGTATAATCATGACCGTAATGTTACAAATGATGTGGTAAAAGTCATCATTGGCCCGTAGTGCATTGATGAACAGTTGTTGGCATGATCATGACCATTAATGAATACACGAATATCCTTGGCCGTAGTGCAGGGGTGATTCGATGATGTGGATTATTGTATTAAGCTGAGTCACAACGATAACAGTGTTGAAAAACCTTTTAAATCATAAAAGATAGTAGAGTTTATTTTCTACTTGACTCTTTTAATGGATTGCTTGTTCCACTGCAGTTAAACTTGATGTCTATTATATTTTATCAGTTTAACATTGTTGAAGGCTAATGATAAGTTATTCTGCATTATCTTAGTCATAATATTTCTTACTGGGCTAGTTGAGCTCACCCTTTCTTTCACTGTTCTCTTCAGGAAATGAGAACGTAGCTGGGGCAAGTCGGGGAACGGAGTGATGGTTCGAATGATAGTATTAGTTAGTAGTCCTCACTATTCTATGTAATAGTGTGTTAATAAATGTAATGAGGACTCCTTTTGAGTATGAATACTTTCTAGAAGATAATATTTGTATTCAAACTCGCAGTTTATGTTTTGTCGTATTGTACACGACAGTTGTATTAGTAAGTTGTATTTGTATTCTATACTTTGTATCTGACGACCCAAGATGGGTGATGTATACCTAATTTTGGGGGCGTCACATTAACTTTTTATAATTAATTGGTAACCCAATAAAACCGAATTGGTTACTTTTGTATGAAGATTTTGACTACTAACTGTACTATGACAGAGCGAACAACGGCAATGACAGCGTCGACAGAATTACAGTAGACGAGTTGCACGACCAACTCGGCCCTGAAGGGATTTCATGGCTCGAATTGGAGGAAGGAAAGTGAGCACCAGTTGGGAGGGTTTAGAGGAGCAGTTTACGAGTAGGAGGGACGTTGGTGAGGAACCTTGGAGGAATGGGAAGTTGAGCTTAAGGGATTTGAATTGGGATAAAGGGAGTTGTAGCAAAGGTGATGTGAGAGACATTTGTGCTGGATGGATTAGAGAGATCCAGTTGGAAAAAAAAAATGGAAGCTGGGATCGTGTTTTCTCTCTCTTTAAAAACTTCAAAAATTCTCTAATTTTTCTCTCTCTAAACCCACTAAACCCCCTGTTTCCAAACTATGCAATGCGTGATCTTCCCATTAATTTTAATTTTCGAAACTAATTTTTAAATTTTCGTTGAGAAATTGGAGAAATGCTGGAGATAGTGAATAGTTCCGTTGTCAATGGCGGAGGAAGTTCTTCTCAATTGCAGCAGAGTTGCGGGGAGAGTAAAGAAGAGGATCACTAATTTTGTAAATAAAATATTAAAAATGTATTAATTCTGTAAATATTTTCTGAATGTACTTTTGTTGTAACTTTTTCTAAAAATATACTAAAAAGTGTAAATAGGCCTAAATTTTTAAGTGAGTAAAAACAAAATAAAAGGACATAAAATTTTGTTAAGTACTTAGTAAATTTATTTATATCTAAAAATTAAAAATAATCTCATATTTTAAAACACAAAAAATGTTACTCGAGTTAAAAACAAAATAATGAACTCACAAACAACACCCTTCAAAACTTATTAGATTTTTATTTTTTTAATAATTGTTTAAGAGTTCGTTTGGTAACTGTTTTTACTTTTATGTTTATGCATCCTATTTCTAAAAACAAAAATCAAACAATATTATTTGATAATTATATTTAAGTGTTAATTTTATTCTATTTTACGAAGAAGTAGAGTTTGAAATTTTGTTATTGACAATAAATGATGTCTGCACCTCATTAGAGTTAAAACAACCCATTGTGTTGCTAAAATTGAATATATATATATATATATATATATATATATATATATATAGGGATATGATCCATAGCAAGTATTTGCTATGGATGTAAATTGGGCAAATAGCATCATATCCGTTTATTATATAAATCAAGGGCGCAGATTAAAAATTAATTATTGCCTTACGCCAGTTCGTCTAGCGTACATATAAAATTTTAAAGCCCCGTACGCTACACCAAGTAGCGTACCATAAAAACAATATTTGATTCCCAATTCTTTTCTGTAAGACCCCGAATTTTATGAAATAAAAGTATTCAATTTTTTTATAATTACTATTCAGTAAATGGTTAAATTGATAAAAGTTTAAAGTTATGGGTGAAATATGAATTTTTTTTCAAAATAAGCAAGTGGTTATAAAACAATTATTGTTGTCGGGGAATATTCGTTTGGTCGTGGAATATTCTTTCTTTCGGGAAATATTCGTACGACGGCACAGCTATTTGTGGGCCCCATAACGAATAACTGTCGGGGTGAAGGAAAACGATAAATTTGAGTTTTTACAAATAACGGCGTAGTTGTTACCGTTAACACTGTTGGAATACACGGTGGTTAAAATACAGTAATACGCGTTATTGCACAGTAGCACAGGTATTGCATAGTATTTTTGAAATTATTGATTCTTACGGAGGAAGGCACTACTCAATAATTGTTACAGTAATTACTGTTCAATATTTTATTTTATTGATTCAATAATTGCTACGTTGAAATTTTATATTATTGTTGTTTCAATAATTGTTGCTGCACAGTATTTTCCATTATCAGATCAGTAATTCATATTATTTAAATAATATTATTAGATAGCATTATTGACAATGTTTAGAAAGTTCTGTCTAAGGAGAGGTTTGGTCATCTAATTGCGCGCCAGTAAGGAGAAATCCTTATTGGAAAGCCCCCTCTTTCCTGGGAACGGCCTGGTTGTCATAAATGTGATTCTGTAATATTATTTGTGAATAATTAATTATTGATTCATATGATAAGGAAATATTTATTTTATGTGGATATAAATGAGGGATATATTTTTGTGGTTAAAAAATGAAGGAGTTAATGTTGAGATTTTTATCCGTATTTTTGTCGGAATGGAGGTATTAAAAATTAGGGTTTTTGAGATATTTTGCGGGGGTTATAATTTTTAATCCGACCGTTGGATCGTGGTAATTTTTGGATATGTTATACATATATAAGTTGAGTATATGTCCACAAATTTTGAACCGTTAAAAATGAACGTATGATTTATTATGAATTTTACAAGATGACTGGTTCAGAAATTGTTGAATTTTCGGAGTTTATCATTTTGATGGAAAATTCTAGAATTGGTGGGCCCCACTTGTGGTTGGTGAAGAAATGTGCTGAATTATATTTCAAATGTGGTGGGTGGGAATAGTAGCAGGTAAAGCCATCAGGTTGCAGGTCAAACCTACCAAAATTTTCCTATAAATAGAGGGCTAAGTTAGAATTGAAAATGACACCAAAAACATAAGCTTTCTCTCTTTCTCTCTCTAGATTATTGAGTGTATTTTGTGAGTATTTAGATACTTGGTGAGTTGCTATTCATCAGTGCAAGTTTCCTTCAGCCTTATACCGATCAGAAGTACTGCTCTTTTGAGGTAAGGGATAGTAAGGGATTGTAAGGGATTGTAAGGGATTGTAAGGGATAGTAATGAATTTTAAGGGTTGTTATGATTTTCAGTTTTGTAATTTTTCTGATCTTCAAAAATTCTGGAAAAATTTAAAATGATATTTTGATGAGTTTTATTGATTGTGTCCAAAAATGGTGATTTTTGGATGTATAGATTGAGAGTTATGAATTTTATGAGAAAAGACTATTTTAAAAGTAACCGCTTATAATTCCTTGTGGTTAACTCCAAAATTGATGAAATTTTTATTGGGAGTACATGTATATGATAGAAGTATACTCTGTAAATTTCAGAATTTTTAGACAAAAGTACAATTTTTGATAAATGTCTAAATATTCGGCTATTTTGGCCATATGAAAAATAGTAAATGACTTTTAAAAATTCTGAAAAAAATATATGTTCACTATGGGACTATATTATGCTAAATCCCAGAAAAGAAATATTTTTGGAACTGATTTGGTATTTTTCATGAAAATGGTCTAGTTATGAGTAAATGAATTAAATATGTTTTGTGAAGAAAGAAAATTAGAAAATAGGATTTTATGGCTTGAGAATCCTATATGAGGTATATGCAGATTTTTGATGAGGGTTTTGGTTATTGATGATGAAATCTTAAGAGTTGGCATTTTATGATGATTAAATGCATTAATTAGTAAAGTGTACACAATTTAAATAAATTGTTTATAAGCTTAAGAAATATTATTCTTTCAATATCATTATACCAAAATACTGGTATGGATTTTATTGTGGAATTTCTATCTTTTGTGTCGGGGTTACTATTCATGAGTTACTATTCACAATTTACTATTCATGAGTTACGAATATTACTCTTGAGATTAAAACTATATGTTGATCATATTATTTTTATCATCATATATAACATTTTTATAACCCTGATGTTGAAATTCTCTTTCACTGGAGTGTAAAGATGGATAGATTATTGGTATGATCATGACTAGGGTTCTCTTTGGCCTGTAGTGCAAAGTTGAATTGTGACTGGTATGATCATGACCATTGAATTTATAATTGAATATCTTAAGCTTAAGTGCAAAGGTGAATTGATCAACATGGTTATAATTATTGTTTATATAAATTCTGAAATGATTATATATTTCTTTGAGATATGAATATATTTGGTCTGTAGTGCAAATATGAATTGTTGATGAATATCTTTGGCATGTAGTGCAAAGATGGCCTGTTGATGAATATCTTTGGCCTGTAGTGCAAAGATGAACTGTTGTTGAATATCTTTGGTCCGTAGTGCAAAGATGGTTTGTTGATGAATATCTTTGGCCCGTAGTGCAAAGATGGATTTGTTAGTATGATTATAAACAGGAACTGTGATTTGGTATAACCATGATCTTTGATGTTTCAGGTAAAGACAGGTGATGAAAATATTCTTCGTCCTGGGTGCGAAGAAAAATTTATAGTCACAATTATGATTATGAGTTATTCATATGATTGTGGAAAGGAACTGTTGAGTGATGTTACATGGATAAAATATTGTTGGTGGATTTTTAACATGGAGAAGATAATAGACTTTATGGTCTATTTGACTCTTCTAATGGATTGCTCGTTCCGCTGCAACTATGGTTGAAATTTTTATCATTTACCATATGTTCTAAATCTCTGATTTATTGTTGATGAAGGCTATTGATAATTGAATTATCTTTAGTCATGATATTCTTTACTGAGCTAGTTGTGCTCACCCTTTTGCTTCACAATTCCTTTTAGGTAATAAGAGTGTAGCTGGGTCGAGCGGGGGTAACAAGGGAATAGAACGGTGGTCATCATTTAGTAGTTATATTTGGTGAAGAAAATAGGGTGAGGCGAACTCAACGTTGGAAGGGTGTTTTGTCACTATCATACAAGATGTCTAATGACATACAACCTCGTGTCATCATAGGACAGGGTTGTGCTCATCCACTTGCTGAGTATATCTATGGGCACTACCTATATAATCTTGGTGTTTGTTTGAAGTATAATTCTCAATTAGAGACAGTGGAGATAATGATAAGTCAAGAGAAGACTCACCATTAGGAAGAATATGATAGTAATCTTCTCGTTTTTCTTTGGGGTCTATTGGGTCAACCAAGGATAATTCTGTGGCCATATGATATCTATCATAACCTAGATGCGTGGCCTCCCATGTACGAAGGTTTCCTTGAGCACTTCCCAAAGATTCTAATTTCTAAAACAGTTTTTGACTATACCTTTATGTAAGGTGTTATTGTGAGGTGATGTCCACGGTTGGAACATGAGTCACATTTGGTATATATTTGTATCCAAACTCACAGCATATGTGTTGTTGTATTTTACACGACAATTGTTGTAATAAAGTTGTAGTTGTTTTCTGTACCATGTATTTGACGACTCAGAATGGGTTGGGTGGAATGGACCTATTTTGGGGTTGTCACAGTTGGTATCAGAGCTTAGGGATATGATCTTTGGCGGAGATCGGAGAATATAACTAGGAGGGGAGAGATGAGTAAATCCTTCGCTAGTGTGTCCTACCTAAGCTTATTTGTTGGTCAGTCATAATATCGAGATATTATGTGATATGTTAATTTGTTAAATTAACCCTTATTTTGAAGCTGTATTCTAGAATGATATCTGAAATACAGGAGATGAGCAATGGAGAAATCATGATGATAGGGAAGATGGAATCTGAAATGAAAGCAATGTATTCTCAACTCTTTGAAATACCAGGTACGTAAATTTCGGGGACGAAATTTCATAAGGAGGGGAGATTGTAAGACCCCGAATTTTATGAAATAAAAGTATTCAATTTTTTTATAATTACTATTCAGTAAATGGTTAAATTGATAAAAGTTTAAAGTTATGGGTGAAATATGAATTTTTTTTCAAAATAAGCAAGTGGTTATAAAACAATTATTGTTGTCGGGGAATATTCGTTTGGTCGTGGAATATTCTTTCTTTCGGGAAATATTCGTACGACGGCACAGCTATTTGTGGGCCCCATAACGAATAACTGTCGGGGTGAAGGAAAACGATAAATTTGAGTTTTTACAAATAACGGCGTAGTTGTTACCGTTAACACTGTTGGAATACACGGTGGTTAAAATACAGTAATACGCGTTATTGCACAGTAGCACAGGTATTGCATAGTATTTTTGAAATTATTGATTCTTACGGAGGAAGGCACTACTCAATAATTGTTACAGTAATTACTGTTCAATATTTTATTTTATTGATTCAATAATTGCTACGTTGAAATTTTATATTATTGTTGTTTCAATAATTGTTGCTGCACAGTATTTTCCATTATCAGATCAGTAATTCATATTATTTAAATAATATTATTAGATAGCATTATTGACAATGTTTAGAAAGTTCTGTCTAAGGAGAGGTTTGGTCATCTAATTGCGCGCCAGTAAGGAGAAATCCTTATTGGAAAGCCCCCTCTTTCCTGGGAACGGCCTGGTTGTCATAAATGTGATTCTGTAATATTATTTGTGAATAATTAATTATTGATTCATATGATAAGGAAATATTTATTTTATGTGGATATAAATGAGGGATATATTTTTGTGGTTAAAAAATGAAGGAGTTAATGTTGAGATTTTTATCCGTATTTTTGTCGGAATGGAGGAATTAAAAATTAGGGTTTTTGAGATATTTTGCGGGGGTTATAATTTTTAATCCGACCGTTGGATCGTGGTAATTTTTGGATATGTTATACATATATAAGTTGAGTATATGTCCACAAATTTTGAACCGTTAAAAATGAACGTATGATTTATTATGAATTTTACAAGATGACTGGTTCAGAAATTGTTGAATTTTCGGAGTTTATCATTTTGATGGAAAATTCTAGAATTGGTGGGCCCCACTTGTGGTTGGTGAAGAAATGTGCTGAATTATATTTCAAATGTGGTGGGTGGGAATAGTAGCAGGTAAAGCCATCAGGTTGCAGGTCAAACCTACCAAAATTTTCCTATAAATAGAGGGCTAAGTTAGAATTGAAAATGACACCAAAAACATAAGCTTTCTCTCTTTCTCTCTCTAGATTATTGAGTGTATTTTGTGAGTATTTAGATACTTGGTGAGTTGCTATTCATCAGTGCAAGTTTCCTTCAGCCTTATACCGATCAGAAGTACTGCTCTTTTGAGGTAAGGGATAGTAAGGGATTGTAAGGGATTGTAAGGGATAGTAATGAATTTTAAGGGTTGTTATGATTTTCAGTTTTGTAATTTTTCTGATCTTCAAAAATTCTGGAAAAATTTAAAATGATATTTTGATGAGTTTTATTGATTGTGTCCAAAAATGGTGATTTTTGGATGTATAGATTGAGAGTTATGAATTTTATGAGAAAAGACTATTTTAAAAGTAACCGCTTATAATTCCTTGTGGTTAACTCCAAAATTGATGAAATTTTTATTGGGAGTACATGTATATGATAGAAGTATACTCTGTAAATTTCAGAATTTTTAGACAAAAGTACAATTTTTGATAAATGTCTAAATATTCGGCTATTTTGGCCATATGAAAAATAGTAAATGACTTTTAAAAATTCTGAAAAAAATATATGTTCACTATGGGACTATATTATGCTAAATCCCAGAAAAGAAATATTTTTGGAACTGATTTGGTATTTTTCATGAAAATGGTCTAGTTATGAGTAAATGAATTAAATATGTTTTGTGAAGAAAGAAAATTAGAAAATAGGATTTTATGGCTTGAGAATCCTATATGAGGTATATGCAGATTTTTGATGAGGGTTTTGGTTATTGATGATGAAATCTTAAGAGTTGGCATTTTATGATGATTAAATGCATTAATTAGTAAAGTGTACACAATTTAAATAAATTGTTTATAAGCTTAAGAAATATTATTCTTTCAATATCATTATACCAAAATACTGGTATGGATTTTATTGTGAAATTTCTATCTTTTGTGTCGGGGTTACTATTCATGAGTTACTATTCACAATTTACTATTCATGAGTTACGAATATTACTCTTGAGATTAAAACTATATGTTGATCATATTATTTTTATCATCATATATAACATTTTTATAACCCTGATGTTGAAATTCTCTTTCACTGGAGTGTAAAGATGGATAGATTATTGGTATGATCATGACTAGGGTTCTCTTTGGCCTGTAGTGCAAAGTTGAATTGTGACTGGTATGATCATGACCATTGAATTTATAATTGAATATCTTAAGCTTAAGTGCAAAGGTGAATTGATCAACATGGTTATAATTATTGTTTATATAAATTCTGAAATGATTATATATTTCTTTGAGATATGAATATATTTGGTCTGTAGTGCAAATATGAATTGTTGATGAATATCTTTGGCATGTAGTGCAAAGATGGCCTGTTGATGAATATCTTTGGCCTGTAGTGCAAAGATGAACTGTTGTTGAATATCTTTGGTCCGTAGTGCAAAGATGGTTTGTTGATGAATATCTTTGGCCCGTAGTGCAAAGATGGATTTGTTAGTATGATTATAAACAGGAACTGTGATTTGGTATAACCATGATCTTTGATGTTTCAGGTAAAGACAGGTGATGAAAATATTCTTCGTCCTGGGTGCGAAGAAAAATTTATAGTCACAATTATGATTATGAGTTATTCATATGATTGTGGAAAGGAACTGTTGAGTGATGTTACATGGATAAAATATTGTTGGTGGATTTTTAACATGGAGAAGATAATAGACTTTATGGTCTATTTGACTCTTCTAATGGATTGCTCGTTCCGCTGCAACTATGGTTGAAATTTTTATCATTTACCATATGTTCTAAATCTCTGATTTATTGTTGATGAAGGCTATTGATAATTGAATTATCTTTAGTCATGATATTCTTTACTGAGCTAGTTGTGCTCACCCTTTTGCTTCACAATTCCTTTTAGGTAATAAGAGTGTAGCTGGGTCGAGCGGGGGTAACAAGGGAATAGAACGGTGGTCATCATTTAGTAGTTATATTTGGTGAAGAAAATAGGGTGAGGCGAACTCAACGTTGGAAGGGTGTTTTGTCACTATCATACAAGATGTCTAATGACATACAACCTCGTGTCATCATAGGACAGGGTTGTGCTCATCCACTTGCTGAGTATATCTATGGGCACTACCTATATAATCTTGGTGTTTGTTTGAAGTATAATTCTCAATTAGAGACAGTGGAGATAATGATAAGTCAAGAGAAGACTCACCATTAGGAAGAATATGATAGTAATCTTCTCGTTTTTCTTTGGGGTCTATTGGGTCAACCAAGGATAATTCTGTGGCCATATGATATCTATCATAACCTAGATGCGTGGCCTCCCATGTACGAAGGTTTCCTTGAGCACTTCCCAAAGATTCTAATTTCTAAAACAGTTTTTGACTATACCTTTATGTAAGGTGTTATTGTGAGGTGATGTCCACGGTTGGAACATGAGTCACATTTGGTATATATTTGTATCCAAACTCACAGCATATGTGTTGTTGTATTTTACACGACAATTGTTGTAATAAAGTTGTAGTTGTTTTCTGTACCATGTATTTGACGACTCAGAATGGGTTGGGTGGAATGGACCTATTTTGGGGTTGTCACATTTTCTCTCTGTATTCCTCGAACCGGGTCACCGTCCTGGCCAAATTCCGAACCTTGAACACCATTCTTGTCAAGTATGGTAAAATAAGGCAACATTCTTGTCAACTAGTGGAATCAGCTTTGTAGTGGAATCTTGTCAACTAGTGGAATCTTGTCAACTAATGGAATCAGCCATGTAGTGGAATCAGCCATGCAACAGGTAGTGGAAAAATCTGTTCTCTTCAAGCTCCAATTGTAAAATCTATTCGCTTCCGGGAGCATCAACTTCACCGGTTGCTATTTTGCGTGATCGGAAACTGAAAACTTGTCGTCCTACCGACAAGTTCGACCTTAGTCACATCCATTCCAGGACGGTAAACGCTCGTCTACACAATGCGGCCACGTCAAAGTCAGTCAACGGAGTGCCGACGTATTTTCCGATTATCATGATTAAGAACCAGGAATGAACCAGGAAGAATATCGAGATCGCGATCACCATCACCGAGGAATAGAAAACTCTGGTTAGCGCGCTGGATTTTCAAGCCATCGTAACCGGCGAGAGAAGTATCTGCTCTCAAATTACCGTCTCGCTTCCAGATCTTGTAAGTATCTGACGGAGCGATTTTGCCGACGAACGGAACAATAGAGCTCTCAAAGTGAAATGATATCTCCATGTAGAAGTCTCGCATCCGGCGTAGCACAGCGATGAGCCGCGGAAGGCGGCGGCGCCACTTTGACCAGGCGAAAATGTGATAAGAAATGTTCCACTAGTTGACTGTTGTGATAAGAGATTTTTTGGCCTTTTTGAGTTTGTGTTTTCTGGCCTCAACAACGATGTTGAGACTCTGAGAGCTCCTTCTGCAGCTAGAAGAGGGAGAAATGAGATGGTGGTAATCGTGTATAGGTGCGACGACGTCGTCAACTGCCCTTGATTTGCACTGTAACGACTTAACCCAGCCAGTTGCCATAATCGACGATGTTGAAAAAGCTCTACTTTCTCTCTCTAGAAACAGTACATTTTATTGTTTCTTTCTCTCTCTCTCTCTCTATAAACTTAAGACAATATATATATATATATATGTGTGTGTGTGCGCTTGTATTGAGGTGTTGTTTTTATGGGATTGTGCTGGCTGGAGAGATTGAATGGAAGGGACGTGGGGAGTTATTAAATGAGTCTAAAGAGGATGCGGGTGGAATTGGATTACTAAGCTAGCCTTCTGAAGTTGATATATTGTTTTTATGGTACGCTACTTGGTGTAGCGTACGGGGCTTTAAAATTTTATATGTACGCTAGACGAACTGGCGTAAGGCAATAATTAATTTTTAATCTGCGCCCTTGATTTATATAATAAACGGATATGATGCTATTTGCCCAATTTACATCCATAGCAAATACTTGCTATGGATCATATCCCATATATATATATATATATATATATATATATATATATATATATATATATATATATATATATATATATATATATATATATATACGGTAAGGATCAAAAGTATTTTCTTTAAATAACATTCCTCCTTAAATAGCATTTTTTTTATTAAAACTACGTCGTTTTGGAGGGACGCGGTGGTATTTTTGTAAATACAATGCCACCGCGTATTTATAAAAATATCACCGCGTCCCTCCAAAACGACGTAGTTTTAATAAAAGAATGCTATTTAAGAAGGAATGCTATTTAAGAAGAATGCTCTTGATCCTTACCGTGTGTGTGTGTGTATATATATATATATATATATATATATATATATATATATATATATATATATATTGTATTTTCACTTTTTTTACTTTCAAATTTGACTTTACTTCCACTTTTTTCAAAACAAAAAATAGTTATCAAATACCATTCCGTTTCAAATTATATGAATTGGTTTTTGAAAATAAATTTGAGATATTTTTAAATTCAAATTGATATGACTCATTAAAAATTATGAAATAATAAAACTTATAATGAATAATAATTTCTAGATAGTTTATAATATTAATCATTATATTAATTAAAATTAAAAAAATTTATATTAATTTTGAGTTTAAAATTTTTTTAAATAAATTTTAAAAAATCAATGATCAAATAAAAAAATAAAATAAAAAGAGTATAATTTTAAAAACTAATATTTTTACATAATAAAATAATATTTTCACGTAATATATCACGTAAATAATATTTTCACATACTAATAAGTGAAAATATCAATTCTCTATTATTTTTTGCTTCTCATTAAATGAAGAAGAAAAAAAACACTCCTTCGGCTCCCGGGAAAAAACCTTTCTGTAAAGACCGTAATTGTATCCATTTCCCTTTCCGCTTCCTCTTCAGATTTGGCTGCTATAGTATTAGCTGAGCTGATTCATCTCCCGTGTACTGACGCGTACCAGCGCTCCGGAGACTCGATCTCCCTTGGTGCCAAGCCGCCAACATTCCGTCTCCTATATCGGTAAGACTCGCCCCTACATATTCCCCAACTTGGTTGCAGTCGCTCATCGCAGCCACTCTCTTTTATATATTTATAGACACGCATATATATTTGTATTCTGTATTTTCTGATCGAATAAATATCAGAAAATTTTAAACATTATATTTAGTGAATTCCGCATACACTTTGAGCTATTTAGTTAATATTGATTATTATGATTTGATAAAATAATGAATTTGTGATAACGTCTCATTTGAGAAGGGAAAAATTCGATCTTCATGTAAAATGGCTCAAAACCACGAGGGGGAAATTCTATGTTAGTTTACTTCTTACCATCTCTATTAATTAATTAAATTTTCTATTTATGTTAAGCTTGTGACATTGGTAACATGTTTTTTGATTTTGAAAATGTCTTGAATTGACCTCAAAAGGTCAAAATTTATATTATTTTTTGGAACAGAGGAGAGTATTATGCATCCAAGTTGTAGTGGGCCATATGCATCTGTGATACATATTGATTCTTTTCTTGCAGCTTTAGGATTTTGGACTACCTCAACCAAGAGAGCTGTTAACCTGGCCCTCTACCTTTGCTAGTTAATATCAAACTATAGAATATGGCTGAGCGACAGCTATTGGATCAACAGTCTCCTGTTGATACACAGCTGCAGTCTCCTTCCCCAAGGGAGGATATGATTGCCTGTGTAATGGCGCTGGAGGCTTCTTTGCTTCCATGCTTGCCTGCGAGAGAGCTCCAAGCTATTGACCGCTCTCCACACCCTTCGCATCAGAGTGAGCATCATCTATCTCTGTCCTTTTCTTGTATATGTTTTGCATTCAGAAGCTTACATGACACGCTAATTTCTAAGATAGTTTTTTTAGCAACCTTATGCATGTTTCCTTGAAGAAAATAAATATGAACTGACAACAAGCTCATGAGCTTCTCATTGCTCACCGTCTTTCTCCATTGCTATATCCTTTATATTTTTGCCTTTTGTTTATACATTATCAACTTTCTGCTTCTTTGACAAGTAGATCTGTCATCTGTCCCAATTTGAAGTCCACTATATCCAAGTTTTTACCTATTTAATATTATTTGTTTCCTTTATTTCTTCTTAATTCCCATTGTAGCTTATGAGGAAGTCTGATCTGAAAAGAGAACATCACTACTCAAAGTGGTGCAGGAAGAATAATATAACCAAAAAAATTATTAAATAACCGTAAAGGAAGGCAGAGGTGGCATTTAGAGCTATTGACTGTCTAAATTCCTTTCTGAGATGGCTCATAAAAGAAGTGTTAAGGTAATTTCTGCACAAGTAACTAGAACACTGAAAACATTATTGACTGAAAGAAACTAGTTTGGAACACTTACTGATTGAATGATGATTGTTATGAAGAGCTTGATATTGAGACCAGAAATGATGAATTTATTATCCTGGATCTATGGCCTATTTCAAGCTCTAGGTGGAAAGATTTATCCAACTTGAGAAGTGATGGGTTCACCAAGGATTCCCGTGAAAGGAGGGTAAAATGATCTTGACAACTGTATTCTCAAGATTTGCTCAATATCAGCAATCAGTGTAAAATATCTGGTAGGAGAGCAATAGCCTCCCTCAAATTTGTATATATTCCAAAGATTTTCTCAATATCTGCCATCAGTGTGAAATATCTGGCAAGAGAGTTGCTTTCAATTATTTCCCTTAACTAAGGCATAAGCCTCCCTCAAATTTATATAAGATGTTGGTTTCTACTTTCCTTGCAGAGTGGTACCTCACCACTGCTTTTAGGGTTTTTCCACTGACTAACTCATTACAGAAGAGAGACAATTAGAAGCACCCA
The DNA here is from genome assembly GCA_016801055.1 of Panax notoginseng. Classification (NCBI taxonomy): domain Eukaryota; kingdom Viridiplantae; phylum Streptophyta; class Magnoliopsida; order Apiales; family Araliaceae; genus Panax; species Panax notoginseng. The sequence goes on along the minus strand of CM029013.1, from coordinate 3,465,608 downwards.
CTTTTGATTTGTTTGTGATATAATTTAGCTTATGCCCCCTCTAGCTAGAGAGGGATATATCTGTTTCTGAAAGAATGGTGAGACTCCGCCTCTCAAGGATCAGTGAATAAGCACATTTTGGAAACCAGTTATTAGAGTAACTTATGTTTGCATTTTATTTACAGATATCTGTATAATATATCTTACCTTTTACTGTTGTGTACTAATTAATGGCAAGCTCTTTTTCTTTTTCTTTGTAACCAAAAAAAGAACCGATACAGTTTAAAGGGCATGGTGTACACGTTTTGCCCGCTTTTAGTAGAATATTTAACTATCAAAAGGAAATGTTTCTTTGTTAAGATTCTTTTGTCATGAATTACTTCATTTGGAGGCAAGTTCTGCATGAGAAAGACTTTTATATATGCTGCTTGATTTTTCTGATTATTTTATGGAGTTCAATATTTCTTGTTAGCTAATCTAGAAAAACTTGCACATGCTGTGTGTGCATATTACCTGGTGTGCACTGAGAATGTGCAGTTAGAGTAAGGTTACATTTAGGTTCTTATAGTTAGTGGACCACCATCTACATAAATACTTGAGTGCAGTTACGCTGGGCATAAAACAGAGGCATAAACAGTGTGCATGTGTTCAAAGGAGATGCAAAGGGTCAGGTCATATACCATAATTGATACTATACCAAAGATCAGAATTGTGCCAAACTTAGGAATTCTCTTTCTAAAAAATGATAAGTAACTAATAATATTTCACTATATAACAGAATAGATGATTTTCTGTAAAACCTTTATTAGATTTACTTGAATATGCTTGCTGTTTCTTTGTTGTTACCTTCCTGATTCTTCTGGCCCTATTATGGAGTTGAAAATTCTCTTCAAAATAGTTTAAAGTTTTTCTGAAGACCCTGTTAGAAAAATACTGCCTTCTACACCCTTGAATGTTTTATAGAGTGAATTTAAGGAAGTCATTATCTCTTTTGACATAATTGCTTATCCGATTGCTTCTTTTTTGTTTCTTTCAGTTGACGTGGAGAGGCATGCCAGAGACTTTATGGAGGCTGCGAAAGAGCTTCAGCTCTATTTTATAGGTCTGCAACGTGAGGATCAGCCAACCAAGGTAGAACTTCTCCAAAAGGTAATCTATGGATCAAATTGTGATTGTATTTTATGAATTTAGCAGTTTCAGATATTTTTTTTCCTTGCACTGATCAGGTATGTTTCATTGGCCTTGTGACCTTGTACATGATATCTTCATAGGATATTGCTGTGATGGAAGAAGAGTTGAAGACAAAGACTGAACTTATCAAGAAGCAGGAAAGACTGATCCAAGGATGGAGGAAGGAATTACAGGACCAATTGGAAAAACACAAAACCAAGTTAGAGAGGGTATAATTAATGTAATCGATATCTTTTGTACTAGCACAACATTATCTATGTGATGGCAGATGTCTTGGCAAACATTATTTAATGCTAGCCCGAGACTTTTGGTAATTGCTTCTTTGTAAGTATACAACAAGCGTGATCTGGCTATGTGATATACTCTCAGTCCCCTATTTCCTGCTCATTTTATCACAACTGTCCACCTTTGTTTCGATTTCTCTGTTTCTGTATCTTCAGAAAATTAGAGTGTCTTTGGGGATTGTGCTGGTAGATAGACCTAAGTGTCACTACCAGTAGACAGTAGTACAGAAATTTCTGGATTTTAGTATACAAACCAACTCCAGATATTGGAAGAGTATGCAACTATACCATGAGAGGATTCTAGTAGGTTATCTTATATCCTTCAATACAAATTATACTGGGGGGTAATTGCCCTTCTAAAAGTTAAAATCCTTGAACACCCAGTAAATAAGCCATGGTAGACTACTATTTTGTAATTTGTATAATCAATTGTAAATGTTCACCAAGTCTCTGTGCCCTGGACTGGATCCATCAAGCCAGTTGAAAGACTTGAAGGAATAAGAGTAAAGGGAAAAGATGGAATCACTCGGAGAGGAAAAAAAACATTATCCATCACATTTCAAGTGCCAGTTACTCATCAGGTTTTAGTTATGGTTATGATCCTGCTGCAGCCCACCCCAAAACAAAAAAACAAAGAAAGATAACTAGTGATGACCTCATCAAGCTGATTTGAGTTTGAATCTGCGAATCATCAGGTTTCTGAAGCTAACTTAATGGTAAAGAGAATAAAGTAGAAATGGTAAATTTTTGGACTACAAAACCATCTGCAAGGCCAAAGAAGGAATATAACATCTCATTAGATTGATAAAAATCATGTTAATGCTCCATAATTCATCCCCTCTCCCCCTACAAAGTACAAACAGCGGAAACAAATTATCATCCATCTACTTCTTTGCATAGGTAATCAACATTGGGTTCTCCGGTATTATCTTGAATCCTTGGAGTCCCTGCATTGCAACAGTCGATTGAATCTCGTTCTCATACTCTACAAAGGATATCCCTGGTTTTGCTTCCACCATTCTGACTTCCTTAAATCCGGGGTACTGGCAGAAAAGCATTTGAAGCATCATCGAAGTTGTCTGATGGGGAAGGTTCTGAACAAACAATATGCTATTTGGTGGAGATGGAGCCTCCGGGACAGCAGATTTAGCACCACCCACGTATGGAATATGTGACAACTGCAACATTTGATGAGAGAGAGATGGAAAAACTCTTATAAGGAAATACTAGTAAATACACTACTTATGATAATGTGCTTCCGTTTTAGAGATGAGCTGCACATATGTTGCTTCTAAGAATTCCATATAGAGTGCAGAAAGCTGAAATACCAACAGGGTTTTATGATTGAATTTACTCAACCCCACAGTAACCATTCTGAGTGCTTTACTATTAGGAACTTGAACTACAAGTAAATGTAAGAAATTTTAGTTAAAGCAAATTTCTATACGAGTATGAATGCAAGCACATATAGTGAGTTTATTCAATATGTATTCAATTCCATGTTTTATATTATATACTTCCTTAACATTTGGATACTTGACATCAAATGGTATTCAGAATCAGATCAATGTTAGAAATGGTCAGGACTGTATTATTTTCATATACAACTTGACAAAGTGAATTGTGCAAGACATGCTCACCTGAGGTATTGCACCATAAGCACCTGTGTAAGCAGGATTCAGACCCATTGCAGCTTGATTAGCATCATGTTGCTCCTTATGCTTCCTTCCTATAGCACACGGGAGAAATATAAATATCATAAAGAACAAGTGAGAATGTACACTGTAAACAAAGAACATATGCATATAATTTACCTTACATCCCAAAATTTATCTACAATTGCTTCATTCCTCTCCGTCTATCAGTAATTGGGAAATTAAGTTTTGTAATAAATCTTCGTATACTTGTTACGATTCAGATAGACAATAAATTACAGGCAACTTCCCATAACTGTCACGGCATCGCCTAGGCGACGCCTTGGCGTCCAGGCGATGTAGAAATGCACGGCTAGAGGTCGACTTGGGCAAAGCTGCCAAGGCACACGCCTTAGCAGCTCTGACTTAAATGCTTAACTCATCTACTCAGTACCCATCATCTGACCCATTAACGCATGAACATAATACTCCATGACCCATCAATTAAAAAAGGAGAAAGAGAGAAAACCCTTATCTGTAGATTTCGACTCGCAGCATCTCCTTCAAGGCTTCAACCCATCGCAGTTCGAATGCTTTTCTTCATCGCGACCCATCGATTCGCAACAAGGAGACCCATCCCAGCTTCGCGACTGCATCGCAACTTCTTCGCAACTCCATCGGCGACCACACACAGGTTTTTCTTTTTCTTGTTCGCGACTGCATCGCAACTTCTTCGCGACTCCATTGCAGCAAGGAGAACCATCGCATCAAGGAGACTTCTTCGCGACTCCATCCGCGACCACACACAAGTTTTTCTTTTTCTTGTTCGCGACTGCAATTCGAGTGCTTTCTCTGCTATGTTTTTCTTGTTCGCGACTGCAGTTCAAGTGTTTATATAACTTTTACATATTTTTTTCAAGTTCTTATGTACTTAATAGTTGAGATAGGTTCCAATAAAAGACATTATTGGGTTTGGGTAACTTTATTCAACTTTTACTCTAACAGTTTGACAAAAAAGAACATAAAATAAAAAACTTTTATTCAAGTGGTAAATAGTACTCCCTTCCCTTCGTTCCCAAAAAAAGATAATGTATATAAAACAAAATTGTTCCATAAAAATAATTCACTTTTTATTGATAATAGTACAAAATTACATAATATTTTTAAGTTTGTTATCATAATTTCTATGCCATTCTACAACTACTAAATAAAAAACTCATTTTTTATAATAGTAAATATAAAACAAAAAGTTCATCTTTAATATTTATTATTTGTTAAGAAGAAATTTTTTTATAGAACGAATAAGGTACCTAACATTTTATCATTCTACCACTAATTTCTTCTTTTTATATATATTTCTAATCCATTGTAGAGAAAGTGGTAAATTTAAATTATATATATATATATATATATTATTAAAAAAATTATTGTTTTACAAATATATATCTAATTTTGAAGATGATAAAATATTGCCACTTTATGGTATAAAATTATCAATAATTTTAAAACGAGAAACATATTTGTGATGGTTGGTTGCAACTTAATTTTCTATGTGTTGTTTGTTAAATTCTTCATTTCTTTTACTAGTTTTTAATATCAAGGGATTTATTTTTGGATTATTATTGTTAAGTATTTACATAATTGTGCTTTTAATGTTATTCCATAGTGTTATGTTTTGGATTATAATGTATATGAAATTTTATTGTCAATATACTTGTTAAGTAAAATAAATAATATATAAAGTGCACATTGTAAACGACTTGTTGCCATACGAACGCCATGACGGCTACCGCCACGACTCGCCGCTGTGGCGCCATGACAACTATGCAACTTCCTATCTTGGTCATGAAGACCGTTCAACTTTTTACTCATTAAGTTATACAAAGGAATGTTATTTCCACAAGAATTTTTAATAATTCCAAGAGGCTTCCTCTCACCTAAAGGTGGGAGTGTGGAATAGTGGGACTCACCCCAATATCTCATGAGACAAAACCTTGTGAAACCTTGTATTCCTTCTTTCCAAAATATTAGAGTAAAATGAATTCTAGTTTTGTCTCAATATAAATGAGCAAAATGACTTTTGGAAGCATAAGTATACATGTTAGTATCTCATTTCTCAAGAGGATAAGGTATGTGTCCTCAATTTTGACATTTTTAGTAAGTTTCTCTTATATTTTGGAATGGAGGGAATACATATATAAAAAAGGGTTTGTGAAAATAACATTTTCCTAAATTATATCATTAAAAAGATATTGTTGCTGAGATCTTTAGCCAAATAGTTTGAACTCTATAACTGAGAAGAAGACTAAAAGCCTCAATTATTCATTTACAGATTCACAAAACTAGCTATCAGCTTTCTAAAATTTTTACATGACTCCTTGGGATCCTTAACCAGTTATAGAAAACTTCAAGTTCTACACACAGCATGGAGAAAATATCAAAATACTCTCTCAAATAAACAGGTGGATTCTGTTCCTAGAAATTACGATATATTAAAATATATTCAAATGCCACACAGAGAAAACTGAAAGATAGAATTCATAGATCCCTTAAAATGCCAAGTCGGACTTTATCATGTAGGATGTGTATAGGCTTGCATCTTTATCACAAATATCACCTAATGTATTGTCCACGAATACTCGAAGAGTAGATCCATCAATATGTTACGTCTTGATACCAAAACCCAGCAAATAGTCAGAAATGGATAGAAAGACTGAAGCATGATTATCATATGTCGAATTGGCGGTACAATTCATAAATCTGAAAGAACATGATACAACCATTCATGTTGCCATGCAAAGGCATTAGGGAGAGGACGGAGTGGGATGCCATTGCGTGACGTGGTCTTTGTAGAAGGAGAGGAACACACACTGTTTTTGTTTAACCTTCTTTTCTGGTTCCATTAGGCTAGGCTCTGGTTTACATCTGGTGGATATTTTGAGCACTGAGGCTCAGAAAAAGCTTTATTCAAGTTTTAGGACCCTTTCTTAGGCTACATGTGTCTAGTTTTGGGGTTGTTGAGTACCTTTTTCCAGTGGAACTCAGGTTTATCTTTTTACAGCAATAGGTATAGTCTCTGGGTGTCGCATTCTGGTTTAGCTCCCCCCTCCAAAAAAAATAAAAATAAAAGAAAATAAAGCTCTGATATGTTTTCCTCTGTAGATGCCTAGACAGTAATGAGTAGTGTTAGCATTACAATATAGGAGCACACAATATACAACAAACATTTTATGATGATGTTAAGAGTTTTGCTATATTTTACGACAAAACATGGCAAATTTTGTTAGTGACTAGATAAAATGGCAAACTATGTAAAATAAGAGCACATAAATGGGTAGTTTGTGGATGTATCTGCTCGCAACAAAAGTCATAACTTTTTTGTCAAAAGATATATCATTTTTTTTAATGTTATCTAACAGATATTTCTTCTGAACAAATTGCATTTTCAAGTAGTTGATGTTTCTACTATCTTCTGCTGTTGTCGATCAAGTATATGATCAAACAATGATGATATGTTACTATCAGTTCAATACTCGTCAAATAAGAAACTGTCAATACCACAATACAAAATCATATCAACTAACAATACTTGAGGCCAAAAGATCCCAAACTGTTAACGAAGCTCGCATCAAAAAGCATGACTGCACATAAACCATTCACTTAAAAGTATATATTACCTTTATCCTCATGCCTCTTTCGTCTTTCACGTGGCACAAAAGTACCATCTGCTTTCGCTATGATATCTGATTTTGTCTTTGCATATTGGATCCTCTGTGTTGATTACATACAATAATGATTAATTTATTAGCAACATATGGCAAACAAAAAGAAGGAATTTGAATATTATGGGTAGAAACATTTTTATTAGTTTTCATGATAACCAAGAAACAAACACCTTTGCTAATCATTGAAAGCCAATTTACTAACAATAAAGAAACATGATTGCACTCAAGTTCCTAATAGGTTTGTTTGAAGTGTCTTAACATTTTGTACCTTTGTAGTAACACTATAAATAAAGCATTGAATACTTAGTCCAGGAGGGGGGCAAATTCCTCTAGTTTTTAAAAAAAAAGAAAAAAGAATTACTGATCAATTATATGCAACCCTATACTTGAATTCCCTCAAAGGAATCATGTGTATACTTAAGTTTCATATATTAGTTGGCTACCAGACTGAAAAATTTCTTACATGTGTAATGCTGAAGGAAAATCAAGGAAAACTGACAAGTATTTCCATGTGAAAATAAGCAGGACAGACTACAGAGCCCCTTAAACTGAGATTAATATTTACATGGAGAGTAAACCCTATGGGATTTAAGTAATAATTTCACATATATAAGACTGTAAAAGATAAGGGGGAGATCTGGCAAAAGTAAGATAGAAATATACATAAATAAAGAAAGACTTGTTGTTTAGAAATTAATACTGGCGAATTGCCATAATTTACAATTATGTTTACCTAGTCCATAAAATAAAATCCTCCCTCAATCCAAAACATAACATCAACTTAATACAAGTAGATTATCTTCTTAAGAAATGAAACGCTTAACTGTATATTATACTTTCAAAAGTCATTTTGATCATTTATTTTAACTAAAAATCATTTCTCTTAAATTCTGGAACAGGCGTAGTACAACAATTAACTATAATATACATAAATTAAGGACGGGAGTATTTATCAAACCATGGGCTTATCGTAGAAGGGGAATCCCTGCATCTGGCGAAGAGAATTGGTAGCAGAAGAAACGTCCTCAAAAACAACCCAAGCTTGACCTTTGTGCTTTAGGGTTTTGAAGGCTAATATCTCCATTATCTTCCCAAATTGTGTGAATACAGCGTGTAGCGATTTCTTCAACTCTGCAGTAAATCATTATTCAGCCTGCAAACCCTTACATATAGATGTAAACATTCATATAGAGAGAAAAAAGGAATGAAGAATACCTTCAAGTTTAATTTTTTCGTTGAGATTGTTGATGTATATAGTATTATTCGTCGGAACGTCGGTACCAGCAGTCAATTCGGCCATCTCTCCCTGTTGAAGCAAAATTGATTCAAACTCAGAGCTGGGCAGAAGCTTGAAATTGGAGTTAATTAGAGCGGCCAATTCTTCGTTTTTAATAAGCATCGGCGTTAATGGGTCATTCTGAATGGGCGGAGATTAATTAATTGTTACAAACATTCTTTGGGCCACAACTGAACAATGTTTGGAAATAATAGACTACTACTGTTACAATTTAGTAGCCCAATCTTGATTACCCTTAGGATGAATTACATATTCTATTACATTTTTAAAAATAATTACAAAAATAGTTCACTCATAAAATTTCTACACAACTAATACACTTTCATATTTATTTACAATACTAGTGCAATTAGGATTCCTTAATTTAGGCAATTAGTATTCAATTAGAATTCCTTAATTTTAAGATTAGTGTACACTCTCTCCTCATCTATAATAAGTGCAGTTAGTCATCACCCTTCTTCTTTATTCAATGTATTCATTATATATATATATATATATATATATATATATATATATATATATATATATATATATATATATATAAAATGATTTTTCAATCATATTTTGTAATTAATGGACTATATAAAAATATTTGATTTGATTGCATTGCATGGTTCTTATCAGGATCTGGGGAAGGAGGTTCTGCATGTGTTCATATGTATCAAATCCCACCAGTGAATCCACCTTCAGCGAGAGTAATTCACGGAGTCCATCATATCAAATTCAGGTTGAAGATTCTGGACAAAAGCAATGAAGCCAGAATGTTCAACAATGTGAAGGGGATAGTCATGCATGATTATCATCCTAGCAATCTCATGGCGACAACGATCTGAATCGAATGCAAAATAAGGCACACCGGCAGTTCTGTAACGTCGTTTTGGTGCACCATTAATGCCTACAATTCCACCCATCTTTGAAGGTGCACTGTAAGGAGATAATAAATTCTTCTCGTGGTTACGCAGGACCACTGGACAGGTTCCCTTGGGAATGTGGCGTGTGAGGTGAATGGTGTCAGCAACTTTAGAACCTGTACTGTATGCAAAGGATATGAAGTGGATTGAGCACAAAAAGTGGATTAAGGTGGGTATGAAGATTCAGGCGGTGGATATGAAGATTCAGGCGGTGGCAGCGGTGGATATGAATACTGGATGATGGTAACCAAACCTTCATATCAAGGTACCCAAACTGTCATATCAAAGTAACCAATTAACCTCCATACTTCAAATTTTTTCTTAGTTCAGTTGGTTACCAAACCTTCAGATCAAGGTAAGTAAACATTCGTTACCAAGATAACAAAACATTCATACCAAAGTAACTAATTCACATCCATACATGCAGTTTTTTCATAGTGCAGTTGGTAACCAAACCTTCAGACCAAGGTAACCAATTCAATTTTATTAAGTTACCAATTTCGTTTTAATGTGATGCAGTTGGTAGTCAACTATTCATAAAAAGGTAACCATTTTATTATTTATGAGTAACAAAATAGTTATAAATTTTTTTTCAGAACATTAATTGTTACATCTATTTATTTTTAAATTTTTTGTAGGGCGAATCTTCTTCTTATTCTCATTGGCGTTTTGGACAACGGAGATTCGCGGCGGTGTAGCGACGGAATATGTGAGGTGTAGCGGTAGACTATTATTTCAAAGTGTATGTGAGGGAGATGAAGATTTGAATTTGAATATTTAAATTTGAATTATTATTTTGAATTTGAATTTGTTTTTGTTGTTAGATCCAAATATTTGAATTATTAATTATAGCAGTTATTTGTCCTTGATTTTAGGTTTTCTTATTAATGTAAATTGTACTATTTTTGTAATAATTACATTCTTTTTATAATTATTTGGTTGATGCACTTTTCTTGTAATTACTTTCTATTTATTGTATACTTATGTAAAGGACCCCTAAATTTTAACTATATTCCCTCCCCCTTCCCCACCCCAAAAAAGAGTCTTATTTATTAATTTCTTAATATAAAAAATCATTTTTTTGTGATAATAGTATAATGTGAGTATGTGATACATTGTTCTCAAATTTGTCATCAAAATTTTATTATCAAATTACACTATTAAATTAATTATTTATTATTTTCAGGTGTAGATTTGAAAAATTATATATGAATCCTTAATATTCAAAAATTTTACAAATAACTTCCTTTTTTTTATTTGTGAAACAAAGGGAGCAGTTCAGTTTAATATATTAATAAGTTGAGAATTTTAGAACAAAATTAATTTCTAATATTAATGAGCTGTGTTGAGTTTATAATGATTTACTAAGATTTGGCCGTAATAAATTAAAGTAATATATTTTCAATGAAATTATTGTACTTATATATATATGACTTGAATGAATAGATTACCTCTAATTATTTGTAACTCTTCTTTTGTTATTTGCTTTATGGACTTTCTCATTTGTGTGAAAGGTGGGACAACTCCTCCAAATTACCTTTGTTTTTAATTTTTTTAACACATCTCTTCTCCCAAAACAATGAACTCAATGTTGGGAATTCAACAGACGTCTAGGTAGAATGCATGTTATCCTTTATGAGTAATTTTTGAGCTTGTGGCAGAATTATAATTGTTATGATTAAGAATAAGTTTCATCCTAATTTATCTAATCTTATATTACTAACATATAGTAGTACTTTCATATCCATCCCAATTCAATTTTATCACATATTTATTGACATGTATATAATTTTTTAATTTTTACTCCATCCGTTTTAAAATATAAGATCATTGTAAACTTTTTGAGGTCAACTTAAAATATTTTCAAACTCAAAATTAACTTTAATTTCTTTAATTTTAAACAATACAATGAATATTCTCGTTGTTAAATTTATTATTTCATAATTTTTAATGAATCGCCTTAATTTTAAGTTTAAAAATATCTTAAATTAACTTTCAAAAGTCTACAATAATCTTAGTCAAGTAAAGAAGTTAATATTTCTTTAATCTCAAAAAAAAATTGAAATTTAAAAATCACATACCAACAGATTCCAAGAATTTGCAAAGAAAATGAGTAATACTGTATATGCAACCAGTAGCAGTTGAGAACAAAAAATTTAATTGGTCGGGTAGCTGTTAGCATAAACTGTGTCGAGCCTTGCTGGCATTGCATTTTTACAGGACGAGGCAGACTGTCGGTTCTCTGTATTAAGCTTATAATAATTCTGGAAAATTTCCAACAAATATGATCTTTATGAGAAATATAAGACATTAGTTATTCTCATCACGCACTAAATGACCTATAACCCGGCAGATTACAACAACAGCAGCATCACAACTAGCAAACTATGTTTATGCTGAATACACAAATAAATGAAATAAAAATAGTATATTTAATGATCATTTTGAAAGATAAACCATTCCGATAGAATGAAATCCCTTTATTTTTTTATTCCATTCCATGTGTACAATATGAAATAAAATTCATTTCAATAGAATACATATATGTGATAATTTTGTCATTATATAACAACACCCGTGGCCATCACAAACAACCAAACATACACTTAAAATCATCCTATTCCATCCTTGAATCCAAACGCAGCATTTAAGGTTTGATATCAAAGCTTTACCTTGATGTAATTACCATAACTATATTTTCCAGAGTCCATTCAATTAACGACTTCTCAAAAAAGAAAGTCCAAGCAAGTTTTGGAAGCAGGGGAGTTTAGTGTGGTTCTTTCCCGCTCACTGAATCTTATACTAGTTATCATCTTTTTCAGACAGCTAGATTGGTCAAGGCCAGAAATTTGACCTTGCCTTTGTCGCGTAATGTAGATTCAACCCTAAGTTATTCTATACATCTAGAATCAAAGTTTAATATAATGCAATAGAACATACAGTCATCCCTCATCAATCAATTTCTTAATGACTGATGCCCTCTTAATATCAGATACTAACCCGTTAGGTAAATAAAGGTATCTAGTGTGTAATAATCATAAGTGACACGAGAAGTGCAATGCAGAATGACTCAAATCTAATGGTAACCAATAGAGCCTCGCGTTCATTTTGTTTTGAAGAATAGACGCATGTCAAGTAGCAAACAAGCTTTTTTAGTTTCAGTGGGAATGTATCTCATGCTACTCTAACCCAGTCAGGAGTTTGTCTTTCCTAATCAAAAATATTGATGGATACTTCTGAAATTACATGGACACTAAATAAGAAATGCACACTCCATGAGTGGGAGTAGGGGTTGGGGGTGGGGGAAAACAAGGATTATAATGTGTACATCTTGGACGTACATACTAAAAGAAAGTCATATTTGTTTTATTGATCACATCTTAATAACACAATGTAGTGCTTACATTAACAAATTTGAAGTTAAGATAACTGAGCTCAATTGTGTCAAACATGGGTCCTAATATGACCAACAACTCCTGATTTGAATTTCTTAAGCTGTTCCATCAGCTGATTGCTCAACAATCAATATCAAACTAGAAAACAGAATGCAATTTAAGAAGTCCCAATCAACTCAAAACCCTACCATGAATGAAATTATATCTTCAAAACAGTGTGAATTCTGGACAGCTCTCTAAGCCATATCTGACTTTCTAGACCATGAAGTACCAAATATATACAAGAAGTCGATACAATCAACAATCTTTCATAGTAGGTCAATAATGATAAGCTCTAGTGCTAGTTCTGCTTAACTTATTAAAACTATAAACACTATACGTAGAAACATAGTTTGGCAACCTCCTTTTCTCAAAATTCAGTATAAACACAATTCAACCATGAGGACATGCATAAGAACGATAAACATCTTATCACGCTACTCACAGTAACCAAATGTTTACAACAAAGTTGTAAGTTGCAGCTAAAGCAGATGACCAGCTTAAGAAAGAGTTCAAGCCAGACAAACTTCTCTGTAGAACTCGCTTGTTAATTCATGAATAACAGATACCTCTATACACATCACATGTATTACAAAATTTTCTTCCCAAAATCCTTTCCCCCACATATCATCTCAAAAACTACTCAACATATCATGTAATACCTCTTCAACAAATTTTCAATTTCCATCAAAAAATAACCACACAATAGTTTTAGATACCAACTTTGATCCACTTGCAATTATTACTATAGCATTTAAGTCCAGTGCACATACATATGCTTTATGTATGCACATATAGCAGAGATAAAATTCCAGGCCAAGCAGTATGCCACCAGAAAGCAATTACAATTAACATACAACTAAAGATATGGAAAAATTATTCAATTCTCAAAGTAGGAGAAAAGAGAAAAAAGTCAACATTTAAACAAGGTGTAAGCGCCATTGCCAATTAAACCCAAATTAAGAGGAACAAAATACAAGTTTCACCTTTTAAGCATAAATTCAATTAAGCCCTAAACTGAAGAAACAAAAGGGTTTGATTTCATCTTCCTTACATGCCCATTGTTGCCATTAGAATTGCAATTCAATCCACATCCACACTGCGGACAAATCTCGAAATTATCAATCGGAAAGTTCGCGGAAGCGATACCGACGGAGAATTCAATGTCATCGTCGCTCCGATCAACCTCGACAATATTGAGCCAGAGGAAGAGTACTTTAACGCTTACGCCACTGAGGTTGGTGAGCTTGTTTTTTGCTATGTGCCCACTGACTGTCGATTTGTATTTAAGTTGGTATGATCCTTCAAGAGAAAAACTGCAGGAACCATTCAAATAAAGACTAAACTTTCCACTGGTTCTGTCGAGATCGTACCTCTTTACGCCCTTTGGGAGGATACCCACCGGAAAGCCGTATGATTGGAGTAGATCATAGGCGGTGGGAGCGTCGCCGGTGTCTATGGCAGCGGCGACGTTTGGTGGTGGAATTGTCCATAGTGAAAAACAGATGAGAGAGAGAGTGAGGACGATGATTGGAGACATTTGATGAGTTCTGGTTTGGGTTTTGAAGGATTTTTTTGGGTACTATTTGATTAATGGGTGGAATCAAGTATTATTGATTATGATCATTTGGTGTTATTGTAGTCTGTGGATAGATGGCGGACTTTTTTGATATAGTCGCCGGAAAAAACTTAAAGAGGAGATCACGTGATAGTCGGTGTTTGCGAGAAATAAAATTTAACTTAAAATACTACACCAAACTTCTAACCTACAACTTGACAAAATAGTTACATAAAAGCATACCAAATGATATAATTAGTACTGCCTCCGTCGTCCGTGATAAAAGTATTTATTATTATTTTAAATAATTTTATATTAAATATTTTTTTTAATAACTAAATTTTTATACATATTTTTTTATTATACTCATAGCATTAAATATTTTATACTTTTCTTATTTTAATTATCTCTCCATATTTAATGACATTATTATGAGTAATTTTGTCATTTCATTTATATTCTTAATATGCGAGAAAAGTTTACCAAAACTTTTATCCTGGGACGGAAAGAATAGTAATTAGTTATTTGGTTTAAATATAAATTATTATCATGATTTATTTAAAAAAAAATTATTTTGATGATCGATTTTTTACTTTTTATAATTAAATTATTAATTTTTTTATTTTCGTTCAATTAAACTCGTAACATAATAAATTAATAATATGCCATAAATATTTGACATTTCAATAAAACCTGAGTTTTCTACAAAATATATTTTGTGACCAGAATAAAAATTCAAAATTTTTCCATTTATATCTCTTGAATTCTTATATACTCTATTTGTCCTAAGATAAAATTTTTTTTTACTATTTTAAATAGTGACAAGTTAAATATCTATTTATCTTAAATAATTTATTTTTTACCAGAGCCGGTCCTAGATTTTTTAAGGCCCAGGATAAATTTTTTTAAGTGTGCCCCTTTATACAAATTAAATTAAAAAATAAATAAATTATGTGAGACCCCGAATTTTATGAAATAAAAGTATTCAATTTTTCTATTTTGGTAAATGGTTAAATTGATAAAAGGTTAAATTTAAGGGTGATATGTGAATTTTTTTTAAAGTAAACAAGTTGTCATAAAATACCTGGTCACTATTCACGAGTTACTATTCACCCAAATTACTATTCACTCTAGTATCGTTCACTCGAGTATTTTGGACACTTTTTGTGTCGGAGTACTATTCATGAGTTACTATTCACGGGTTACTATTCATCCAAATTACTATTCACTCTAGTATTGTTCACTCGAGTATTTAGGACACTTTTTGTGTCGGAGTTACTATTCATGAGTTACTATTCACGAGTTACTATTCACGGGTTACTATTCATCCAAATTACTATTCACTCTAGTATTGTTCACTCGAGTATTTGAGACACTTTTTGTGTCGGAGTTACTATTCAGGAGTTACTATTCACGAGTTATTATTCACGGGTTACTATTCACCCAAATTATTATTCACTATAGTATTGTTCACTCGAGTATTTGGGACACTTTTTGTGTCGAAGTACTATTCAGAAGTTACTATTTACGGGGAATATTCGTACGACGGTACAATCATTGGTGGACCCCACAACGGAATTATTGTCGGATTGAGAAAACGACAAAAATATTTTATTAAAAATAACGGCAGAAGTTTTACCGTTGATACTGTTGAACTACTCGGTAGTAAAAGTACAGTAATACGTGTAGTTGCATAGTAGCACACGGTATTGATGCTTATGTGAGAAGTCACTCCAGTTTGATTCAATTGTTGTCAATTAATAATATGAATTATTTAGCGATAATGACGTTTTGTTTTATTCGTATTATTAACGTAATAAAACAGAAACATCTTTTTATATAAAACAGAATACTTTATTAAAGTTATTCTATAAATAGAATATATTATATTCTATTGTGCATAGTATTTTACATAGTAAAATCTTTTTATATAAAGCAGAATACTTTATTAAAGTTATTCTATAAATAGAATATATTATATTTTATTTAAAAGATTTTTCTTTAAATATAGACCGTCAGATTAAAGTAAATCAATCTGGACCGTTCATGGATTAGTTACTATGCATTCCATTTTCCTATAAATAGAAGCTCATTCTTTCATTATTTTCTTACGAATTCACTGAACTCTAGAGAGAGAAACTATAGAGAGAAAGAAGAAGAGTATTCTGTCACTTAACTACTTCTTTATTTCAGTTCTTCTTTAAAACGGTAAGGGGTGTTATTCTTTCTTATTCATGAAGAGAACTTATGTTATTCCATTCTTTATTATTCTGTTGGAATAACCTGTATGCGTGGTTTACCCTATACTTGGTGGAATGACCTGTATATGCGGTTTACCCAATACTTGGTGATCTTCTTCTGTTATTCCATTCTTTATTATTATGTTGGAATAACCTGTTTATGCGAAGTACCGCATACTTGGTGAAATTCTTTTATTATTTCGTTCTTTACGATTCTGTCGGAATATCCTGTCGGTGTGAATTTCACCTGACCTGGTTCTATCATTTATTATTCCGCATTTATTATTCTGTCGAAATATCCTGTCAGTGTGAATTTCACCTGACCTGGTTCCATATTTATTATTCCGCATTTATTATTCTGTTGGGAATAACCTGTCTGTGCGGTCTCTATCGCATGCATGGTGAATCCTTCTGTTATTCCATTCTTTATTATTCTGTTAGAATAACCTGTCTATGTGGATTGCCACATGCATGGTGAATAATCCTTTATATTCATTCCTTATTAAATTGTGGAAATGATCTGTATACGTGGATTACCGCATGGCTGGTGAAAATCCATTTGCAGTTTCATATATTCTTTATTATACTCATTTGGTTAAAGTTTTGATTTCTATACTCCATGGTATTAGTGGAATATCCTTGATATTTGCGTTTCATCCAGTATCTTTTCATGAAAATATTCTTCTGAGCATTCTTGACTGTTACTTTACAAAGAAGTATCATGTTGACAATTTGGATATTATTAATTCCTGGATAAACTAATTCTTGAACTTGTTTAATTGAATTCCTATAACATTGTCTTCATCTCATGTTTATTTTATGTTAAAAGTCATCTTTGGCTTACGTGCATAGATGGACTTAGTATGATTATGACCAGGGATCATTCGGTATAATCATGAACTATGATGTTATAAGTAGTGTGGTAAAAGTCCTCAGTGGCTTGTAATGCATTGATAGACAGTTTTTGGTATGATTATGACCAGGGATTTTTCGGTATAGTCATGATCATTGATGATTTAATAAATATCATTGGCCCGTAATACAAGGATGATTAGAAGATGTGGTTTATTTATTAAGCTGAGTCTCAGTGATAAAAGTTGATGAAAATATTTTTAAATCATAGAAGATAGTAGGTTTTATTCTCTACTTGACTCTTCTAATGAATTGCTTATTCCGCTGCAGTTAAACTTGATGTCTATTGTATTTTATCAGTTTAACATTGTTGAAGACTATTGATAATTTATTCTTCATTATCTTAGTCATAATATTTCTTACTGGGCTAGTTGAGCTCACCCTTTCTTTCAATGTTCTCTTCAAGAAATGAGAATATAGCTGGGACGAGTCAGGGAAATGAGTGATGGTCCAGAAGATAGCATTAGTAGTTCTCACTATTCTGTTAAATAGTGTGACAATAAATGTAATGACGACTCCGTGAGTATGGATATTGTCTAGATGACAATATTCCTATTAGAACTCTCAGTTTATGTATTGTCGTATGTTACACGATATTTGTATAATTAAGTTTGTATTTGTATTTTGTACCATGTAAGTGACGACCCAAGATGGGTGACGTATACCTAATTTTGGGGGCGTCACAAATTATCAACTAATTATTTTTAATAAAATCATAAGAATTTACAAAAGATAAGGAAGAACACTTTAAAATATCATCGAAGCAAATAATCATCATATGTACCTACAAAATAAAAATATCAATGAAATTGGTAAAACTAATGAAATATCCACTGTAGTTGGCAAGTTTTACTGATTACACAATTGAACTTTTTATTTTTTAAATTATCCCACTAAACTAATTATTACTTTGAAATTGGGTTATTTCTTTTAAAAAAATAATCGGACGTTAATTTTTTATTTAAAAACTAATGAATTACCCACTGCAGTTGGTACGTTTTACTGATTATGTGACGCCCCCAAAATTAGGTATACAACACCCATCTTGGGTCGTCAGATACATAGTACAGAATACAAATACAACTGTCGTGTACAATATGACAAAACATAAACTGTGAGTTTGAATACAAATATTATCTTCTAGAGAGTATTCATACTCAAAAGGAGTCCTCATTACATTTATTAACACACCATTACATAGAATAGTGAGGACTACTAACTAATACTATAATTCGGACCATCACTCCGTTCCCCGACTTGCCCCAGCTACGTTCTCATTTCCTGAAGAGAACAGTGAAAGAAAGGGTGAGCTCAACTAGCCCAGTAAGAAATATTATGACTAAGATAATGCAGAATAAATTATCATTAGCCTTCAACAATGTTAAACTGATAAAATATAATAGACATCAAGTTTAACTGCAGCGGAACAAGCAATCCATTAAAAGAGTCAAGTAGAAAATAAACTCTACTATCTTTTATGATTTAAAAGATTTTTCAATACTGTGATCGCTGAGACTCAGCTTAATAAAATAATCCACATCATCGAATCACCCCTGCACTACGGCCAAGGATATTCGTATATTCATTAATGGTCATGATCATGCTAACAACTGTCCATCAATGCACTACGGGCCAATGAGGACTTTTACCACATTATTTGTAACATTACGGTCATGATTATACCGAATAATCCCTGGTCATAATCATACCAAGTCCATCTATGCACTACAGGCCACAGATGACTTTTAACATTTTATAAACATGAGGATGATAACAATGATATAAGAATTCAATAAAACAAGTTCAAGAATTAATTTATCCAAGAATTAACAACGTCCAAATTGTCAACATGATATTGCTTTGTGGAGTAAAATTCAAAAATACTTAAAAGAATATTTTCATGAAAAGATACTGGATGAAACGCAATTATCAAGGATATTCCACAAATTTTATGGAGTATAGAAGTCAAAACTTAACCAACTGAGTATAATAAAGAATGGAATAACAAAAGAAATCACCATGCATGCGATAGACCGCACAGACAGGTTATTCCAACAGAATAATAAATAATGAAACCAGGTCCGGCGTAAACGCACAGACAGGATATTCCGACAGAATAATAAATAATGGAACCAGGTCCGGTGTAAAACACACAGACAGGATATTCCGACAGAATAATAAATAATGGAACCAGGTCCGGTGTAAAACACACAGACAGGATATTCCAACAGAATAATAATAAAAACGGAACCAGGTCCGGTGTAAAACACACAGACAGGATGTTTCAACAGAATAATAGAAGAATGTCACCAAGTATAGGGTAGACCGCATATACTGGTTATTCCAACAGAATAATAAAGAATGGAATAACAGAAGTTCTCTTCATGAATATAAAAGAAATAATATTCCCTACCGTTTTGAAGACGAGCTGAAATAAGGAAGTAGTTGAGTAGCAGAATACTCTTCTTCTCTCTCTCTATAGTTTCTCTCTCTAGAGTTCAGTGAATTCGTAAGAAATAATGAAGGAATGAGCTGCTATTTATAGAAAAATAGAATGCATATTAACTAATCCATGAACGGTCCAGATTGATTACTTTAATCTGACGGTCCATATTTAAAGAAAAATCTTTTAAATAAAATATAATATATTCTATTTATAGAATAACTTTAATAAAGTATTCTGTTTTATATAAAAAGATGTTTCTGTTTTATTACGTTAATAATACGAATAAAACAAAACGTCATTATCGCTAAATAATTCATATTATTAACTGACAATAATTGAATCAAACTGAGTGACTTCTCACATAAGCATTAATAATCAATACCGTGTGCTACTATGCAACCACATGTATTACTGTACTTTTACTACCGAGTAGTTCAACAGTAACAATGGTAAAATTTTCGCCGTTATTTTTAATAAAATATTTTTGTCGTTTTCTCAATCCGACAATAATTCCGTTGTGGGGTCCACCAATGATTGTGTCGTTGTACGAATATTCCCTGTTAAAACGAATATTCCCCGACCAATCAAATATTATATAACAACTTGCGTACTTTGCAAAATTTATAAATATTACCCACAACTATAACATTATATCAAATTAACTCCATAATATTCAAAAATGATATTTATAAAAAATTCATCTTTATTTATAAAAGTTGGGGTCTTACAGATTACACCATTGAACTTTTATTTTTTCAAATTACCCGATTAAACTAATTAAAAAATAATTATTTTAAATATTTTAAAAAATTATTATTATTTTTAGTAAAAAATATTAGAAACTTTAAATTATTTTTTCCATAAAATGAGTAAAGTTTCATAAAATATAGATTTAAAAAAATTAAAATTTTATAAAACGTTATTGATTTTAAAAAAAAATCTCTTTTTTCCTTTTGAAAATAAAATTTATTTTTTTGAATCTATATTTTATAAAATTTTACTCATTTTTTTAAATATGAAGAATTTTTCAATTTTTATCTTGAAAATAATATTTATTTATAAAAATTCTTACTTTCTTTTTTGAAAAAATTGAATCAATTTTTTTATTTATCATTTACTATTTTTTTTTATTTTAATTTCTATTTTTAGTTTTTTTTTTAAATTCTAATATTAAGAATTAGTCATTCTGTTAAGAAATTAAGTAGACATTAATTTAATTTAAAATCACTTTAATTTGTTTGAATCTATATTTTATGAAACTCTACTCATTTTATGAAGAAAAAAAAGTTTTTAATATTTTTTACTTAAAATAATAATAATTTTTAAAAATATTTAAAATAATTATTTTTAATTAGTTTGATGGGATAATTTAAAAAATTAAAAGTTCAATGGTGTAATCAGTAAAATGTGCCAACTTAAGTGGGTAATTCATTAGTTTTGTAGATAAAAAATTAACGTCCGTTTATTTTTTTTTAATGAAATGACCCAATTTCAAAATAATAATTAGTTTAGTGGTGTAATTTAAAAAATTAAAAGTTTAATGGTATAATTAGTAAAACCTACCAACTACAGTGAGTATTTCTTTAGTTTTGTCCAATGATATCTAAACCACAAAATATCATTTAAAATGACTTCTTGTTGCACTTTTAGATGCAAAATCATCAATTATACTATCATATTTAATGTTTTTTAATATATAATTTTTAATGCATAATATCGTTAATCTTTTTATTATTTTATTTTTTATATATATATAAATATATAAGTTTATAAAAAAATTTGAACCCCCTCAACTGTAGGCTCTGAACGATTTCTCTGATAACCCTTATCTAGGGCCGACTCTATTTTTTATAATAATTTATCTATAATACTTTTAATAATAATTTTAATATTTCTATTGTCTATTCATATTTATAAAGTTGTTAGGATATATCACACTCAAACTTCGTCTATAAGTCTAATACTGAATAACTGGGAAATTAACCATCGATCATTACCAAAGACCACAACCCAAATGGTCACCAAAGTCTGTCACGTATTAAATGCACTACAAGAACATAGAGTCGTGCGCCTATCATGTCAAAACTTAGTGACAACTATCTCACCAGTCACCTCTCATCAACCAACATGTGGCACAACGCACGTAATAAGGTCGACACCCTTAAGCGCCCTCCTTTGGCGCCAATCCCTTCATATAATAAACTTTGCATGTACCAAATTAAGAGGTAAGTCACTATTCATCCCTTTCCTAGTTTTAAATACCTTCGTTGTTAGAAAAAGTCTAGGGGTATCGGGATTTTCCGACCTGTCCGAATTTTTTTTTTGTTGCTTTGTACTACAAAATAATTAATGTGATTTATAGAAACTGAAATTTTTATAAAATACAGTGATTTAGGTGTTATTTAGATACACGTAAAAAACAGGGTTGTACAGACTATATAGCCCTGTTTGTTACGTGTATCTAAAAAGACACCTAAATCACTGTATTTTGTAAAAAATTCAGTTCCAATAAATCACATTAATTATTTTGTAATATAAAATAAAAAAAAAATAAAAATATTCCGACTTGTCACTATCCCAATCGGAAAAGGCCGGTACCCATAGAAGGACTCTCATTGTTGGCATCTTTCTGACAAAAACTTGATACTTACTTTCACGTCAAATAGCACCCCCCAGGCAGCAACGCCGGGTCACCAGTCTGTTTTCCTTGTGAAGGTCCGAAGCCAGATGTACGAAGAGAAACGTTATCAGGGGTATAACTAATTATGAGTAGAAAATAATGTAATTAAATAAAAATTTAATATGAATAATTTTGTCATTTTATTATTTTTTTTAATATATGTAAAAAGTTAATAATTTGTATCCCGTGATGAAAGGAGTATATATATATATATATATATATATATATATATATATATATGAGATGTGATTCATAGCTTGTATTGACTATGTGTACTATTTCAACTAACTCATCTCTGGCCGCCCAATGGAAAATCTAAGGGCTTGATTGGGGCCCGACAGCTACTTTCTCTTACTGCCAACTAGATTTTTTTATGTTGTTAGCTACTCTATCTACCAACCAATCAAAATGCTGACATTTTGACTGATTTTTAGATATATTAACGACTAATATAAAAGAATTTGGCTCGTAGAAATTAATTATGGGACTTAAAGTAATTATAATTTAAATTAAAAAATATAGGTAATTAATACTCCACTCGCTAATTAATTCAAAAATATAAAGAAGTATAAAATGAGTAACAGACTAATATAAAGAATAGTTTTGACTAAGTAATTTGGGAATATTAATTGACTACGTAATTTATTTATGAGTTGGATTATTAATAATACTAAGTAGTTTGGGACTCAATCACCATTTTTTTATATGAATTATTAATAATATTAATTAATAAAATAACGTATGTATAAAGATAATTACTGATTATCACCTTATGATTATTGATTATAAATAATACGTAGATATATCGAGTTTATATTGAATTCTTGCCCATAAAGAAATTACGTAGTCAACTATTACTCCCAAATTATCTAGTCAAGTACTATTATTTATATTAGTCTAATTTTTATTTTATAATTCTTTATATTTGTGAACAAATTAACGAGTGGAGTATTAATTAGCTATATATTTTTAATTTAAATTATAATTACTTTAAATCCCATGATTAATTTCTACGAGGCAAATTTTTTTATGTTAGTCGCTATTTTCCCTAGCGGCCAGTAAAAATGATCGCGTTTTGACTGGCTGCTAGAAAGAGTAGTAGCCAACATAAAAGAATTTGGTTGACCGTAAGAGAGAGTAATGGCTGACCCCAACCAAACCCTTAGATCTTTCATTGGATGGCAAGAGATGGGTTAGTTGAAATAGTATTCATAGCTAACGCAAATTATGGATCACTTGCCCCCCCTCTCTCTCTCTCTCTATATATATATATATAACAAGGATCAAAAGCATTCTCCTTATCTAGCATTCCTCTTTAAATAGCATTCCTTTATTAAAATTATATCGTTTTGGAAATTTTTAAAAAAGAGTGGTCCCACTTATTTTCTTTTTATTTACAAAAATGTCACCCGCGGCCCCACTTGTTTTTTTAAAAGAAACTCCAAAACGACATAGTTTTAATAAAGAAGTGTTATTTAAGGAGGATTGCTAGATAAAGAGAATGTTCTTGATCCTTGCTATATATATATATATATATATATATATATATATATATATATATATATATATATATATATATATATATATATATATATATCAATGTATGGTAGCTTGGTGCCAATGTTTTCAAACCCGGATCGGTCATCGAAGCGGAAAAGGTACCAGGTGGATAGGTCACTGCTCCAACTTGTGGTCGAACCGTTATTGACTCAGTAACGTCATTAATATGTAATAAATAATTAAATATATTAATTATTATTATATATAATATATAATATTTAATAAATATGTAAAATTTATCAATTTATCCACACAAAAAATTAAACCTATTTGTACAATGTTTACTTTATACAATTCAAATAAATACTAAATCTAGATAAAAAGAAAGATATTAAATCATGATCATGACTCAAAATTCAATACTCAAGAGTGATAAAATCAAACACAAAAAAACATAAACATCTCTGAGATACATTCAATCAAATTTGGTAAAATAAACTAAATCTATTTGTACAATGTTTACTTTATACAATTTAAACAAATACTAAATTTATATGAAATTAAAGATATTAAATATAATCATAATTCAAAGCTCAATCAAAGATACATTCAATCAAATTCAAAGACTTAAATTAGAAAAAAAAAGGTAGGGTATTGATAAAATTGATGACCCAGTTACTGGGTCATTAGGTCGACCAGTTCAACCGCTGGTCGCCGGGTCTGGCCGAATTTTGACAAAAAATATTTTTTTTGTTTAAATTGGACCAAAGTTCCGACCGATAGAACTGAGCATTCGGTTATAACCGAATATCTTATTCGGTTATAACTGAATACCGAATCGAACTTATTTTTGCTATCCGATAGACTACCCGAATTGACAAATAACCGAACTACCGAAAACCGAATAACTTATTCGATTATTTTGGTTAATAATCGAAAATGCCTTCCATATTACCAAACAAAAACAGATTCATTTCAAATTTTCAATAGTACTAGATTTTTCAATCAATAATTAACAACGATCTTCAAGAATGTATTTTACATACGAAAGTTCTCTAGTACAAACTTTGAATCATAATATTTCCTCAGCTAAAAACAGAAGGGGATGAACCTTAAATCACGCTAGGAATCCGAGTCTCTCTCCATTCTTCATTGCGAGTCGAGTTAGCCCTTGCCAACGTTGTCGTTGTTTTGAATCTGCCCATATCGTCCTAGCGACTAGCAGAAATCAGAAATCGTTAATTGTCGAAAAGGAGGAAGAGTCGTGAGTCGCGTTTCTCGATTTGCAGAATTCATTAATTGCAGACGGTACAACAACTTTTATTTTAATATTGATTTAGGTTTTGTTTTGGTTTTCAGAATTCGTTGTCGTTGTTTTGAGAAAGGCAAGTCTCGATTTGATTTTGGTTTGGGTTAGGTTTGTAGAGAGATAAGATCAGAGAGTGAGAGAATATAGATGAGATAATACTATGACTCTATGAGATATCAGAATAAAGAGTAAAGAAGAATCCAGAAGTTAATGGATGAAATAAGTAAAGGAAATTAAGGGTTAGTGGGATGTCCTGCAGCGACGCACATGGATTTAACCTTTAAGCCTTTATTTTGTTTTTATTTAGTTCGATATTTCGGTTAACCGAATAGCCAAAATTTAAAAACCAAATCCAAACTCGAAAATCGAATATCAAAACGGATATAACTGAAATTCAAAGAATAACCGAGTAACCAAAAAAATTCGATTCGGTTCGGTTATTCGATTTTATCCATTTTTTGCTCAGTCTTACCGACCGATTCTGATTTTTACCGGTCGGATCGACGGTCTGATCTGGGTCTAATAACCTTGTTTGGTGAACATAAATTGATTACTTCTATTAGTACGTACATGATACATTTGCAAAGATCAAGACCATAACTGACTAGCATATCACTACATGATGGTCTTATTTGCACCATCGATATTCACAATAACTAAGTAAATATTATAGTTATGTTTGTTTGCAAAAAGTATACTAAAGATTGAAATATTTGTCTTTGTTTA
Organism: Panax notoginseng; assembly: GCA_016801055.1. Classification (NCBI taxonomy): domain Eukaryota; kingdom Viridiplantae; phylum Streptophyta; class Magnoliopsida; order Apiales; family Araliaceae; genus Panax; species Panax notoginseng. The sequence goes on along the minus strand of CM029013.1, from coordinate 3,439,782 downwards.
ATACTATTTCGCATTATTTTATCCCATGATTAATAGTTCTTTTAAATAGTCATGTGGGCTATTTTTTTGTGATTATTTCTAAGGCTATCTAAGACTATTTATGTGAGATTCCGAATTTTATGAAATGAAATTATTCAATTTTCTTATAATTATTATGCTATTTAGTAAATGGTTAAATTGATAAAAGATTAAAATTTAGAGTGATATGTGAAATTTTTTACAAAGTAAGCAAGTTGTCATAAAATATTCGTTTGGTCGGGGAATATTCTTTTTATCGAGAAATATTCGTACGACGGCACAATCATTGGTGGACCCCGCTACGGAATTACTGTCGGAATTAGAAAATGACAGAAATAATTTTTATGAAAATAACGGCGAAAGTTTTACCGTTAAACTGTTAAAATACTCGGTGGTAAAAGTACAGTAATACGCGTGGTTGTATAGTAGTACACGGTATTGTACAATATCTTTGATTATTGATGCTTACGTGAGAATTCACTCAGTTATACTCAATTATTGCTACAGTAATTGCTGCATAATATCTCTCACATTATTGATTCAATTAGTGTTAAAGTATCATCTGCATAATATTTTATATTATTAAATCAATAATTGAGACGACAAAGTTATTCATATTATTATTTACAATATTGACAATGTCTAAAAAGTTCTGTCAAGGAAAGGTGTTTGGTAACTTAATTGCGTGCCAGCAGGGAGAAATTCTTATTGGAAAGCCCCCTCTTTATTGAGAATGATCTGGTTGTTAAATATTATGAGTTATAATATTAATGATGAATAAATTAGTAACGCACCCAAAATAGGTCCAATCCAACCAACCTATTTTGAGTCGTCAAAAACATGGTACAAAAAATAACTACAACTTTATTGCTACAACTGTCGTGCAAAATACAACAACACATATGTTGTAAATTTTGATACAAATATATACCTACTGTGACTCATGTCCCAACCTTGAATAGTACGTCACAATGACACCTTACATAAAGGTACAATTAATAATTGTTTTAGAAATTAAAATCTTTAGAAAGTGCTCAAGGAAACCTTCGTACATGGGAGGCCATGCATCTAGGTTATGATAGATATCATATGCCCATAGAATTATCTTTGCTTGACCCAATAAACCCCAAAGAAAAATGAGAAGATTACTATCATATTCTTTCCAATGGTGAGTCTTCTCTTGACATATCATTATCTCCACCGTTTCTAATTGAGAATTATACTTCAACCAAACTTCAAGATCATATAAGTAGTGCTTGTAGATATGCTCAGCAAATGGATGTGCACAACCATGTCTTATTATAAATAAAAGTGAATTTTCCACTATTCATTATTCTAAATTAATAAGGTATTAATTTGATATAATGCTTTGGATATGGGTGAAATGTGAAAATTTTGCAAAATAAGTAAGTGGTTATAAAATATTCATTTTGTCAGTAAATATTCATTTGGTCGTGGAATATTCTTTCTGTCGGGGAATATTCGTACGAGGGCGCAGCCATTTCTGGGCCCCATAACGGATAACGGCCGGATGAAGAAAACGACAAATTTGAGTTTTTATAAATAACGACGTAGTTGTTACCGTTAACACTGTTGGAATAACCGGTGGTTAAAATACAGTAATACGCCTAGTTGCATAGTAGCACACGGTATTGCATAGTATAGTTAAATTATTGATTCGTACGTAAGAAGACACTACTCAATAATTGTTACAGTAATTACTATTTAATATTTTATTTTATTGCTTCAATAATTGCTGCGTTGATATTTTATATTATTGTTGTTTCAATAATCATCACTGCACAGTATTTCCCATTATCAGATCAATAATTCATATTATTTGAATAATATTATTAGATAGTATTATTGATAATGTCTAGAAAGTTCTGTCAAGGAGAGGTTTGGTCACCTAATTACGCGTCAGTAAGGAGAAATTCTTATTAGAAAGCCCCCTCTTTCCTAGGAACGGTCTGGTTGTCATAATTGTGATTCTGTAATATTATTTGTGAATAATTAATTATTAATTTATATGATAAGGAAATATTTATTTTTTTTGGATATAAATGATGGATATATTTATTTTTATGTGGATAAAAATGAAAGAATTAATGCTGAGGTATTTTATCAGTATTTTATCGGTGTAGAGGTATTAAAAATCATCCGTTTGTGGATTTCGGATATTTTATATTTGGAATTTAGAAAAATTCAAAGCTACAAAGTTGTAGAGAATTCGATTTCAGGCAGAATGAACATAAAATTCATATTTTTCTGATAAACGAGCTATTTTCTATAAATTACTGAAGTTTCAGAAAATAAAATAATTTTTATTAAATTATGGGTGGGACCCACTCTTGTTTGACAACATATGGGCTGCTGAAAATTGTTCAAAGATGGCTGATATTATTTGTCAACAAAGCATGCGTAGAGGTTGGTGTAATTAATAATATTATTTTATTATTTTAGTCTCCTATGGCGTTCTAGTATTTTTCTATAAATAGATGCTTAGGTTAGAATTGAAAATCACACCAGAAACAAGTTTTCTTTCTCTCTATATTGTCGAGCGTATTTTAGTGAGTATTTATATACTTTGAGAGTTGTTGTTCGGTACAAGTTTTCTTCGGCTGTCTATCCGATATTCCGATCAAAAGTACCGTTATTTTGAGGTAAGGGATGTTATTTTCTTCATAAATGATATTATTTTTTTCGATATCATTATGCCAAAATATTGGTTTGAACTTTATATCAAATTTAGAATTTTTTGTGTCGGAGTTACTATTCACATATACGACACTATTCACGTATACGGCACTATTCACGAATACGACACTATTCACCGAAAAATAAAATTTTCTTCTTTTTGTCCAAAGATGTCTATTATGGTTACTATCTTTGATTGTATCCATGTTTTGGTCTTTATTTTTGAATTCTGCTTCAAAATTAGTTATTATGGAGTATTATTGATCTTGGATAAACTGTTATACGAATCCTTAATATTTGTCCTTTTATCTCACTGGATTCGTTTTCTTTAAAATATTTTTCATCATCCTCAGTCCTAAATGATGATATTACTGAATATCTTTGGCCTGTAGTGCAAAGATGAATGATTAACTGATGAATATCTTTGGCCCGTAGTGCAACGATGAACAGGTGTTGAGATGAATATGACCAACTGGTGATACAAATGAATATCTTTGGCCTATAGTGCAAAGATGAATATTGATTAAAGATGTATATTGATTGATGTTACAGGGATAAAAGCTTAGGGATATGGTCTCTAGCGAAGATCGGGGAATAGAACTAGGAGGAGAGAGATGAGTAAATCTTCGCTAGTGTGTCTTATCTAAGCCTATTTGTTGGTCAGTCATAATATAGGGATATTATGTGATATGTTAATTTATTTAATTAACCCTTGTTTTATGGAAGTATTTAAGAATGGCTGCTGAGAACGTTAACAATGGAGTGCATGAGACTGTGGAACAACTTTTAGTTACAAACCAGGAGAACGTGCAACAGGAAGGCAATATTCCTCCTGTAAACAACACTACCGAGCAAACGATGAATGATGAAATATTTAGGAGTTTTTTATAGTTCATGCAAAACCAGACGAGGGAGACTCGTACACAAAATACGGGTGGAAATGCTAGCAATGCGCGGCTTGTCACAGCCAAGCAATTCAAAGAATTGGGACCACCAGAATTTAAGGGAAAGCCGGATCCAATCATGGCGGAAACGTGGGTCAAGCAAATTACCAAGATATTCGATGTCTTGGGATGCACGGAGGAACATAAGGTTCCATTCGCCACCTTTATGTTCCGGGGTGAGGCAGACTACTGGTGGGAGTCTGTGAAGCGTACCCAGCCAGCCGCACTCAGTATGTCTTGAGAAACATTTCAGAAACTATTCAATGACAAGTACTTTCCTGAAAGTATTCGTCATATGAAGGAGGTGGAGTTTATCAGACTGGAACAAAATAACGTGACGGTGTCCCAGTACGAAGCGAAGTTCACTGAGTTATTCAGGTTTGCACCTCATTTGATAGAGAATGAGGAACGAATGACAAGGATATTTCTGAGAGGTCTAAAACCCGAGATTCGTCAATACCTTATCTCTCATAAATTTTCTCTGTATTCAGATGTTGTCAACATGGCTCAATTATTAGGGCGAGATAGTGAGTATGTTCAACCGAGGGACCACAACCAGGGTCATACCGGTGATAGCAGTCATCAGAGTGATGATAACCAACGAGGAGGGAAAAATACGAACAAAGGCGGTAACCACTCGGGTGGTCATCGTGGCCATGATAATAGGAGAGGTGAGTCAAGTGGAAATTTCAGAAAGAGTAGATTCAACAATGACGGGAAGACATCAGCAGCAGTACCAGCACCAACAACAAATTCTAGAGGAGGAGAACGACCGCCAGTTAGATGTTACAAATGCGGAAAAGAGGGACATATCAGCCCAAACTGTCCATAACAATCCAAGGTATGTTACAACTGTGGAAAGGAAGGCCACATAGCTCGGGATTGTTCTGTAGTAAAACCAAGTTCAACGGGGATGGTGACTCCAAGGGCTGTCCCAGATAAGTCAAAATTAGCGGTTTTTGGAAGAGCGTTTGTCGTGACTGGCCAAAACGTGAGGAACTCAAACGAGGTGATCACGGGTAAGCTAATCTTGAACTCTTGCGAAGTTTATACCTTACTAGATACCGGTTCTACCCATTATTTTATCTCTCCTGCTTGTGCTCAATGTTTAAACTTGACTTCGGAGAAATTAGACTTTGACTTATCTGTTGAAACTCCGTTGGGTGAAACCTTCGTTACATCTACAGTTTATAAATCTTGCATAATCCAAGTTGGCACTATCACATTACCTGTTGATCTTATCTCTTTAAAGATACTTGCTTTTGATGTGATTTTAGGAATTGATTGGTTAACCACTTATCATGCTAAAATTATTTTCGTAAGGTTGTTAGTTTTCATATTCCTAACCAACCTGTCATACGAATTCAAACTACTAAACCACTAAAATCAGTCACTGCCATATCAAGCCACAAAGCTATTCGTTTATTGAAAAACGGATGTCAAGCTTTCTTAGCCCGTGTTATGAATTTGAACAAAGACAAGTCAGATTTGAATAATATTTCTATTGTTAAAGAATTTCCCGATGTATTTCCTGAAGAACTTCCCGGTCTACCCCCAGAACGTGATGTTGAATTCTTTATTGACCTTGAACCGGGTACAAAACCCATTTCTAAAACCCCATATCAAATGGCTCCTATTGAACTTCAGTAGTTAAAAGTTTAACTACAGGAGTTATTAGACATCGGTTTCATTCGTCCTAGTACATCTCCTTGGGATGCTCCTGTTTTATTCGTAAAAAAGAAAGACGGGAGTATGCGATTTTGTATTGACTACCGAGAATTGAACCATGTCACCATCAAGAATAGGTATCTGATACCTCGCATTGATGACATGTTCAACCAGTTGCAAGGAGCACAATTCTTTTCAAAGATCAACCTTCGTTCTGGATATCATCAGCTGAAGATTAAAACTTAGGATATTTCAAAGACTGCCTTCAGAACTCGGTACGGGCATTATGAATTCTTTGTCATGTCTTTTGGATTGACTAATGCTCCAGCTGCTTTCATGGATATGATAAACCATGTATTCAAGGAATATTTGGATCAATTCGTTGTTGTCTTTATTGATGACATCCTCATCTATTCCAAAAGCCGTGAAGATCATGAGCACCATTTGAAGCTGATACTTGAAAGGCTTCGTGAAAACAAGCTTTATACCAAGCTGAAGAAATGCGAGTTCTAGCTTGAGGAAGTATCATTCCTTGGACACGTGGTGTCCAAACATGGAGTATCTGTTGACCCGGCGAATATTGAAGCAATACAAAGTTGGGAGCAACCGAAGTCGGTGACCAAAGTACGCCGCTTTCTGGGCTTAGCTGGTTATTATCGGAGATTCGTGGAAGGATTTTCTCGAATCGCTACTCCGTTAACTCAGCTGATTCGGAAAGATACAAAATTTGTATGAAGCGAGGAATGCGAGAAGAGTTTCCAAGAGCTCAAAAGGACACTCATTTCGGCACCTGTTCTGGCAATACCATCTGGTACGGATGGATTTGTTATCTATAGCGATGCTTCAGGTAAAGGGTGAGGATGTGTTCTCGTGTAACATAGGAAAGTCATAGCCTATACCTCACGATAACTCAAATAATATGAGAGGAATTATCCAACTCATGATCTGGAGTTGGCAGCAGTCGTATTCACTTTAAAAATTTAGAGACAATACTTGTATGGGGAGAAAGTGGAGATTTATACGGACCATAAAATCCTCAAATATTTCTTCACCCAAAAAGAACTCAACATGCGGCAACGACGTTGGCTTGAACTATTGAAAGATTACGATCACACTATTCAATATAATCCTAGAAAAGCGAACGTAGTAGCTGACGCATTGAGTAAAAGATCATATGCGATTACGAGTGCGATATTGTCAATGCAAAGGCCCATTCTGTATGACTTACAAAGGATGGAGGTAGAATTAAAGACTCCAGGGACCCACATGATGATGGCGAATATACGAGTAGAACCGACTTTTATCGATAAAGTTAAAACTGCTCAAGCTACGGACCTGGGGTTGATACGTATGAAGAAGAAAGTGCAAGAAGGGGCTATTCCAGAAGCGAGAATCGATGAAGAAGGAATACTTAGATTCAACTCCAGACTTTGTGTTTCTAACGATTCTGACTTGAAGCATAGAATAATGATGGAGACACACAACACCCCGTTTGCAATCCATCCTGGGAGTACCAAAATGTATCATGATATTCGACATACATTTTGGTGGAACAATGTGAAGAGAGAAATCACAGAGTTTATCTCGAGGTGCTTAACTTGTCAACGTGTAAAGGCAGAGCATCAAGTGCCAAAAGGTCCATTGCAACCACTTGAGATTCCGAAATGGAAGTGGGAACACATTACTATGAATTTCGTTACAGGTCTTCCCAAAGTTTCTCAAGGTATAGATGTGATTTGGGTTATTGTTGATAGATTAACCAAGTCTGCCCATTTCTTACTGATACGTGAGACTTATTCCCTTTAACGTCTTGCTCGTATGTACGTGAATGAGATTGTGAGATTGCATGGCTTGCCAGTATCCATAGTTTCGGATCGTGACCCAAGATTCACTTCACGATTTTGGGTTAGCTTGCAGAATACTATGGGCACGGATTTACGATTTAGTTCAGCATAACATCCTCAAACGGACGGACAATCAGAGAGGACTATTCAAACTCTTGAAGATTTATTAAGACTCTGTGTCCTATATTTCAAAGGTAGTTGGGATAAGTACCTACCGTTGGTGGAATTCTCCTACAACAACAGTTATCAAGCAAGTATAGACATGACTCCATTCGAGGCGTTGTATGGAAGAAAATATCGCTCTTCAGTATACTGGGATGAGGTGAGAGAAGCAACGTTGTTGGGACCAGAATTAGTACGCATGACTACAGAAAAGATCCAAATGATTCGACAACGTATTCAAACCTCACAAGATCGACAAAAGAGTTATGCTGATTTTCATAGAAAGGACATGAAGTTTAATATTGGAGATCATGTACTGTTACGTGTTGCTCCGTGGAAGGGAGTTACAAGATTTAGAAAAAGAGAAAAGCTCAATCAAAGATTTGTTAGTCCATTTGAGATTCTTGACCGAATAGAAATGTGGCCTATAGACTCGCATTACCTCCAAGTATGTCTCGTGTTCATAATATTTTTCACATATCCATGCTTCGTAAATATGTAAAAGACCCGAACCATATTATTGCGTTAGAACCAGACGAGATAGCCGAAGATTTAACGTACGAAGAGGTACCTGTTAAGATCTTGGATAGGAAAGAGCATGTCCTACGCCAAGGTTATACCATAAGTTAAGGTTTTGTGGAGGAACCATGCTATTGAAGAAATAACCTGGGAGTTAGAATCGAAAATGAAAGCAAGGTTGTGACGCCCCCAAAATTAGGTATACATCACCCATCTTGGGTCGTCAGATACATAGTACAGAATACAAATACAACTGATTAATACATCTGTCGTGTACAATACGACAAAACATAAACTGTGAGTTTGAATACAAATATTATCTTCTAGAGAGTATTCATACTCAAAAGGAGTCCTCATTACATTTATTAACACACCATTACATAGAATAGTGAGGACTACTAACTAATACTATCATTCGGACCATCACTCCGTACCCCGACTTGTCCCAGCTACGTTCTCATTTCCTGAAGAGAACAGTGAAAGAAAGGGTGAGCTCAACTAGCCCAGTAAGAAATATTATGACTAAGATAATGCAGAATAAATTATCATTAGCCTTCAACAATGTTAAACTGATAAAATATAATAGACATCAAGTTTAACTGCAGCGGAACAAGCAATCCATTAAAAGAGTCAAGTAGAAAATAAACTCTACTATCTTTTATGATTTAAAAGGTTTTTCAACACTGCGATCGCTGAGACTCAGCTTAATAAAATAATCCACATCATCGAATCACCCCTGCACTACGGCCAAGGATATTCGTGTATTCATTAATGGTCATGATCATGCCAACAACTGTCCATCAATGCACTACGGGCCAATGAGGACTTTTACCACATCATTTGTAACATTACGGTCATGATTATACCGAATAATCCCTGGTCATAATCATACCAAGTCCATCTATGCACTACATGCCACAGATGACTTTCAACATTTTATAAACATGAGGATGATGACAATGATATAAGAATTCAATAAAACAAGTTCAAGAATTAATTTATCCAGGAATTAACAACGTCCAAATTGTCAACATGATACTGCATTGTGGAGTAAAATTCAAGAATGCTTAGAAGAATATTTTCTTGAAAAGATACTGGATGAAACGCAACTATCAAGGATATTCCACAAATTTCATGGAGTATAGAAGTCAAAACTTAACCAACTGAGTACAATAAAGAATGGAATAACAAAAGAAATCACCATGCATGCGATAGACCGCACAGACAGGTTATTCCAATAGAATAATAAATAATGGAACCAGGTCCGGCGTAAACGCACAGACAGGATATTCCGACAGAATAATAAATAATGGAACCAGGTCCGGTGTAAAACACACAGACAGGATATTCCAACAGAATAATAATAAAACGGAACCAGGTCCGGTGTAAAACACACAGACAGGATGTTCCAACAGAATAATAATAAAACGGAACCAGGTCCGGTGTAAAACACACAGACAGGATGTTCCAACAGAATAATAAACGGAACCAGGTCCGGTGTAAAACACACAGACAGGATGTTCCAACAGAATAATAGAAGAATGTCACCAAGTATAGGGTAGACCGCGTATACTGGTTATTCCAACAGAATAATAACAAATGGAATAACAGAAGTTCTCTTCATGAATATAAAAGAAATAATATTCCCTACCTTAAAAGAACTGGATATTGGAAAAGTGATGTAGCAGAATACTTTTATTCTCTCTCTCTTATTCTCTCTATACTTTCTCTCTCTATAGCTTGAATGAATTCGTGAAAAATAATGAAGCCCTAGGCCTCTATTTATAGAAAAACTGAGGGTGGCTCTTGGTCTTAACGAAGGGTCAAATGACTCTTGGTCTTAACGAAGGGTCAAATGACTCTTGGTAATATTGAAGGGACAACTACTATTGACGAAAGTAATTACTATTGACCAAGGTAAATACTATTGACGAAGGTAATTACTATTGACCAAGGTAAATACTATTGACCAAGGTAAATACTATTGACGACGGTAATTACTATTGACGACGGTAATTACTATTGACCAAGGTAAATACTATTGACCAAGGTAATTACTATTGACCAAGGTAAATACTATTGACGACGGTAATTACTATTGACGACGGTAATTACTATTGACGAAGAGACTCTTAGATGATGACATATGGCCCCCCATAAAATAACCAAACTTACCACAACGTCTCAATTATTGATTTAATAATATAACATATTATACAGATGATACTATGACAATAATTTAAGAGATATGATGCAGCAATTACTGTAGCAATAATTGAGTATAGCTGAGTGACTTCTCACGTAAGCATCAATAATCAATACCGTGTGCTACTATGCAACCACGCGTATTACTGTACTTTTACTACCGAGTAGTTCAACAGTTTTAACGGTTTTAACGTAATACCTCAGCCGTTATTTTTATAGAAAGATAATTTTGTCGTTTTCTCAATCCGACAATAATTCCGTTGTGGGGTCCACCAATGATTGTGCCGTCGTACGAATATTCCCCGACAAAAAGAATATTCCCCGACCAAACGAATATTTTATAACAACTTGCTTACTTTGCAAAATTTATAAATATTACCCACAACTATAACATTATATCAAATTAACTCCATAATATTCAAAAATGATATTTATAGAAAATTCATCTTTATTTATAAAAATTGGGGTCTTACAACCTCCCCTTCTTATGAAATTTCGCCCTCGAAATTAGGGTACGTACCTGGTATGTCGAAGAGGTAAGGATACCTTGATTTCATTTCTGATTCTAACTCCCAAGTCATTTCCTCAACATCGTGGTTTCTCCACAAAACTTTGACTTGAGGTATAACCTTGGAGCGTAGAATATGTTCCTTCTTATCCAAGATTTGAACAGGAACTTCTTCATACGTCAAATCCTCCGCTATTTCGTCCGGTTCTAACTCAATAATGTGGTTCGGGTCTTCCACATATTTGCGTAACATGGATATGTGGAAAACGTTATGAACACGAGACATACTTGGCGGTAAAGCGAGTCTATAAGCCACAGTTCCTACTCGATCGAGGATTAAAAATGGACCGATGAATCGAGGATTTAGCTTTCCTCTCTTTCCAAATCTCGTAACTCCTTTCCATGGAGCAACACGTAAGAACACATGATCTCCTACATCAAATTCCACGTCCTTTCGATGAAGATCAGCATAACTCTTTTGTCGATCTTGTGAGGTTTTTATACGTTGTCGGATCGTTTGAATCTTTTCTGTAGTCATACGTACCAACTCCGGTCCCAACAACGTTGCTTCGCCCACCTCATCCCAGCATACTGGAGAACGACATTTTCTTCCATACAATGCTTCGAATGGAGCCATGCCAATACTTGCTTGATAACTGTTGTTGTAGGAAAACTCCACCAATGGTAAGAACTTGTCCCAACTTCCCTTGAAGTCAAAGACACAGAGTCTTAATAGATCTTCAAGAGTTTGAATAGTCCTCTCTGATTGTCCGTCCGTCTGAGGATGATATGCTGAACTAAATCGTAACTCCGTGCCCATAGCTTTTTGTAAACTAACCCAAAATCGTGAAGTGAATCTTGGGTCTCGATCAGAAACTATGGATACTGGCATACCATGCAGTCTTACAATCTCGTTTATGTACATACGAGCAAGACGTTCAAGTGTATAAGTTTCTCGTATCGGTAAGAAATGAGCAGACTTGGTCAATCTATCAACAATGACCCAAATCGCATCAATACCTTGAGAAACCCTAGGAAGACCGGTAACGAAATCCATGGTAATGTGCTCCCACTTCCATTCTGGAATTTCAAGTGGTTGCAATGGACCTTTTGGTACTTGATGCTCCGCTTTGACTCGTTGACAAGTTAGACACCTTGAGATAAACAACGCTATCTCTCTCTTCATATTGCTCCACCAAAATGTATGACGAAGATCATGATACATTTTGGTACTTCCAGGATGGATTGCAAACGGTGTGTTGTGCGCCTCCATCATGATTTCATACTTTAAATCAGGGTTGTTAGGAACACAAAGTCTGGAGTTGACTCGAAGTATTCCTTCTTCATCGATTCTTGCTTCCGGCATAACACCTTCTTGCACTTTCTTCCTCATACGCATCAGCTCCAGGTCTGTAGCTTGAGCAGCTTTAACTTTATCGATTAAAGTCGGTTCTACTCGTATATTCGCCATCATCACATGGGTCCCTGGAGTCTTCAACTCTATCTCCATCCTTTGCAAGTCACACAAAATGGGCCTTTGCGTTGTTAATATTGCACTTGTACCCGCATATGATCTTCTACTCAATGCGTCAGCTACCACGTTCGCTTTTCCAGGATGGTATTGAATGGTATGATCATAATCTTTCAACAGTTCAAGCCAACGTCGTTGTCGCATGTTGAGTTCCTTTTGAGTGAAGAAATATTTGAGGCTTTTATGATCCGTAAAGATCTCCACTTTCTCCCCATACAAGTAATGCCTCCAAATTTTAAGTGCAAAGACAACAGCTGCCAACTCTAGATCATGAGTAGGATAATTCCTCTCATATTCCTTGAGTTGTCTTGATGCATAGGCTATGACTTTTCCATGTTGCATGAGAACGCATCCCAACCCTTTGCTCGAAGCATCACTGTAGATGACAAATCCCTCCGAGCCAGATGGTATTGTTAGAACAGGTGCTGAAATGAGTCTCCTCTTGAGTTCTTGAAAACTCTGCTCACATTCTTCGCTCCAACCAAACTTTGTATCTTTCCGAGTCAGCTGAGTTAATGGAGTAGCGATTCGAGAAAATCCTTCCACGAATCTCCGATAATAACCAGCTAAACCAAGAAAGCTACGTACCTCGGTCACTGATTTAGGTTGCTCCCAGCTTTGAATAGCTTCAATCTTTGCCGGGTCAACCGATATTCCACGACTTGATACTACGTGCCCAAGGAATGCTACCTCCTCCAGCCAGAACTCGCATTTCTTCAACTTGGCATAAAGCTTGTATTCACGAAGCTTTTGGAGTACCAGCCTCAAGTGTTGCTCATGATCTTCACGGCTTTTGGAATAAATAAGGATGTCATCAATAAAGACGACCACAAAGTGATCCAAATATTCCTTGAATACCCGGTTCATCATATCCATGAAGGCAGCAGGAGCATTAGTCAATCCAAAGGACATGACTAGGAATTCATAATGCCCGTACCGAGTTCTAAAAGCCGTCTTTGGAATATCCTCAGTTCTAACCTTCAGCTGATGATATCCAGAACGAAGATCGATCTTTGAAAAGAATTGTGCTCCTTGCAACTGGTCAAACAGGTCATCAATACGTGGCAATGGGTACCTATTTTTGATGGTGACATGATTCAACTCCCGATAATCAATACAAAGTCGCATACTCCCATCTTTCTTCTTCACGAACAGAACAGGAGCACCCCAAGAGAAGTACTAGGACGAATAAAACCAATGTCTAACAATTCCTGCAGTTGGGTCTTTAACTCCTGAAGTTCAATAGGAGCCATTCGATATGGGGCTTTGGAAATGGGTTTTGTACCGGGTTCAAGGTCGATACAAAATTCAATTTCACGCTCTGGGGGTAGGCCAGGAAGTTCTTCAGGGAATACGTCAGGGAATTTATTAACAATAGAAATATCATTCAAAACTGACGTATTTTTGTTTAGATCTGTGACATGAGCTAAGAAAGCTTGACATCCGTTTTTCAATAAACGAATAGCTTTATGGCTTGAGATGACAGCGATTGATTTTAATGGTTTGGTTGCTTGAATTCGCATAATAGGTCGATTAGGAATATGAAAGCTAACAACCTTACGAAAACAATCAATTTTTGCATGATGAGTAGTTAACCAATCAATCCCTAGAATCACGTCAAATGCAAGTATTTTTAATGAAATAAGATCGACAGGTAATGTGTGGGTACCAACTTGAACCAAACAAGACTTATAAACCGTGGATGTAATGAAGGTTTCTCCCAATGGAGTTTCAACAGCTAAGTCAAAGTCTAATTTCTCCGGAATCAAATTTAATCGATGAGCGCAAGTAGGAGAAATAAAAGAATGGGTTGAACCGGTATCAAATAAAGTATAGACTTCGTTAGAGTTTATGATAAGCTTACCCGTGATGACCTCATTCGGGTTCCTTGCTCTCTGGGAGTTCACAACAAACGCTCTCCCTTGCACAACCGGTTTTGACTTTTCTGGGACGGCTTTTGGTGCCTCCATCCTAGCTGAATTTGTTTTCGGTAAACGACAAAATCGGGCTAAATGACCTTCTCTTCCACAATTATAACATGCTTTGGACGGCATCGCGCAGTTTGGACTGATGTGCCCCTCCCCTCCGCATTTGAAACATATGATAGGTGGTCGTTCTCCTTCCTTAACGACAGGTGCTGGTGCTGACGTCTTTCCATCATTGTTGAATCTCCTCTTCTTGAAATGTCCATTCTTATTGTTTTGGCCCTGATTACCACCGAAGTGGTTACCATTTCTGGCCTGTTGATTCCCTCCACGCTTGTTGTCACCGCTTCGATGACTGCTCTCACTGGTATTATCATTTTGCCGGCTGCTCTCTTTTGGTTGCGTTGTCTCGTTATCGCGCTCCACCAACTGAGCCCTATTTACAACATCTGAATACAAACACAGTTTATGAGAAACAAGATGTTGACGTATCTCCGGCTTCAAACCTCTTAAAAACATCCGCGTCATTCTTTCTTCATTATCCACCAGGTGGGACGCAAACCGGGATAACTCCGCAAATTTTGCCTCGTACTGCGACACGGTCATATTATTCTGCTCCAATTTGATGAACTCCACCTCCTTCATGTGACGAATACTCTCGGGAAAGTATTTGTCGTTAAACAGATCTTGGAACTTCTCCCAAGACATCTTCAGTGCGGCAGGTTGAGTACGCTTTATCGATTCCCACCAGTAATCTGCCTCTCCTCGCAACATAAAGGCGGCAAAGGGAACCTTTTGCTCCTCGGAGCAACCCAAGACATCAAATATCTTGGTGATCTGCTTTATCCATGTTTCAGCTACAAGTGGTTTGGGTTCTCCCTTAAACTCCGGTGGTCCCAGCTCCTTAAACTGTTTAGCGGTGACCGCCTGAGAGTTTCCAGTATTTCCACCTACGTTGTGGACAGGAGCCGCTTTCACCTGTTGTTGCATGAATTGCATAAAGCCTCTGAACATTTGATCATTCATCATTTGGTCAGTGTTGTTGTTTGCATGAGGATTGACACCTTCCTGATGCACATTATCCTGATTATTGATATGTGGTGAATCAACAGTCGTCTGTGCTCCATTGCTATTCTCAACATTCTCAGATGCCATTTTCAGATACTGCCACAAAATAAAAATTAATTGATATGTCATATATTATCCTTATATTATGACCGACCAATTAAATACCATGCAAATAAACTTAGGTATGTCATACTAGCGAAGGAATTCCCCGTCTCTCCCCTCCTAGTTCTATTCTCACATCTTAGCCAGGGATCATATCCCTAAGCTCTGATACCAACTGTGACGCCCCCAAAATTAGGTATACATCACCCATCTTGGGTCGTCAGATACATAGTACAAAATACAAATACAACTGATTAATACATCTGTCGTGTACAATACGACAAAACATAAACTGTGAGTTTGAATACAAATATTATCTTCTAGAGAGTATTCATACTCAAAAGGAGTCCTCATTACATTTATTAACACACCATTACATAGAATAGTGAGGACTACTAACTAATACTATCATTCGGACCATCACTCCGTACCCCGACTTGTCCCAGCTACGTTCTCATTTCCTGAAGAGAACAGTGAAAGAAAGGGTGAGCTCAACTAGCCCAGTAAGAAATATTATGACTAAGATAATGCAGAATAAATTATCATTAGCCTTCAACAATGTTAAACTGATAAAATATAATAGACATCAAGTTTAACTGCAGCGGAACAAGCAATCCATTAAAAGAGTCAAGTAGAAAATAAACTCTACTATCTTTTATGATTTAAAAGGTTTTTCAACACTGCGATCGCTGAGACTCAGCTTAATAAAATAATCCACATCATCGAATCACCCCTGCACTACGGCCAAGGATATTCGTGTATTCATTAATGGTCATGATCATGCCAACAACTGTCCATCAATGCACTACGGGCCAATGAGGACTTTTACCACATCATTTGTAACATTACGGTCATGATTATACCGAATAATCCCTGGTCATAATCATACCAAGTCCATCTATGCACTACATGCCACAGATGACTTTCAACATTTTATAAACATGAGGATGATGACAATGATATAAGAATTCAATAAAACAAGTTCAAGAATTAATTTATCCAGGAATTAACAACGTCCAAATTGTCAACATGATACTGCATTGTGGAGTAAAATTCAAGAACGCTTAGAAGAATATTTTCTTGAAAAGATACTGGATGAAACGCAACTATCAAGGATATTCCACAAATTTCATGGAGTATAGAAGTCAAAACTTAACCAACTGAGTACAATAAAGAATGGAATAACAAAAGAAATCACCATGCATGCGATAGACCGCACAGACAGGTTATTCCAATAGAATAATAAATAATGGAACCAGGTCCGGCGTAAACGCACAGACAGGATATTCCGACAGAATAATAAATAATGGAACCAGGTCCGGTGTAAAACACACAGACAGGATATTCCAACAGAATAATAATAAAACGGAACCAGGTCCAGTGTAAAACACACAGACAGGATGTTCCAACAGAATAATAATAAAACGGAACCAGGTCCGGTGTAAAACACACAGACAGGATGTTCCAACAGAATAATAAACGGAACCAGGTCCGGTGTAAAACACACAGACAGGATGTTCCAACAGAATAATAGAAGAATGTCACCAAGTATAGGGTAGACCGCGTATACTGGTTATTCCAACAGAATAATAACAAATGGAATAACAGAAGTTCTCTTCATGAATATAAAAGAAATAATATTCCCTACCTTAAAAGAACTGGATATTGGAAAAGTGATGTAGCAGAATACTTTTATTCTCTCTCTCTTATTCTCTCTATACTTTCTCTCTCTATAGCTTGAATGAATTCGTGAAAAATAATGAAGCCCTAGGCCTCTATTTATAGAAAAACTGAGGGTGGCTCTTGGTCTTAACGAAGGGTCAAATGACTCTTGGTCTTAACGAAGGGTCAAATGACTCTTGGTAATATTGAAGGGACAACTACTATTGACGAAAGTAATTACTATTGACCAAGGTAAATACTATTGACGAAGGTAATTACTATTGACCAAGGTAAATACTATTGACCAAGGTAAATACTATTGACGACGGTAATTACTATTGACGACGGTAATTACTATTGACCAAGGTAAATACTATTGACTAAGGTAAATACTATTGACCAAGGTAATTACTATTGACCAAGGTAAATACTATTGACGACGGTAATTACTATTGACGACGGTAATTACTATTGACGAAGAGACTCTTAGATGATGACATATGGCCCCCCATAAAATAACCAAACTTACCACAACGTCTCAATTATTGATTTAATAATATAACATATTATACAGATGATACTATGACAATAATTTAAGAGATATGATGCAGCAATTACTGTAGCAATAATTGAGTATAGCTGAGTGACTTCTCACGTAAGCATCAATAATCAATACCGTGTGCTACTATGCAACCACGCGTATTACTGTACTTTTACTACCGAGTAGTTCAACAGTTTTAACGGTTTTAACGTAATACCTCAGCTGTTATTTTTATAGAAAGATAATTTTGTCGTTTTCTCAATCCGACAATAATTCCGTTGTGGGATCCACCAATGATTGTGCCGTCGTACGAATATTCCCCGACAAAAAGAATATTCCCCGACCAAACGAATATTTTATAACAACTTACTTACTTTGCAAAATTTATAAATATTACCCACAACTATAACATTATATCAAATTAACTCCATAATATTCAAAAATGATATTTATAGAAAATTCATCTTTATTTATAAAAATTGGGGTCTTACAAAGGTACCCTCACCTGTTCGAAACATCAGGTACGTACGTCAATTTCGAGAACAAAATTTTATAAGGAGGGGAGGTTGTAAGACCCCAACTTATTATAAATAAAAGTGAATTTTTCTCTATTCATTTTTCTAAATTAATAAGGTATTAATTTGATATAATGCTTTGGATATGGGTGAAATGTGAAAATTTTACAAAATAAGCAAGTGGTTATAAAATATTCATTTTGTCGGGGAATATTCGTTTGGTCGTGGAATATTCTTTCTGTCGGAAAATATTCGTACGACGGCGCAGCCATTTGTGGGTTCCATAACAGATAACGGTCGGATGAAGAAAACGACAAATTTGAGTTTTTACAAATAACGGCGTGATTGTTACCGTTAACACTGTTGGAATACCCGGTGGTTAAAATACAGTAATACGCCTAGTTACACAGTAGCACAGGGTATTGCACAGTATAGTTGAATTATTGATTCGTACGTAAGAAGGCACTACTCAATAATTGTTACAGTAATTACTGTTCAATATTTTATTTTATTGCTTCAATAATTGTTGCGTTGATATTTTATATTATTGTTGTTTCAATAATCATCACTACACAGTATTTCTCATTATCAGATCAATAATTCATATTATTTGAATAATATTATTAGATAACATTATTGTCAATGTCTAGAAAGTTCTGTCAAGGAGAGGTTTGGTCACCTAATTGCGTGCCAGTAAGGAAAAATTCTTATTGGAAAGCTCCCTCTTTCCTGGGAATAGCCTGGTTGTCATAATTGTGATTCTGTAATATTATTTGTGAATAATTAATTATTGATTTATACGATAAGAAAATATTTATTTTATGTAGATATAAATTATAGATATTTTTATTTTGATGTGGATAAAAATGAAGGAATTAATGCTGAGGTGTTTTATCAATATTTTGTCGGTATAGAGGTATTAAAAATCATCCGTTTGTGAATTTTGGATATTTTATGTTTGGAATTTGGAAAAACTTAAAGCTATAAAGTTGTAGAGAATTCGATTTCAGGCAGAATGGACATAAAATTCGTATTTTTCTGATAAACGAGCTATTTTCTATGAATTACTGAAATTTTAAAAAGTAAAATAATTTTTATTAAATTATGGGTGGGACCCACTCTTGTTTGACAACATATGGGCTGCTAAAAATTGTTCAAAGATGACTGGTATTATTTGTCAACAAAGCATGCGTAGAGGTTGGTGTAATTAATAATATTATTTTATTATTTTAGTCTCCTATGGCGTTCTAGTATTTTCCTATAAATAGACGCTTAGGTTAGAATTAAAAATAACACCAGAAATAAGTTTTCTTTCTCTCTATATTGTCGAGCGTATTTTAGTGAGTATTTATATACTTTGAGAGTTACTGTTCGGTACAAATTTTCTTCGACTTTCTATCCGATATTTCGATCAAAAGTACCGTTATTTTGAGGTAAGAGATGTTATTTTCTTCATAAATGATATTATTTCTTTCGATATCATTATGCCAAAATATTAGTTTGAACTTTTTATCAAATTTAATACTTTTTGTGTCAGGGTTACTATTCACGTATACGGCACTATTCACGTGTCACTATTCACGAATACGACACTATTCACCGAAAAATAAAATTTTTTTCTTTTTGTCTAAGATATCTATTATGGTTACTATCTTTGATTGTATCCATATTTTGGTCTTTATTTTTGAATTCTGCTTCAAAATTAGTTACTATGAAGTATTATTGATCTTGGATAAACTGTTATACGAATCCTTAATATTTGTCCTTCTGTCTCACTAGATTTATTTTCTTTAAAATATTTTTTATCATCCTCAGTCCTAAATGATGATATTACTGAATATCTTTGGCCTGTAGTGCAAAGATGAATGATTAACTGATGAATATCTTTGGCCCATAGTGCAAAGATGAACATGTGTTGAGATGAACATGACCAACTGGTGATACAAATGAATATCTTTGGCCTGTAGTGCAAAGATGAATATTGATTAAAGATGTATATTGATTGATGTTACAGGGATAAAATATTGATGATGGACTTCTAAATCTTAGAAGATAGTAGAATTCATTCTCTACTTGACTCTTCTAATGGATTGATGTTTCCGCTGCAGTTGTTGATCTAAAACTTGTTGTCTATTATATTTTATCCGATTTTTTCATGTTAAAAACTAATGATAATTTGTTGTATATTATCTTAATCATAATATTCTTTACTGGGCTAGTTGAGCTCACCCTTTTCCTTTTTGTTCCATTTTTCTTCTCAGGAGGTGAGAACATAGCAGGATCTAGTCGGGGTATGGAGTGATGGTTCTAGAAAAATATTTTTGCAATCCTCACAATTTCTGTAAAATAGTGTTTGAATAATTGTAATGATGACTTATTTGAGTGTGGATATTGTCTAGAAGACAATAATTGTATTTAGACTCACAGTATGTGTTGTCATATTTTGCACGATAATTATATTATTGAAGTTGTAGTTTATTTTCTGTACCATGTATTTGGTGTAAGACCCCAGATTTTATCAAATAAAAGTATTCAATTTTTCTTATAATTACTATTCAGTAAATGGTTAAATTGATAAATGTTAAAGTTAAGGGTGATATATGAATTTTTTTTCAAAATACACAAGTGGTTATAAAATATTCATTTTTATCGGGGAATATTCGTTTAGTCGTGGAATATTCGTACGACGACGCATTCATTTGTGGGTCTCAAACCAAAATAACTGTCGGATGAAGAAAGCGACAAAAATTGAGTTTTTATAATTAACGGCGTAGTTGTTACCGTTAATACTGTTGGAATACCTGGTGGTTAAAATACAGTAATACGCGTAGTTGCACAGTAGCACACGGTATTGCACAGTATTTTTTTTCAATTATTAATTCTTACGTAAGAAGGCACTACTCAATAATTGTTACAGTAATTACTGTTCAATATTTTATTTTATTGATTCAATAATTGTTACGTTAAAATTTTATATTATTGTTGTTCAATAATTGTCACTGCACTGTATTTCCCATTATCAGATCAATAATTCATGTTATTTGAATAATATTATTAGATAACATTATTGGTAATGTCTAGAAAGTTCTGTCTAAGGAGAGGTTTGGTCACCTAATTGCGCGCCAGTAAGGAGAAATTCTTATTAGAAAGCCCCCTCTTTCCTAGAAACGGCCTGATTGTCATAAATGTGATTCTGTAATATTATTTGTGAATAATTAATTATTGATTCATATGATAAGGAAATATTTATTTTATGTGGATACAAATGAGGGATATATTCTTGTGGTTAAAAATGAAGGAGTTAATGTTGAGGTGTTTTATCTGTATTTTTATCGGAACGGAGGTATTGAAAATCAAATTAGGGTTTTTAAGATATTTTGCGAGGGTTATAATTTTTAATCCGACCGTTGGATCGTGGTAATATTTGGATATGTTATACATATATAAGTTAAGTATATGTCCACAAATTTTGAACCGTTAAAAATGAACGTATAATTTGTTATGAATTTTACGAGATGACTGGTTCAGAAATTGTTGAATTTTCGAAGTTAATCATTTTGGTGGAAAATTCTAGAATTGGTGGGCCCCGCTCTTGGTTGGTGAAAAAATGTGCTAAGATTTTTATTCAAATGTGGTGGGTGGAAATAGTAGCAGGTAAAGCCATCAGGTTGCAGGTTAAGTCTGCTTCGGCGTGCTAACATTTTCCTATAAATAGAGGGCTAAGTTAGAATTGAAAATCACACCAGAATTCATAAGTTTTCTATCTTTCTCTCTCTAGATTATTGAGTATATTTTGTGAGTATTTAGATACTTTGTGAGTTTATATTCATCAGTGCAAGTTTTCTTCAGCCTTATACCGGTCAGAAGTGCTGCTATTTTGAGGTAAGGGATAGTAAGGGATTTTAAGGGTTGTTATATTTTTCAGTTTCGTAATTTTTCTGACCTTCAAAAATTTTGAAAAAATTTAAAATGATATTTTGATGAGTTTTTTTGATTGTGTCCAAAAATGGTGATTTTTGGATGTATAGATTGAGAGTTATGAATTTTATGAGAAAATACTATTTTAAAAGTAACCGCTTATAATTCCTTGTGGTTAACTCCAAAATTAATAAAATTTTTATTGGAAGTATATCTATATAATATTAGTGTACTCTGTGAATTTTAGAATTTTTAGATAAAAGTACAATTTTTGATAAATGTCTAAATATTCTGCTGTTTTGGCCATATGAAAAATAGTAAATGACTTTTAAAAATTCTGAGAAAAATATATGTTCACTATGGGACTATATTATGCTAAATCCCAGAAAAGAAATATTTTTAGAACTGATTTGGTATTTTTTTCATGAAAATGGTCTAGTTATGAGTAAATGAATTTAATATGTTTTGTGAAGTAAGAAAATTAGAAAATAGAATTTTATGGCTTGAGAATCCTATATGAGGTATATGCAGATTTTTGATGAGGGTTTTTAGTTATTGGTGATGAAATCTTATGAGTTTGGCATTTTAGGCTGATTAAATGCATTATTTAGTAAAGTATAAACAATTAAAATAAATTATTTATAAGCTTAAGAAATATTATTCTTTCAATATCATTATACTGAAATATTGGTATGTATTTTATTATGGAATTTCTACCTTTTTGTGTCGAGTTTACTATTCATGAGTTACTATTCATGAGTTACTATTCACGAGTTACTATTCACGAGTTATTATTCACGAGTTACTATTCATGAATTACTATTCACGAGTTACTATTCATGGATTACTATTCACGAGTTACTATTAATGACAAAATTGGTTTCTTTTTCTGACCAAATTATAATTGAGTTATGAATATTACTCTTGAGATTAAATCTATATGTTGATTATATTGATTTCATTATCATATATAACATTTTTATAACCCTAATGATAATATTTCTCTTTGACTTGAGTGTAAAGATGGTTAAATTTTTGGTATGATCATGACTATGGGTTCCCTTTGGCTAGTAGTGCAAAGTTAAATTGTTGACTGGTATGATCATGACCATTGAATTTATAAATGAATATCTTTAGCTTAAGTGCAAAGGTGAAATGATCAACATGGTTATAATTATTGTTTATATAAATTTTGAAATGATTATATATTTCTTTGAGATATGAATATATTTGGCCTGTAGTGTAAATATGAACTGTTGAGGAATATCTTTGGCCTGTAGTGCAAAGATGAATTGTTGATGAATATCTTTGGCCCGTAGTGCAAAGATGACCTGTTGTTGAATATCTTTGGCCAGTAGTGTAAAGATGAACTGTTGACGAATATCGTTGGCATGTAGTGCGAAGATGAATTTATTAGTATGATTATGAACATGAACTGTGATTTGGTATAACCATGATGTTTGATGTTTCAGGTGATGAAAATTATCTTTGTCCTGGATGAGAAAAGGAATTTAGAACTACAATTACGATTATGAGTTATACACGTGATTGTGGACAGGAATTGTTGATTGATGTTACAAGGATAAAATATTGTTGGTGGACTTTTAACGTAGAGAAGATAATAGACTTTATAGTCTATTTGACTCTTCTAATTGTTTGCTCGTTCCGCTGCAACTATGGTTGAAATTTTTATCATCTACCAGATGTTCTAAATCTCTGATTTAATTCTGTTGAAGGCTATTGATAATTTATTTATCTTTAGTCATGATATTCTTTACTGGGCTAGTTGTGCTCACCCTTCTGTTTCACAATTCCTTTCAAGTAATAGGATTGTAGCTGGGTCGAGCGGGGGTAACAGGGGAATAGAACGGTGGTCATCATTTAGTAGTTATATTTGGTGAATCATCTAGGGTGAAGCGAACCCAACGTTGGAAGGGTGTTTCGTCACTATCATATAAGATGTCTAATGACATACAACCTCGTGTCATCATAAGACAGGGTTGTGCTCATCCACTTGCTGAGTATATCTACGAGCACTACCTATATAATCTTGGTGTTTGTTTGAAGTATAATTCTCAATTAGAGACAGTGGAGATAATGATAAGTCAAGAGAAGACTCACCATTAGGGAGAACCTCCACAGCTAGAGACTACCGTTCCATTCTCCTGTTACCCCCACTCGACCCAGCTACACTCTTATTACTTAAAAGAAATTGTGAAGCAAAAGTGTGAGCACAACTAGCTCAGTAAAGAATATCATAACTAAAGATAATTAAATTTTTAATAGCATTCGTCAGAAATAAATCAAAGATTTAGAACATATGGTAGATGATAAAAAATTTTAACCATAGTTGCAGCGGAACGAGCAATCCATTAGAAGAGTCAAATAGACCTTAATGTCTATTATCTTCTCTATGTTAAAAGTCCACCAACAATATTTTATCCCTGTAACATCAATCAACAGTTCATGTCCACGATTATATGAATAACTCATAATCATATTTGTGGTTCCAAATTCCTTTTCTCATCCGGAACGAAGATAATTTTTATCACATGTCTTTACCTGAAACATCAAAGATCATGGTTATACCAAATCACAGTTCCTGTTCATAATCATACCAATAAATTCATCTTGGCACTACAGCCAAAGATATTTATTAACCGTTTATCTTTGCACTACTGGCCAAAGATATTCAACAATAGACCATCTTTGCACTACATGCCAAAGATATTTAACAACAGATCATCTTTGTACTACGGGCCAAAGATATTCAACAACAGG